>OY757314.1:112451747-112801087 GCA_963583905.1 Stenurella melanura
TGCTGAAGTATTTCTTTGTTCCCCTCAATAGTAATACAATGTTTCATGTTTCAAGAGTATAACCACTTTATCACTAAACTTAGAAAAGGTATCGAATCGTCGTGCTCTCTTCTTTAGATGACACCATTTTATGTTAAATATTATAATATAACATAATAGCGATGCAACCTTAAAATCGCGTGTTTAAATTTTTCGAGTATATAGTGAATCATACTTCTTTCAATACTCTTTACATTCGTACTTCTTTAAATGTTTTAAATGTTTTTTTTAACTGCTTCTCAAGTCACCGAGGTAACTCCTTGAAAATCTATACTAATTTTGTGTTAGGTAAAGAGAAACGAGGCCCTACAGTTTATAGTGGAGTCCGAACCACATCTGGGGGATAATTTTATAATTAAAATTATTTCGCAGTGAGCAGGGATTGAACCTGCTTCGCTAGATATGCCAGTATGCAAGCTAGACGCGCTAAACCACTGAGCTAAGGTCCCCCTTTCCTTCCTTCTTTCTAATAACTATTTGTTTTAAATACTATTCCTCAAAACAATTAAATCCATAAACTGAAAAGCATAGTACTTTTCAAAATCAACTGAGATAGAACAGATAGATTACGAGGAAATATTTGGGATCAGCAAAACAAAAGTGCACAAACATGTATTCTAATTCGTTAGGTAAAAGGCCTGCTGCACACTGCAAAAGCAAAAAATGTCAAATATTTTTTAAATGTTCTTTGAATGCTTCTACTGTCAACTTTCAAGTCCAACTTGCCAGTCGTAATATGTGGTGGTTCAAGTTTCGGTGACTTTCCTTTCCTTAGCTGCAGGTTGTACAGCCAAACCAGCTCTCCCACCTTGATGAATCCTTTTGAAGTACCCTTCCGGTTGTATCGAGCCTTCATTCGGTCACTGGCTGGTGATGGCTCCACTATATCGTTAGCCAACCTCTTGAAAGGAGCTCCGGCGTTGAACTTCTTATTCAATGAAATCGTTCTCGTATTTTCTTCAGGGTCTTGTTAACACCAGTGTCCATCGAATGTTCCAGTATGCACTTCCTGAAGCACCTTCGCTGCTCGACACCTGGGAATCACTAGACGCATAACCACCTGCTTCCATCCGGGCTTTCCCATGCTCCCCGCAACAGGCCGTTCATGACTTTCAGTGAATCCCACTGCGCCCATAGTGCCTTCAGTCTCACTCTTTTGCCTGAAACATCCTTCCATTTTGGACGAGTTCCCCTTTCTTTGGCTCTCAATATAGGCCCAATTTCCTCATCGTTCAATTGCTGTTATCTGAGCGCCTCATCTGTCCTGTCATCCGGCATCTCCACCTTGACAATGTTGACTGCCCCCATGTCCTGCAGTTTCTCCTCCTGGTGGCAGTACTTGCAATCTTCCTTGCACCTTCTTCCGGATGACATACCTGCGTTTTTCTGGGTTTTCATTTTATTCTCACATCCTTGTAGTGGTGGACTTCTCGTAATGCTCCGAAGCTGGGAAATCTTCACTTCTCTAGGGACACCACGTTCCTTATCTGACACAGCCTCACTGGTACCGGCTTCCTCTGGTTTTCCCCTCGGCTTCACAACATCGGCCTCTACTCTCTCCAAGCTCCTCCGTGGACATTCTAGCTGGATATGTCCTTGTTCTCCGCACCTGTAATATTTCATACGCCGTCCACTTGGCCTTCCACTACTTTGTTTATTCTGTGTCTCTTCCATGTTTCCAGCATTCACTTTCCTCGAATTCCGCTGTCGACGGTCTCGTTTGATATGCCCTGCTCTGCCGCAGTTGTAACATTTAATATCCCCGCTTGGCTTTCATTGTCTTCCTTCAGTATCCAATTTAGCCAGTATTTGAGTTAACATTTTTACCATCGTATTCAACGTTGGGTTCTAGTTCTTCTTTTCTGGCTGCGATCTTTCGAGACTCACAGCTTGCACTCCTGACTTTGGATTATCCCTATAGACGGCTTCTACTTCTAGTGCATGCACCAAGGCTTCGCTGCTACTATTATATCGGGATAGCACTCGCACTCGCCTGATCTCCTCGTCCCTTATTCTTTCTGGGAATGTCCCCACTGTCAATTGTTCTTTAAATTCTTTTGGCGCATTAGGATATACTAAGTGTGCCAGTATTTCCACTGCAGCTTCAAATTCTTGCAGACTCTCTCCCGCTTTCTGAACGAGCAATTTCAGCTGGGCCTGGTATACTTGAGCAAGGTGTTGATCGCCATATCGTAGATCTAAGGCAACTTCTAAAACTCTAAAGATCCGTTGTTGGTCTACCGGAATTGTCTGGGGCAACTCCAATGCTTGGCCTCTTAAAGCTACGACTAATGCCTTAGCCTTCTCTTCGTCATTCCAGTTGTTTGCACTCGCTGCTGCCTCAAACTGTCTTTTGTAAGTCATCCAGGAACTTTGGCCATCAAAGGAGGGAAGTTTTAATCGCTGGCCTGATGATACCACTTGCTGGTTTCCTCTTTCCCTCAACTGTTGTTTAAGTTGGTCTATTTCTCCCTCTACCTGGTGCATTTTCTCTTTGACTTCATTTACTTCTCCTTTGACTTTGTTTACTGCTTCCTCGACCTTGTCCATTTTTACTTCGATCGAGATATTTTTGAGCTCTTCAGTGGCTGAAATGAAGGCATTCTGTTGCATCTCTATTGCTTTCCTTAATTCGTCATTGTCTTTTTGACGTCGTTTCTCCTCTTCTTGTTTTTCCTCTTGACGTCTTCGTTCTTGATCCTCAAAAATGTTTCTTAATTCTTCTTGACGTTTTTGTTCTTGTTCTTGTCGTTTCTTTTCTTGGTCTATCATCATATTTTGCATTTGTGCCATAAAGTCCTGCATTTGTTTTTCGGATGTCATGCTTCTGGTTGTTACCGGCATATAATTATGATAAAATCAACAAAATTTAATAATCACGTAAATATCGGTAATGGAATTGTCCAGAGAAATCGCAAAACAGCACGAGAAAGTCTTTTATTTAAACTACTGTCCAAATAGAAAAGTTCTAGAAAGTTCACAAAAATGCACTTAATTAACTACACCAAAAAGTCTTGTTCAGACCCTAGTAGCACCAATATATAATCCATATAGGACCAGTATTCATATATTGGTCCTATATGGATTATATATTTGTCCAATATGTTGTGCTACTATGGGGGTCTTTATCTCTTCTTAGTTCAAAGGATTTAATCACTATCACTAATGTCCTAATAAAATGTTCCAAAAATGTCTTAAAAATGCACTTAACACTGTTTTTCTATTCGAAAATAATCCTCGAACGATGTCCAGTAAATCAGTCCTCCCTGTGTGAGCACTAACTCCAAGAATACTCTCCCACTCTTCTCCACACTTCCGAAAAATCCTCTTGTTAAAATTCCGCTTCTGACGCCAATTTGTTACGTGTTTCCACCTCTTAGAAAACACCCTGTATGAATCCGTGGGTTCTAAATAATTTTAGCACGGGGTAAACCACTAACACTTTATTTAATCATTTACTGATTACACAAATACTTCTAAACTAACTTTTACAATGTTTATATTTACACTTCGAATTTATAACCTCACTTCCGCTACTAAACTTCACTTAAGCAAAACTTCTCCCTCTTCCGCTGGGAATCGCGTCTTATATACTCTGAAATTGCCTCCAGAATCATCCAGAACACAATCGAGAATCTTCTCCCACCACACTCTAGAAAACTCTATCTCTTTCTAGAAGTTTCCAGTCACTATTAGGCATAGGCGTATCATACGGGGGTGTAATGCACAACAGTATATTACCTAGACCATCTTTATAGCATTCATGATTTACATATAAAAATATGTAATTTGATAGGACGAAAAATTGTTTATAAGTCTTCATGAATTCACGAAAAATCCCGTCTTTGATGAACAGATTTCATTAATATTCAATATGGTATCTATCCTTGAAACTCTCAGATCTCCATGTAATTTTCTCTTCTCAGCGCGCGACGTTTCATCTCGTTCAAGAAAATGGTATTCCAAAAGGCATCCAGACACAAACAACATGCACATATGCACACATTTTTATTCAGGGTGTTAAAACAAATTATCAATAATAAAATTAGAACTAGCTGTAAATTACAGTTCATTTTAAACTGAATTAGTTGAAACAAACTCCTTAGAACAGCTAATCGATATTAAAACCTTAACTTTATACTACTACTTACTGTCTTAAATAATTGGCGTTAAATTAATATATAAGTGGCATGCTACGTTGTTCTAAAATATTATTAGTCACGCCGAACCTTGACCAACTTTAACTCTTCCTATGCGCTAAAACTTCGATCAACTGTAAACGTTGACGAAGGTAAAATTGCAGTTTTTACCCTGTAAGAATTATAATAGTCTATTGTTTTCTACTGGTTAAATAGATACCGCTGTTTCGGAATGTGGTATAGTTTGGAGAGATCTTTAATATCCATGACCAAAACTATTCTCACGATAAATTAAACTCATAATCCGCATTAGCGTATTTCTTTCTTGCGAAATTTCTAACGTAAAGAATCAATTATGAAACGCGAATAGTACAGTAGTCTTATTCTAATTAGAATATGAATCATGACCGTTAAGAAATTTGAAAATAGTCAGGAGTTTATTATAATTCGTTGAGGAAAAAAGTTTCTTCCTGGTAAACATTACATGTGTAAAAGGATTCATCCCTTTTTTTTAACAGATATAATCCACACTACCTAATCAAATCGAATTTTGGAACTAATGAAAATAGAATACTTAATACTAACGATTTCTAGTTAAAAAAAAGGGCAACTACTAACTGAAAGTGACTGAAACCTCGCCCCTAAAACACACTACAATATGCCCAAAAATAAAACATATTTCCCCATCATATCTCTCTCTCTTGGAAATCGTCACCTTAATCACGCATATAAAAAAGGCAATAAAAATCAGTGGTCCAATTATCAAAGACCGCGTTATTACCTGCCGACAAGGTACTACAGAGCCGTATTTCAAATTTTTGCGTATTAAAATGAACAAAATAATATTATTGATATAAAAATCGTATATTTTCGGTAGAAATTTAATGACGTTTCTGGCAAATTAAAAACCTTACTCTGAAAAAATTGATTGAAGGAGCCGTTACTCTGTGGTAGTTAATCATTTTGCACAAATAACTAAATAAAACACACTACTATGTTTTCTACCAATATGTGTGTTTTATTTAGTTATTTGTGCAAAACCTTACTCTGTTTTGCATCAAGACAGGAATATCTGAAGCATCGGTGGACGCATTGTGCGTCCTTCACGACATTGATAGATAAATTCAAAGTACGTCTCTGTTTATCTGTTCCTTAGGGATGACGTTAGGGATGATTCGCGTACCTATATCACAGAGAAATCTTAAAAAGAGACATGTTTTCGTTTATTTTTTATCTTAATCACGCCTCAACATATTTTACACGAGAGTAATGATCTGATTTTCAGGGTTGCGACGATTTAAATCAATTTAATTTAAATCGTGATTTAAATCAACTGATTTTTAAATTTAAAGCATGATTTAAATCAAATTGTGTAACGCCAATAATCTAAGTAAATCAAAGTTCACAAAATTCAAATAAAAAGTACAGTTTATTTAAAAGATAGATATGAATTGCAAAAAAATCAAATAAAAAGAAGAAATGAACAGTTAGGTTACGCATATAAAACAAAAGTTACCTTCTTAAATGTACATTGTAAATTAGATCCCTACTTAAAAGCAGAAACATAAAGTAGGTCAACAAATTAAACACAACCAACTCTAAAAGAAAATAAAACATGATTTACTCCAAAACAAAAATTTAAAATTAGGTTAATTATTGTAAAGTTTGTACAAAAAAACTAACTTAGCTGCTTTTTCGGTCCCTAAACGATTTCGAATCTTAGAATGAATGAAACCAAATGTTGAAAATATTCTCTCAACCGAGGCTGAACTAGCTGCAGCAGAAAATAATTGCTTGATAATCGGAAATAATTTGTTAATATCAATATTTCTTTGGGATTCCCACCAGTCCAAATAAGGTTTTGTGTTTTTAAGAATTTCTTCGTGAAACATAATGTCGGCAAAAGGCTTTTGCCAGAAATTTAATAATCAGTGGTAGCAAACCACTTTCGGGATATAATTTTTTAGCGGCTTCTAAAGCACGATTCTTTTCGCTTTCTGTTAATTTATGCTCCGGTTTCGTAGGGTCTAGATGTCTAGAATGAAAGCTAGCAAATGGTATGAGGTGATACACTGGTCGTATCGGTATCTTTCGTCAAAATACTACTCAATTACTTTAAATTGTTCTACGACGTCTGATAAAAGCGCATTGTTTCTTTGAAGTCTATCAAGTGCAACAGATATAGGTTTTAGTAGTGATAAGTAACCTTCAGCAGTTCTTTTTAAATAAATGTTTGTCTTAATATGCTGTCAATGTCATGTTTATGTACTTATGTACTTTCAGTCGGTCCACAAGCCCTTGCATTTCTACTTTACACTTTTTACATGTAGCTCTACTACCACTTTTTCCATCAAGCTTACTTGATTTTTCAATAAAATATTGCCAAATAGCATCTTCTTTCCTTCCACTTCTATTAGAGGACATGTTAAATAATTATTTAATATTTAAATGCTATAAATACAATCAATCAGACTCGCTTCTCCACTTGTTATGCGACAGATTAGCTAATGGCAATTCGCATCCAGCGTTGCCACATTTTTTCATGCGAATCTACTAATTTCTTTGCTTGAATCTACTAAAAATCTACCAAAGGAATTTTTAAAAATACGGGAAATTTACTGTTGCTGTAAATCCGGTGTAAGAAGTTGTTATTGACTTTTTAAATATAATTATATAGTCTAATTTAATTTTAAATAGATATACAAAACCATAAGAAATTAAGGGAAAATAAAAAACGACACAAGAAAGGAAAAGTACACTGCGGGAATTCGGGATAGTCAGAAAATCGGTTAATTCATGTCAAAACTTAATATATATTACAAAATATAATTATTGCCTATATATGTATCTTAAGCAGACTAGCACAGAAAAAAAAACAGCTTCTAATATTAATGACTTAATTATTAACATTTAAAAAAGATATATTTTCTTAAACTAGAATATTAAATATTTAACCAGACCTACTGACTTAATATCTTTATCATGCAACTTCCTCACTTTTATCATATCTAATGTCAAGTAATTAAAAATATTCCCAAGAATCTATTAGAAATCTACCAGCAAGTTTTACTTACCAAACTTCACAAAAAAATTCTCAAAATCTACTAAAAAAGTAGAAATCTACCAAATGTGGCAACGCTGTTCGCATCATCCCTGCATTATAAAGACAGGCGAGTTTTCAAGTTCTGACAGGAATTTTTATGTACATACGCCCCAGCTTATTTTACAATTATAGATACAATGTACACAATTTATTCCATTGGTAAGTTTAAACAAAAACTATCTTTGTTAATATAAGTACTAAATACATTGTTAATGTCAATTATTAGGATGTTTATGTAAAAAAATAACTAAAAATCAAAAATCTTTTTTTTTAATCATGATTTTTTTTTAAATCACGATTTTCATCAACTCTGGCTGGTTTTATCGCAATTTTCCGTTTAAGACTAATTACAGTAACCCTCCCTTTTTTATGGAAGATTAACAATAAGTCCGCAAAATGCTGTTTAAGATTTCTTTGGGTATTTCTTATATTGACTAAAATTTACCAAGTACAAAATCAACAACTGAAAAGTATAAATTGTTCACGTGGTACGATTAGCATTTATACTTTCAATGATTACTATTAGTTTACATTTTGCATGTATACAGCTTTCGAATACACTAGGAGAAAATTTCATTTTGATATGATGTTCATTATAACCTCGATTGAAACACATAAATATTGAAACAATATGCGGGGACATGGGGACAAATTATCATGAGAATTGTTATACTTAAACCTTTAACCAATTTTTTGAAAAGGATATTTTCACATTTTTAAATTATTTTTCGAAACGCTATTCAAAAGAGAATTTTCTTCTACGAGGCCTTTTATTTTCTTTTACTTTCACTTTATTTTCGACTGTCTAAGAAATCTGCTATCATTTAAGTACGGCATACCCCAAATGCATTCAATACAATGATGATAAATATACTTTACCATGTAGAAAATTCGCTAATATACACTCGTCTATTCCTTGACAACACAGTATCTGATAAATATTTCATTTCATGTTAATCAGCATTTCTGTATTTTTTATAACTTATTTTGGCTATGAAAACACTATTTCTTTATGTCCCTCGGTTACTGAAAAAGCACTATCTCCCAAATTCCTACAAATTTTCACATCTACATAGTCTAACTATGTAGATTACGAAAATTAAGGTCTGTCAATTCCGTCAATCAATGTGTGGTCGGTTGAACTATCTATTTGTCTATTACTGTATCTAAAAGTTAATTTGACGGATAAAAATAATATCTGGTATGTACTTGACATGATTGTCAACGAAAGAATAGGATCAACTTTTAGTGAAACATATACAGGATGTCTGTTTTATCAGGGCCCTCGAGGATATCTCGCTTAAAATCAATAGTACAAAAAAAGTTTATACAAAAATCATGTACATTTTTACTATGTACAGAATGGTTCAAATATATTCGATGTCCGAGTCTTACAACGAGTATTAGGTGCTTATCTATACATTTTTTTACTCTTTATGATTTTGAAAAATATATACGAAGCAAACGGGAAATAGTGGCATTAAATGCAGTATTTTCCCCTCTTCTCAACCAGATGCAATGCCAGATGCAATGTCTATTTGTTAGAACTAGGTAAGAAAGTCATTATAAAAATATATTTTTTAAATCATTTAAAAAATATTTAACATGGTTCTTATCATAGAAAAATTATAAATTTATAAACATGAAAAACGTGCAAAAAGATTGGTTAGAAAATTTGTCTACAGTATATTATTATTACTCAAGGAAGATAATTGACTTATGCTTTAAAAAATATAATAAAAATTTAAGCATTGGTTTTTTCCACATGTGTATTGCAATTCCTTATACAAATATACATTGGATAATTTGCCTTAAAACATCTTCCAAACTATGTGTAGACATAAGGAACAGATGTGTTAACTTAACAGAAATCTAAACAATTTATTGCCTAGTTGGTCGCACATTTTATGACTTAAATTGTTTCTGAAAACTATTCAGTTTTACACAATTTATTAATATTCTTGTGGTTTTTTTAAATTGTGTAAATAATTTAAAATTAGGCCCCTCCGGAATTATTTATTTAAGTTCTATTTAGATTTCCATTTTCAACACATTAGGTAGGTATTATGTCACATAGATAATAAAGGCAAATAATATCAAGATTTAAAACAAAAACACTAAAAACAGGCTTTACATACAGCACACATTGAACTTGACGATCAATTGCAAATATATCGAATGAACATATTTGGAATGTTGTTATTTATAGTACATACATCGGCTTGTTAATTAAATAGTTTATATTATGAAATCGTTTATCATTCGTCAGTGACGAGGTCAGTGATTGAACTAAGTGTCAACTAGATATACTTAAAAAAGACTATTTATTCATATCGAATTGCTAATAATGCTAATATACCATTTTTATGCTATTTGCTCTAATAATGACATAGTGTTTAGTTTATAATATTGATGTAGGGCATTGAAATTGCGAAATAAGGATTCAAACCAAATAAATCTTTCTGTATAGATTTCCTATGAATAAGATACATGAAATTTTTTACACGTGAGTGAGTAAGTACTACCACAGACATACAGGGAGCCACTATTCATTTTTGCAAATTTTGCTAGCGTCATGGAATTCTGACGTCACTCTGGTCACGGTTTTTTGTATCATCGAATACATGAACAAAATTTACGTCAAAACGTAGGTTTTGAGGTATACAATGAGACTGTAGTGGGCTGCCGGGCTTAATTTGCCCTCAACCCTGAGAGACCCTCGATTAAAGTATTTTTTTCCTGTTTTCCGAATACATGATTTTTTTTTTAAGCTAAAGTACAAGCCTTCTAGTTATTAAAAAAAATACGCTGCTTCTTATTTGCCCGCATTCTCCTATTTTGACGTCACTTCCGGTAAAATTCCATGACGCGGGCCAAATTTGCTTATATCAAAAGTGGTTCCCTGTAGGTAGTACTTACTCACTCAAACAACATTGGAATTTTGAATTCCCTGACTTTCCCTGACTTTCCAGGAACAAAATTTAAATTTTCCAGGACCAAAATATGAAAATATAGTACATTCCAATACGACTTTGTATATAAGTGGATATTAATGTATTTGTATTATCATCAGATCGGCGTGGAAAAAATATGAGAAAAACCATTAAAGTAATTTTTGTTGTTATTTATTTTAAATAATGAATAGTTAAAATTACACGTATATTTCTTAGCGAAATATATAAAATTCAAAACTTATAGGTAATAACTTTCACATCCACTTAGTAGATTGGAAGTATGGTAATCGTAAAAAAAATTGAAATCTTGAACATTGGAAATGTATGTTCGTATATGGGGGTCGAGTTTCCAGTTTTTGTTCAAGGTCAAAAGACAGCGGTGTCGCGGTGGAGTGAGACTGTCGTATATGCAACGGTTGATATATGCAAATGTAATATGGGTTGCATATATTAGAGTGTCAAGTTACCAGTTTTCATTTAAGGTCGAAATACAGAGGTGTCGCAATCGAGAGTGGATTGTAGCTGGAAAAATTTTATGTTTTATGCGAGGTTTTATGTATGGTGTTATCATTTTCAATGTCCCGATGGTTGCAAGAACTGCGATTTCCTATCCCCCACCACCCCTCCACTTTCATCAACCCAAGGGGTCGATAAAAAAAAATTGAGATATTCACTTGAAATTTGGTATACGTACATATTATATTGATATAAGGAATTAGATTATATTTTGGTATTATTCCGTTGAAGAGTTAAATTAGGGGTAAATAGGGGAAAATAAATAAAGCGAGCTGCTACGAGTACAGAAACTTGAAATTCGGTGTATGTACTAGAAGCCAAGGCATCAGATTTTTTTATAATATTTTTTGGTACAAATATGTATTATAATGACATCGGAAACTAGATTATATTTTGACATGATTCCGTTGATGGAGTGGGGGAGAAGTAGAAAATATGTAAAGCAAGCTGGTAAGAGTACAGAAACTTGGGATTTGGTGTATATACTAGAAACAAAGGCCTCATATTTCTTTCTAATATTTTTTATTCTATGGCCAATAATATCCACATACTAAAGTCAAATATAGTCAAGATGTTTCCATTAAAGTGACTTGGACGAGAAATCTGGATGTGGAAGTAGTGATTCCTTAGGCAGCGGTTTTTTGTACAGTAGAAAGTCAGTGCAAAATATTTTACGTGATGACTGGAATTCCAGGATTTTATTGAAATTTCTTGGATTCCCTGACTTTTCCAGGTCTCCAGGACCACATTTTGGATTCCCTGACTTTACCAGGTTTCCAGGTTTTTCCAGGTTGGTGGGAACCCTGTTGAACCACATAATCAGCGACCCCAAAAACCCCCAAGTAACCATTATGGTATATTGTGTACGATAACAAATTTTTAAATTAATTTAATTAAATTGACCATTAAAACTGGCTAATTATTGGACAAAAAATGAAACTAAACATTTCCGCCAAAAAGCAAAAGGTAGTATTTTTTCTAAATGTCTTTCTGAACTCATTGCAACAAAAATGAAGTCAATTGACCCTGTACTTTAAATTTTGGAAGTAAAATGCCAAAATGACGCAAGTTCTTCGTATAAAATTTGTAGCTCTTGTATATTGAGTTTAGACTTTTAATAGTAAGCAAGATTTTACCTACTAAATTCAAAATATGGACAAATAAACACAAAATTATATTTCTTGTTCGCTCAGAAATTTTAGAATCTGTTATTTTATCTGTATTTTTGAATGCTGACTTTTAAATTTAGTTTATCATTATCTTTATCATGTTTTGATTTACAACTTCACAGGCAATAAATCGTAAAATGGTAAAAATCACGTAGTAAGATTTTTAAAATTTTTGTGCTTACTGTCGACTCTTGTACCTATTTCTTTGTAATTTTATTGGTCTAATAAAAGCATTCCATTGTTATAAGAGAGTTAATTGCGTGACAACTCAAAATTGTAGAATTGTTGACCCACTGTTCTGGGATATCTTTTCAATACAGATGTATAAATTTTTACTTTTAGTGTAAAATCTACAAATAATGTTGCTGCTTTATTCCTAAGCTAAGTAATATGTTGGTTTTATTTATAATATTTTGAAAAAAATGTATACCAGTTCAACACAACTGAAATTGTTTATATTCACATATTTTCACTCAAAAAAACAATTTGCTCATCCAGTTTAATATATATGACATCATTCAGAGTTGATCCATTTAAATTCATTTATTCTCACAAAGCCTGAAAACATAAATCTTGGGATATAGTTACAAATATGTAATAAAATAACATTTCTCAGCCCAAGTAACAATTGTAGTTTTAAAATAATTTATAGGTTATCCTCAAAACTTATTTCCAAGACTACTTATAAACGTAAATAGTTTGGAACTCTATGAAGTCTATTTAAAACCTTTATAAAAGTAAAAGGTCCCATCTAGACAAGGGCCTACGTGCCTCTTTTTAAAACTACTATTAATACTTTCAAATTTTAATGAATTATCGAAATCTTTACTCAGAGAGTATCTGAAGACTTGGTTTAGAATAGGTACTATATCAAAACTTAGAACAGTTCAGAAAAACAGTTTGTAATGAATTAATGGGACTACTTATAATATAGTGGACTAAATTTTTCAACAAGGCTAAGTTTACTGTAAAACATGTATTAGATAGTTCTTAAAAATTCATGCGCTCCCTAAAAACAATTTAAAAAATGTATATAATTAATACTTTTTTCTTTACTGAAAAGTCAAGAGAGCTTTAGCATATCCCCATAATATGGTTTAGTTAGTATATGTAAGTATTCTTCTAGGTTATAGAACACGTAATTATTTAAAACTTTCTTTAGTCTGATTTTGAATAAGTTTGGGTTGTTTATGCTAGTGATAGAATTTGGTAGGTGATTATAAACTTTTACTCCGGAGTATAGAGGTCCTTTCCTATTTGTGACAAATCTATAATTTGGTGCAATTAGTTTTAAATTAGATCTGGTATTGTAATCATAACCCTATAAGCTCTGGATAACTCTACTTCGAACATGTTTTGTCTTAAAATGCCTATTAAATTACCAGTTGCTCTATAAGTATGTCGATTTATTCTTGTAAAAATATATTTTAAGCCTCATTGGTCTTAACATATTTTTTAAAATTTGTTAAAACCATTTGAGCACATAACACAACCACTTTAAAACCTATAGAATTTATGGTGCTCGTATAATATAACCTAAAATGTCAGTATGCCGAGACGCTATTTGGTATATATGTCCACTAAATGCCCGCCTCTCCCGTTTCTTATCAAGTGTCAAGACACTTGATAAGAAACGGGAGAGGCAGGTTTACCTTTGCCCAGACTATTAATGTGGACCAGTGATCGATGATAAATAACATTAAAATATCACTGGTAACACCTTGGTGTTACCAGTGTTATTTATCATCGATCACTGGTCCACATTAATAGTCTGGGCAAAGGTAAACCGAATCCTTTTATGTTTAAGACGAATTTATTACAGATAGTGGAGTCAGACAAGCAAAACATAAGAAATTGTTTCCAGTTTCAAACTTTTTTTTAACTTGTTAGTTACATCGAATACTATACTACATGGACATTTTATACCTCTAGCAACCGTTGCTACGCAAGTTATCGGCCATTTTGTGAAAAATTGACCATTTTGGTCGTTCTTTATAAATATAGATGAGTATATCTCGGTATGTGTAGATCCAAAAAAAGCGAAAAAAACGACTGTTCGTAATGATACAGGCTATCAGCGGTTACAATATGAAATTTTTATCTGCACACATAACCTCAAAAAAAAAAAAGAACTGGAAGAACTGCTACATTTTGGATTCTTGGTCATAACTATATTTTAAGTGAAATTTTCAGAAATTATACTTTATAATGTGAATAATAACTGGTTTAAATTTCCAAGTCAAAATATCTAATACACGTCTCAGAAAAGAACTTCAAATTTGAAAATTTATTGGCCAATAACTTTTGTGCATCGCATCGTATGAGGTTCTATACTCATCTATATTTAGAAAAAATGGTTAAATTGGTCGATTTTTCACAAAATGCCCATTTCGTATAGTATTCGATGTAACTAACATGTTAAAAAAAAAAAAATTGAGACTGCAAACAATTCCTTTTTCACTAAAATTTGATGCTTGTTTGACTCTACTATGATGTTTGTTTACTTCATTAAAACTCTAGCAAGCAGTTGGTTTTATGAAGGTTCAACCTGAAACTTGGTGATTTCAAAGTATATTAGATTTTTAGCCCGGCATTAACAACCACCTCAAATGAATTTCATAAAACCACAACATTTGCTTAATCTCTATAAAACTTGATCCTCCTAACTTGAACTTAACAGCTCTACAGTTTTATTGAGGGCTTGACAAATGCCTTGATAAGTCCATCATAAGCCAATAAGACTAAAAGATAATTTAGTTTTGATGTAAGTTCTTGAAGGCCTTTTTAAAACTTTCTTTAAGACAAAACTATCTTTAAGTGCATTTGGCATTTAATAAATCTGACATAAATCAGTGGTTTATGAGGTGGCCATTATAAAACACTGATAAGACCTAAATAAATCTAAAAAACATTTAAATTGTTACTTGGGAAGAATCAATATCTGTTTTTTCCTACTACTAACGCTACTGCCTTTTTCCGAAAAAAATAATTTTCGAATGATGATCATCTACAAGAGACAATATCAATTATCGGTAAACACATTGTACATATCGTAAATATTTTGTTAAATAAATAGATCAGTTGCTATGTTATATACATATATCTATTGAACATTTAATATAATTTAAGTATATGTAAATTAAAAATAATTTGGGTCCCAACGTAATTCCTTGTAGTACACCATAATTTAATCAGTGCTGTACCTACGTGTTTCAAGTTATCAGTATACAGTTTGACCCAAATTAGAGCTGTATGTATTGCTGTGTCCTTTATTATACAAGACAGAACGTTGGTTAAGTATATGGAGAAAATTTTAGAGAATAGGGAACTTGCATAAAAATTTAAATAGAGAAATAATACTAAGAAACAGAAGGTAACGGTATAATAAAACGTATATTTCACAAAAAAAATATATTTTCTAACTTAGCGCGTTACTTATAGGCAATTGAAACTGTTGTAAAATTCAAATTTTATATCGCGCCAAGAAAACACTACCTACGGTCGTGATTTCAGCCTCACATCGTTGCCTTCTGCATGCAATGTGACGTCACACGCATCTTAACTGTTTTAAATGATCCGCTGACGCGTAAAACTTTAATTATTTATAGCAAATTAATTATTTACATGTAAGGCGTCATATTTTGCATATCTTATTTTCTTACATATTTGAACATTTTTATGCAATAAAAAAAATGTGCAAGTTCCCTATTGTTTGGGAACTTCAATGCGCTATTAGATTGGATTTAATTTTTTTCCCAATAATTTCCAAAACTAAGAAGTTAGATCAAATCTAAAAGCACCACTGAAATACTAAAAAATGTCGCTATTTCACCGACTTTCTATCTTTTGTTAAAACGGAGACAGTAATACACGCAGCCTCCATTTGGGACACACTGTATAAAAATACTTTGATTTCTTCGCCTTTATATACATACAAATTATTTATTAAATATTAAAAATGTATTCCAGTTTATGGAAAGAGACGACCCATTTTGAGTTACCCTAAACGACATAATTGATACTTAGACTAAAAGCCAAACTTAATTTGCATTTATTTACCTTTAATGATCACTACGAACTTCATTTAATTAGGACGGCTCGCTGCACACCACCCGTATTTTTAGTGAAACAATAATAAACGAAGGGCTGAAACCATCTGTTGCTTGTTTGCGTGTGAAAGCAAGGCCACGCTCTAGTTTAACCCCTGAAAATTCATTAATAATTGGAGAAAGTATTCATTCATTTGAATTAGATACACATTGTTAAATGTATGGTGTAGTGTTTATCTTATAGCTGTTTTTATCTAAATTACACGAGCGTTGTAATTTTTTGTTTACATGGCAGATCACACCCACGACCGTTCCTGGCCGTAAAAAATTGAAATTATATGGAATAAAATGAATCACTTTTGAAATATGAATACAAAAATTTTAAGTCTATTTTAAATTAATTCACAGGAAAGTTTCACCGTTAAATAAATTGTTTTTAATTTAAACAATAGAAGTACTGCTGATGACAGTTTTGGTGTTAAATCGTTGAAAGACTTGTTCTGTGATTACCCGTTAGCTACCCCTTATTAAATATAATTAACATGCCGTTAGAGGCAGGGCGTGTGCCGTCGTTGTTAAAAATTAGTATAGGGCCCGATGGTATACCTTCATATTTCTTAAAAATGTGCAGTCCAACCTTGTCCTTACCTCTGTCTCATCTTTTTAAACTTGCATTAGAGATAGGTAAGTGTTCCAATATTTGGAAAGTATCCTACAGTAGACCTATTCACAAATCAGGTCCAAAATCTGATATTGAAAACTACCGATGTGTTTCATCGTGTTCTGTTATACCGAAAGTACTGGAAATCCATAGTAGCAGATAATATTTTTAATTCATATAAAAATGTCATCATGTCCTATCAGCACGGTTTTTACAGAGGTCGTAGTACGCAGACAAATCTTTTCCTGTACACATCATTCATACATGAAGTATTTAAGTAAGAATGCCTCCCAAGTTGATGCAATTTATACTGATATAAAAAAGGCCTTTGATCGTGTCAATCAAAATATTCTTCTTCGAAAACTCTCATTATATGGAATTAATGGTACTTTCCTGCAGGGGATAAAATCATACCTAATTGACAGAACTCAAATGGTAAAAATAGGGCAAAATAAATCAAGAAATATCTATGCGACTTCCGGAGTTCCACAAGGTCATCTTTCTCCGATTTTATTTTCATTTTTGACGTGCAATACAATTTTAATTTTTCCGAAAATTCTACTTTTCGCCGATGATTTGAAGTTGTTTGCAGTTTTTAATACCATAAGCGATGCTGAACAGTTACAATGTGATATTGACAGCTTTTGTGATTGGAATTTAAAAAACTGTCTTGAAATCAATATAAATAAATGTAAAATAATTACATTTTCTAAGAAGACAAGTACTATTTTGCTTGATTATTCTATAAATACAAAAAAATTCTCAGAGTATATTCTATTTGTGATCTGGGCATTACTTTGGAATCTGAGAACCAGACTATTAATCTAACATTGATAGACTCGAGAGTGTGCAAAAGAAAATAGTAAATTTCATTTTATTTAAGTTGCATATTGATAAAACCAATTATTCATATGAAGAAAGACTTCAGTTGCTGGGTATTACATCTCTTAAGGAAAGGAGACTTAAAATGATACAAAAATTAGGTTTTAGTATTATCAATAATAAAATAGATTCCTCAGAAGTTTTGCAATTATTTAATTTTAGAGTCCCCAGATTTAATACGAGAAATAATGATTTGTTCTATGCTGATAATTTTTATTCAAACTACAATAATAGTCATTGTCCTGTTGAAAAAGTCATATCGGCTATTAATAATTTACCAGCAAATATTGACGTTTACTTTTGTTCATTTACAAAATTTTTAAATTGTATCTGTGTTAGTAATAATTTATTTTAGTTTGTTATTACTTTTTGTATTTAGTCTTTAATTTACATATGTGTTATTTTGTAATACACATTGTCAATCTTTTGTCTCTATACAATATGGCATTATATTGTTTTAATATCATTTGGGATTTTATCCTGTAGATATTTTGAGTAAATAAATAAATAAATAATACCAATTCAAAAAGTAGCATCTCCTGTGAAATCTGAGCAATGCTGACCAATTAATTTATTGTCAGTTGTGGGTGGTTGTGGACAAAATATTGGAAATCATAATGAGTGATGAGTTAGTTGCGTGAACATGTTGAAAAATATGACATTTTATTTCTAGGTCTGGTATTCGAAAAAACCATGTGTGTGAAATAGATCTCCAATTTGCTTGCGCTAAATGGAGGAAGGAAATAAGCAAGGATTGGAGATGAATTTAAAGCGGTCTTTTAAAATTATAGATAGACGTTTGTTAGTGAAAAAACTGTGTAGATACGGTATTAACAGTGTCCTTTTGAAATGGTTAGATGAATATTTAAATGATATAGGTATCGCCGGACGAATATTAGAAACAACATGACAAGTAAGATTGGACGTGTTCTGGAGCCTCTTCTTTTCATATCTATGTGAATCATATTCACTGTGTCTTGGCAACACATATGATCTACAGAAATTAATCTAAAAGCTCTTGCGGATCATTCAACTATTATACGCATTTAGCGGATGTTCAAAGATGATTATTTGGTTAAAATTGGGAAAGATTCCTTACAAATCCTGTACAAATAGAGATACGACGAATTCTCTAGTCAACCCAGTTATAAATGTAAATATTCGTCTCTAACTGATACTGACGTTGATTCCAATGTTTTTTATTGTACCATTTGTACCTGATTCAGCTTTATGGATTACCAGGAGATGATATCTCATTGAAAGTAATATTATCGAATAATTCTAGACCAGGAAGTAGGCATTCCTGTCGACCTATCAATTTCTTGTTCACAAAATTAAATGCCCTTGTTGCAATGCAAATGTTATTTGAGTCGTAAAATTTTGAAATACCATAAAATGTTTATATTATATTACTTTACATTACTGTGCGGCAATGCCGGATTTATCATTTCGATTTCTCAGTTACCGACCTCAGTCCAGAAATTAGACGCACTAAAAACCCCTTAGTATAAATTTTTGTACAGGAATATTATAATTTCGTGGATGTGGCCACGCACCATGTCTCAGTTTAAATTTAATTTTTAAATATTAGATTCAAATTAGATTCATATTTACAGTTGTGAGTTCAGATCAGAATTTGACCTCAGAAACACTTGGGCTTTGGCACCATACAAATTCATTCTGGTCCCCCAGTTCAGTACAAACCGAGCAAAAATCAGAACACATGTTGCTTTATCCAAAATTCGGCGAATGCTCTAAGCACAATGGAAAATGATTTTAATTATTTTTTTGCAAACTATTATTGAGTATTACTGCTCGCGGCGATGATTGCATTGTGTTTTTTAAGCTACGCCCAGTCTACAGAAGACAATTAAAAACTAGATAGTTGAAATTTCGTCAAAATTTCTTTAAACTTTGACGCCAATTTTGTTGTTTTTACTTCCTCTACTGTTCTACGTTACAAAATATCACCATGAAATATTTACCTCGAGACCATTTTAAACAATAATACACTCCTAATGTGTGATTCAGTAAATCAATCAACAAATCAGGTTATTATGCAAGCCGGTCAAATAAACAGATACACACCCTGTAAATTGATAAATTCATGGCCGCCGGGTTCACCAACAGTCATTACTAATCATGTAATGGAGTACTGTATTAATAATATAATATTAATAAGTTATCTTTATAACTGTTCGGCAAATGTAGTTATGGTATGCTCTAAATTCTTCGTGCTTTTTTTTCACAATAAATAATTTGCAATTGCCTTCAAAGAACAATAAACCCACTTAGTTTTAATTAAGGCAATTAAAACTAATATGAGTTGAGGCCTCCTTAACGCCGAACGAGCCATGTGGACTGCAACGTCGCGTCGAATGGATTAAATATCTTAGTAATATAAATGTTATGTAGGTGCCTGAATGATGATCCAGCCCATAGCGATCCATCATCTCGATTTATTAAAATTTTCATTAACTTGAAAACTGATATACCCACGCCTAGCATTTAACGAGCCTTTTATATCAGAAAATTCAGAATTAATCGCTCTTGGAAATGTGGCATCTCAAGTTGTTAAATTTTTTCAAAATTCGTTAAGATGTGTTAAACTAAAAAGCATACATATAATAAAAACACTTAGGTATCACATTACTACATCCCCGCTATGGGTGCGTCATTTATTCTCACAATGATCAAAGCTGTTACTCCCACATCCACGTAGTGGAGTGGAAGTATAGTAATCGTAAAAAAAAATTGTCGAGATTTTAAATTTCAGCGAAAAAATTTCCGTCTGTCTGTAACATTTCTTGTGCGCCCGTTTTCTCTGGAACAATTTAAGATATTGACTTGTAATTTGGTAGGTACACGTATGTATTTTAACGAGATCTGGAACTAGATTATATTTTGAGCGTACTCTGGTGAAGGTTTGGGGGATAAATAGAGGAAAACAAGTAGAGCAAGCTGGTAAGATATTGTCTAAATGTGATTTGTGGCATTATCTTTATTTTTTCTAATTCTTTGGGACTTCCTGCCATATGCATTTTTTCTGTTTGGTGCTCGGGGAATCTACAAAATAAAAGCAACCTCTAACCGATCGTTTGACGTAAAAGTCACAGGTGTAGAGGTTATTTACCAGTAATACATGCAATGAAAGAAAACTTTCATAAAAACCTCGCAAACATTAATAAAGGGATCATCTCCGGGATTTAAGTAGGTAATAACCTGTAGAATGAAATGCATTCGCACTTTGCACCGGGAAAGTTAAAAGAAATCGAAACATTTTTGATCTTATATTTAATGTGGAACTAATCACAAAATTCATTAAAAAAAACATCAAAGAGAAAAAAGTGTTAGAAGATGGCTTAGTAAACTTTGTACAGTTGATCCACAGATTTATTCATATCAGTGGCGGCACGTGATATTGTCTGCAGAGGAGGCTTGATATTCTGAAAGACAACTGATGTGCAATATGACTACAATTTGTACATTTCCCCACCACCCCTGAGGTATTACAACGGCGCGTTACATTTTTTTGCCGTGGGTTGTTCGCCAGGATACCGATTCACGACTTGAGAGAATAGAACTAATAAAAGAATAGAATGAAAAGGAAATAGAAAATATGATGAGATGAAAAAATCATTCTCATGAAATTCTCGTTCCTACGACTCGAGTATCGGTATCCAAAGGAGTCCTACTATCCCACTTGTAATTAAATTATATAACTTTTAATAAAAATAAAAACAGTTTTGGTAAAAAAATTAAAGTGTTTTTCTACAAACAAAAAATTGTATTCATTATCACTGCCAGGCGTGTAAAATTATAAGTTTTAATAGAAATTAAAACAGTTTTGAGAAGAAGTTATATAAAAAAAATATAACCGCGGAACTCTATATTATGGAGAATTATAAAAAATATTTCCTAAAAAATAAATAACACAAATAAATATTTTTTCTAAAATAACAACTACCTATATTAATCTCTGCTTTAAAGCCTGAATATTTTTACAAATGAGTGGTAACCTGCGATTTTTGGAACTAGCAAAATGGTTGATTATTTCATCATAAAATGAATCGCGTTTCCTCAATTCTGACAAAAAACGTTTTTCTATTGAAATAAGCGATACATTTGAAAGGCGGTCTTGACTCATTTTGTTTCTTGTAAAAATGTTTTTATGCGTTTAAGTGCTGAAAATGATCATTCTACAGAAGCTTACCGGAATTGTCTCAAAAAATAGTGGCGTTATTCAAAAAGTTCTCTAATTTTGAGTCATAAGTTTTAAAAAAATCTACCAGCTCTTTGAAATTTCCTTTATTGCACGATTCTCGTTTTTCGTCATGTCCTCGGAAAGAATTTTCTTGTGAAGATAACTATATAACGGCATCTATTAACCTCTTTAATATTTCCCTATTCTCACGGACCTTTTCGTTAACATTTTCTATTTCTCTCTTATGTGCAGAATCCAAGAAATTTACAATATTTTGTTTACCAAACATTTCGAATTTAATGCAAGATGAAATGTGCTCCTGGGATTTTTCGTGCCTTTCTAAACCTCGCGACAAATTTTGCAAATTATTAAACCCGGCCCTGCCCCAAATTGAGGATTGATCATTAGTAAATAATAAACATCTCCAACAATATAATTTGTTTCTAACTGTTGATGCCCTTAACCACTCGACTTTTTTATAATTCTTATCACAAAACCCTCTGTTTTGTTTACCTTCTAAAAACTAACGAAAGCATCGCTGGTGTAGGCCTGGCATTTCTTTTAATTCTTACCTTTTCGTCATAAATAAGAGTAGTAAATCCATTTAATAACAAATAATCCACCACGTCTGGACAACAAGAGATGTTGTTGGGAATATTTTCATCTAGAGCACTTATTTCTAGCCCGCCTTTCAAATGTTTTATGTATTTATACGTCAAGTTGTTCTTAACCGGCTAAACGCAACTGTCAGACGTCAGTTCGTTTTCTTTGTGAATCACCTGACTCTTGAATGACCTGTGCACATGCGCTATAAAGAACTGAGGCTAGCCTCATACTTGGCTATTCCAAGTGTTGCTATTTTACACAGCGCAAAGAAATTCAAGGTCATTCATGTTATAAGTAAATGCGGTAAAGTTGGAAGCTATTTTGTATTAGCCTCCAGCGAACCGCAGTGTTCATTCAGTAAAAGACCGGCCGACCGGGAAATATGCATACAAAGACTATCCGGACTGTAACGTTATAGGTATGTTTGTGGAAAGGAAATGCAAAAATGTTATATATAAACTGAAAATTAATTAATGAATAACAAACAATAAAAAATATTGAAAATTGAGATATACCTAATAGAAATTTCTTAAGATATTACTTTTGAAGATATGGTGGTTCTTCCAAGGGGAGGCTCAGCCTCCCCTGACGAGCCGCCACTGATTCATATCTTTGCAGTTTTATGCCCTCCCTATTTCTCCCGTAACAATAGGTGCTTTTTCACTACATGGATTCGATTCCACCCACTTTAATCTACATTTCTTTAAAATCCCATTGAAAAATGTTAAGAAACAAATAAATTGTATATGAATCACTGCATAATTGTGCATTTTCTGAACGTGTATGAATAATGTAGACAAATTCAAAAAGTACTGCACGCATTTAAAAAACTCCAAAGTAATTTAAAAAACATGTTTTACTGTACTTTTATAATCCAAAGATTAATACTGATTGATTGATTTGCGAGCGTAAGGTGGGCCTTGCTGCCGATTCCGGGCATCCATGGAGGTTCGTTCCAACACGCCTTTTGGTCGTCCGTCGAACATGCCCAACGGATGGCCAAACCGCGTGCCGGAACCAAATCTCGGATGTTTTATATACCGCCGGACCGGCTGCATACTCCGGCTTGGACATTGGACATGCTTGTTGTCAGCAGCGACAGCCGCATGACGCATGGGGTGGGAATATAGGATGGGAAGTGTAGGTGTTTGTGAGATGCTTCTTTTAAGTTTCCATGCTTCTATTAAGTTTCCATCTGTCATCATCGGTTAGGGTGTGCAGGTGTTTGCGAGATGCTTCTTTTAAGTTTCCATCTATCGTCATCTTATTTTTCTTCTTCAAAGTTTTCTGTTTCTTCTGTTTCTGAATCTGGCAACTTTCATTTTTTTTTTTTTTTTTTGCTGGAAAGGGCCCTATCTCGCGGTAACAATATTTTTTTCGCGTTATGAGAAAAAAGAGGTCCGAAGGGATAGTTTGCTCACCCTGTATGTCGTTTCTTTGAGACAATCGGTTTCAATTTCCACCTCCAAATTAATAATAAAACATTATGTTCTGAATCAATAAATCAAGCTGATAAAAATTAAGATGGTAAAGATCAGATAGAAAGATAGAATAAAATATCAATTAAATCAGATAAAATAAAATAAATTAATTTATAGCTTATCTGTCTTTCTGCAGCGTCCTGTGATTGCTGTTTTATTTTATTTCCTTTCCTTCTCTTTCTTGGGTTGAGTTGACTTTGTCCATTTAAAAACTTTCCACTGTATACAATTACTTTAGGTGACAACACAGCTTTGTAAATATATGTGCCTCATTTTGACACTGCCATGAACACTTGCCCATGAACCACTTAGAAAGTATCTTGTCGGATCGTCTAGGGTGTACGTAGGGAAACTACACTTCACTTGAGCTTGTTTGCTTTATTTGATTTAAAATTATTAGAAAATCTTGTAATTATTAATTCCATATGAACTCTGTTTTTCTATTGAGGCGCTGCATTTCACGCAGAATTTCTTAATCTACTGGTGGCTGAAATTTTAAACACGTCTATTCACGACGACACTTAACTCACTCTCTATAATCCAAAGATTAATACTGAGCTATTATTACTAATTAAGATATAGCGAATTAAACTCCAAAATTTGGAGGTTATCGATCGATGAGAAATATATCCTCTACTTTGATCGCAAGGCATATTTTTCCAACAAAAGGAATTGCAATAAAATGTTAATTGAATTAATATATCATTATATAAAAGCATATTAGCAAAAGGAATTATCATTCTAACGACTCCCGGCAAAGACATGAATAAATCTGTGGATCGACTGTACAACGTTTACTAAGCCATCTTCTAACACTTTTTCTCTATGATAAATTTTTTTATGAATTTTGTGATTAGTTCCACATTAAATTGAGACTTTTCTCTACCTTTAATGTTATTTTCATTTTCTTTAGCGGCTCTGAATAATAAGAATTATCGATCGATGAGTCCGGTCGTACAAAACTCCCGAAGAATTCTCATTTTTCGCGCATTTCAGAGCGGCTCAAAACTATAAGTGGAAAACTGGATTTATCTTCTAAACGGCTTGAGTAAGACAAAAATGTGTTGAGGCCTTTTTTGCAGAGAAAGAGGCGAGCTGCAAGTTTTGTTGAACACTCTTTTCCCCACTTTCATTATTTTAGCCGTTAGAGCAAAAACACCGAAAATCAAAGAATTTTTCAATTTTTTTTTAATTTTCCCGTAACTTGGAAGTGCAAATAATGCATCATTTCATTCTACAGATTACTACCTACGTAAATCCCGGAGATGATCCTTTTATTATTTTTTTTAAAGTTACCTTGGAATTTCCGCACGAATATGGATTCAGCAGCGTGCTAATATGGACTCGGTAACGCCTGGAAATTGCCTTGGTATTCGGCAGCGTCCGGAAGTTCTGGCGGCTTGGCTGGCATTCGGCAACTGATTTTTATTAAAATTGTATGAGCAATAATTTCCACATACTGCAAATGTAGTCAAGATGTATTTCTTTAAAGAGATTTGGATGGGAAATATGGATGTGGAAATAACGATTCCTTAGGCAGCGGTTTTTAAAAGATGCCGCAGATATTTAAACACTGATTAGTTTAGACGTTTAGATGTTATTAATTTTTTAAGAATATAGTACTACTTCACCAGCGAAATATAGACACCAATTAGTGAAGACGTTTAGTATGTTAATATCTCGGTTAATATTCATTTCTAGGAATATGGCCTCATATTTCAGCTTTCATTTCGTCAGATTAAAATCGTCTACAGACTGGACTAAGAAGTGACCAAGTCAATGTATACAATAACAAGAACTACTATAACTAAGAATAGATAGCAGTTATTGATAAATGTGCTGTTAAAAACATTTTACTATGTTATCAATTGTCTTCAATTATCTGTGTTGTTAATTTAGATAAACAAGTACCTCAAATATTTAGACCTATAAATAAATAACTTTGATATAACGTGTCAATCTATAGCTTATATACGCAGAGAATATGTTTAGGTAATAGAAAGCGATTTTTATAGCGGACTTACAAGACATTGTTACAGATTTAGAATATTACATTACATTTCAAGTTGCAAAAACCCGTTTTAGGAAATTTAGCAAGAGCGAGTGGCTATTAGACCAGTAAATGAAGGAGTTTTGGAGCGGGGAATCGATTACAATGGGTCCTGGGGTTGGAAAATTTTTCTAACTACCCCTAATGGCCAAAAACCACCTCCAAAACTTGGTTTCGGAGTATATCGCTGGTTTGCTGCTGAGGATTCTTGTTGGGAACATTTGTAAGATTGATGACGAGGGACACGGGGGTAGATAGAGCCAACGAGGAGGTTAACTTAAAAGAGTTGAAATCACCCCCTTGCCCTTGGTGAAAAAATCGAACTGTCGTCTAGCTTGAACTGATGAAATGTCTGTGATGTGGTTTTTTCATTATCGAGGCCGACGTGCTGCACCAAGCCGACACCGTGGCCTTACAATAGCGGTACAGAACAATTTTTTATTCTGTCTGCTAAGACTGCTATTCAGAGGCGGTCAAATTCCAATCGGGTAGTGTGTGAAGTAGTTAGGGGTTCACCTTGACATTTTCCAAACACATTAAGGAAACTGTAAGGACAGTCTATTCTATATCCAATAGCCTACCCGCTCTTAGCCAAGAATATCAGATTAAACAGACAGAATAAATAATTAATTTACTCCATTGTACCAAGGCCGCCCTCATACAGATTCAGCAAATTTAGTTTAAGGTACGTAAACTTGTTTCTGCGCAGATAAACCGCGCCTTGTCGTAAAACGATGCAGGGCATTGGTATAAAATAGCGCCATCGCTTGACCGCGTCGAGTTGAGAACAACGCACCCATTCTGCTTTTAATAGCGTCGCTGTTTAGACGTGTGGTAACAAAATATATTAATCTCAATTTCGTTATTAAAATGCGTTGTGTTTATACAACTGCAGAAAAAGTGCAAATTGTGAAGTGGTACTTCGGGAGCCATTCCACTGAAGACACAATAAATTTATTTACTGTGGCATATCAAGACAGACCAATCCCCTCAGCTAGCATAATTTCATACATTATTAAAAAATTTGAGAATTTCGGGTGTGTCGTGAATTATTGTAAATAATGCTGTCAACCCGAACCCCGTCATCAACAAATGAGCGTGAAATTCGCGAAACTAATGTCTGTGCACTTGTTGAAACTAGTGAACCTTGTTCTAGCAGGCAAATTGCTGATGAAGTTGACATGAAGGAAAGAACTGTAAGAAATATTTTGAAAAGAAATGGATGCAGTTGTTTTAAAGTTCAAACAACGCAAGAAATATTTCCCGAGGACAATTTCAAACGGATGGAATTTTGTGAAATCATGATAAATAAAGTTAATGAGAATGAAAACTTCTTAAAGAATATATTGTTTACAGAAGAATCGTCCTTTTCATTACATAGGAAACACAATCCATCCGTAGTATGATATTGGTCTCGGAAAAATAAACATTTGAGTGTTGCTGTGCGAACTCAGTATCCTCAAAAGTTGAACGTTTGGACGGGAATTTTAGACAATCATATGATAGTCCCACTGCTAATCGATGGCAATTTAAATGGCAATAAATAGGTATTTAGAGCTTTTACAAAACCAAATAATTCCTGCAGTTCAAAATCTTCCTGTCAACTTTGACAACATTTGGTTTCAACAAGACGGCTGCCCAAGTCACAATACCTTAACTGTTATTAATTTTCTGGAAAGAACATTTCCCAATCGTTTAATATCTACGAGGGGAATGATAAAATGGCCCCCAGGTCACCTGATCTAGCACTCCATGATTTCTTTCTGTGGGGCTTTTTTACAAACATGCGTTTGAACGAGCCAATAATTTAGGTGAATTACGGGAAAAACTTATTCAACTTTGTGCAAGCATTACTCCAAATCAACTCAATGATATGAAAGGTTCATTGTATAATCGGTTTGGCTATTGTTTGGCACAAGAAGGTGGTTTGTTTGAATCCTTACTTCATTAATTTATTGTTTGATAATTATTAGTTGATTTTAGTTTCTGAGGGTTATTTAATTTTATTTTAATGTTCTATTTTAATAATTTAATAAGAATAATTTATTTTTTGATAATTATTAGTTGATTTTAGTTTCCGAGTTATTTAATTTTATTTTAATGTTCTATTTTCATTTCGGTTTTAATAAAAATTATTATTTTATTCCCATAGCATTTGCGGCTAAAAAAGAAACTGCAGAAATGCTTTAAATAAAAGAAATTATTTGTCACAAATGTGACAAAAAACTTCTTTGCTTTTAACGAAGAGATATTGTCTCGTTTCGTATTAGAAATTATTACCTACGTCCGCACCCATGCTTAGTTCATTCCGAACTAAATTCAATTCATTGTGTGCCTCTGCTTTCACGATTTATGGAACTAGTGGGGCGTGGTCAATTACATCGTTATCCCTATACCCTAAACTGCATTTTCCGAATCTGTATATGCAGCGCTGGTGTGGCGCAGTGCATTAATGACGGCAATTATGAGAGTTTTGGAACACAAATGACCCCGCCCTCTAACCCTCTCAACTCAATTATCCCTCTTTACCCTCCTACTGAATCAGTACATATAGTCAGATTATAAGCTTTGAACGTTTTATATTTTGAATCGTCTTGATTTTGGGGACTTATGTCCATTGGGACTTTTGATCGGAAACATGTTTGGAACATCATGCTGCAAAATAAGGCTAATTTTTCCATACGGTTTATGTAGGGTCCTTTATTGCAAACTTGCAATGATATTATCCTTTACGCTTGATAACTAAATTAATATTTGATATACACCAATTCTTTTTCCTGAAAATGCTTACATTTTATATAGTTAACTATTTTATCATTTTTTTTTAAATAAATTGATAAATAACCGAATAAACATGACGTCGCGTATTTGAGAATAACTGCAAAATTTGAAAATAAAAAATTATGGAAAAATTTTCCCGCACAAAAAAATGCCGTGCTTTATCGGTGTCTGAAATATTATTTACATAATATGCATATTTTCCAAGATACAATGGATTTAAAACTGGTATGGTCAAAATTTCCTTAAAAAGTAGGAAATTTTTCAGTATAACTTAGCAGACCTTCAAAAGTGTCCAATGTACATTATTCAAATTTCAGTAGTTGATTTAGAATAGACTCATAATAAACACATACTTTTTTCAATTTTTTCTGCTCTTCCGTTTCTGAGATATTCGCGGTTAAAGTGAGCGGTCAATACATTTGAATCGTATATTAGTTAATCACACACACATTTTAATTGGCTCTATTGCGAAAGGAGCTTGTGGTTGCTCTTTTAACTGTTTATTCTGAACTGGCCTCGTCTCGTCCAATTTTAGAATAGGAAATGTTTCTATTCTTTAATTTAAACTACAGTTTATTCGATTTGATTTTTCGTTTGCTTTGCAAACTGGCATACCTAGCGAAGCGGATTCAAACCCTGCTTACTGCGAAATAATTTTAATTAAAATTATCTCCGAGAAATAGCCCGAAAAGCACTATAAACTGTAGGTCCTCGTTTCGCTTTAGTTAACACAAAATCTTGGATTTTCAAGGAATTACTTCAGTGACTTAAGAAGTTAAGAAAGCGAACATTTTTAAAATATCTTATAAATTATTGGTATCTGAGTTCGGTTTCGGATGGCGCCGGAGACAGGTACGCCGGTGTAGCTCCTACGAAATCTCGAATAAATTCGGTTAAAACTGTGAAAAATCATGCAAAATTGTGTTTAATTGAAGCGTGGACAATTTTATACTGATTGATATAAATTAACATGAGTCTGGCTATTTCGTGTAGTTGATATTTGATTAAGATGTACTTAGCAGTTGAATGTGGCATCACCTGAAAGCGTATATAAACAACTTGAAAAAGGGACACAAATCTGGCAATATAAACCTTGCACCACAAGTTATCTTTACAGTGAAGGGCAACAGGATGGTTTCTAAGAAGGGTGAAGCAACAAATGCAAGTAGTGTGGAAATCCTACAGAACAAAGAGGGAAGCTGCCAATATATGCACAGGGACGAAAAGATAAGTTATATTTATTGGTTTATTAATCCTTGTCACATGGTATATGTATTGAGCTTATTTACGACTACAAGAATGTCTCTCAGGTCAAAGGAGTTGGGGTCTGCTTTATATACAAAGCGTCCCAAATGTTCTCCTAGATCTTTTTTATTTTTTGCAGATTTTACTTTTTACTTTGCTCTACCTTGGCGGATCGGTATATTAGGTGTCTCAAATGTACTCTCGGGGCTCCTCAGTGTAAATGGCTATTTACCTGTGGAACGCTTAATAAATAAAAACTGCTAGATTCAGAAACAGAAGACTCAGAAGAAACATGGAAATGTGAATAGATGGAAACTTAAAAAAAGCATCCTCACAAACGTCTACACTCCCCATCCGATGATGATAGATAGAAACTTAAAAGAAGTATCTCACAAATACCAGCACTTCCCATCCCATATTCCTACCACATGCGTCATCTGGTTCTCGCTGCTGGCAACAAGCATGTCCCATATCTAATCCAGTGTATGCAGCTGGTCCGGAGGTATATAAAAACATCCAGATTGGATGTCCGGAAGTGGCAGCAATGCCTACCTTACGCTGGCAAAACAATCAAATAATCAATCAATCATTCTTGAAAATTATCATAAAAAAATAATACCTTTTGGTAGGGAATTTACCGCTTTTAACGGTTTTATTAGCTTCACCTGTATCTATCAATCTATCAATGTAACGGAATCTTTCAACGTAATTTTCACTCACTTCTAATTGTTGTATCATCATGAAACTTGACAATTGTATGTAGCTCCGATGACAATACAAGATAGTATACTCAATTTTATAATAACTTCAAAATGGCTGCCGCCCCAAGATGGCGGATTATCATTTTCTTTACAACCCCCTTGATATGGGTATCAAAGGAAAGGGCTTGGCAAGTAGAAAACTGATGTGTCATCAAAACTTAAAAATTCAAAATGGCGGATAGGTTTTATCAATTATCGTCGGATTCGACTGAAAATCGGTATCTGTAGGTTGGCGACGTTCCAGATTGGAATTATCCGGTCCAAATTTTTAAGATTAAAAAATAAATAATAGTTTAAAAAAACTAAAAAACACGCTTTAATAGCATACCGAACTAAAAAGTAAAAAATAATACAATACAATAATACAATACAACACAAAAAGCGTAGGGTGTTTGATTTCAACTGGTATTAATATTTTATAGTAATAAGCACCCCACGCTTTTTTGTATTGTATTGTATTGTATTATTTTTTACTTTTTTGTTCGATTTGCTATTAAAGCGTGTTTTTTTAGTTTTTTAAAACTATTATTTATTAATGTTGCATATAACCACTTTCACACTACGAAGAATATTTCACAAGACATTCGCAAAACACAAAAAAAAAATCAAGGTGGTTGCTACAGCTTGTCTTTAATACCTTAGGTTCGTGATACAGTCATCAGTAGGTAATCTTCAACTGACAACTGTGCCAAATGTCAAAACTTTCGTGATTAATATTTTTACTTGCCCAAATCGGGCCTTCGTTGGATTGAAGGTAAAAATATAAAATACTTGAGTAACCTATAAGTACAGTTCATAAACTCATAGGTAAGATTGGCCAAGACACTCCTTGATACGTTAAAAAATCAGGGTCAAATATGATGTAGCGCATGTATCAGTATTTCGCTGGCTAGGAAATGTTACGAATATTTATGACTCATACCCGAAAAATCCTTTTATTGTTTTATTATAAATACAACTCATTATATGACTGCTAAGTAGACAACGCTCTTCTGCATTACTTATTATATTTGTCCTCACTTACTATTACCGTCCATTAAGTAACACTGCGAGTAAAACGACATTAAAAAATCCTTAACTGGTCACTGGCCGCGTTAAAGAAAACTTGCTCTTCTCGCAGTAGTATTTAACCGGTCAAAGCAATACACATCTGCCCAACCGTCTATGATTGATGTGGACAATGCGGACAGAGAAAGAGTAATGACACTCCAAACAACAATGGGATTCCGAATAATCAGAGGTTTTGCAGTTCCGTGCGAATTTCTCTACAAAACAAATAATTCTTTGTTTGTTTGACACAACGCATGGCGTGACATAACTAAAGCGTAATCAATTAATGTTAACATTTTTTTTTCCGTTTCCTCCAGATTGTTTATTCTCTTTAATAAGTCAACCGAGTAAGAAGCAGGATAAAGTCCGCGGTATAAAATTGAGTGTAGCAAGGAGATCAGTATAAATAAATAATTTTAAAAGATTAAAAAATAAGCTGAAAAGTATTTAGAAAGACGCACTAAGAAAAAATAATGTTACTTGTACTCCTATCCCTTTTATAACAATTGTGAGGTAAACGTGAAAAGATCTTGGATCATATTTACATTTTAACTACAGGATGACGCAGAGTTAAACCGCCAAATTAAAATTAAAAACTTTTTTCATGTATAAAGTTTGTTCCAAAAATGCACCCCCTCCAAGTTAGAGGAAAAAGGCAAATGTTGAAATAAAGGATTGATAGAATTATATACCGAGTGTAACAGGATCGTGGTATACCCTCCTTTTCTCCTTTGGTTCTGAAGATAATTGATTGAAATTTAGGATATACTACATACATAATAAGCGGCATTTTTTGACATAAAATTGATTTTTTTCAATTTCCATTTCGCCGGAAGTGACACTAACTTTCGATTTTTAAATGGAACACCCTATATATTATTGCATTTTCGAATTCTGCATAATTTTCCGAATCCAACGATGCCAAATAAGTGACACTTCAAACATCTTTTTTTTTATAATGTAATTTTTAGTTTTCCATTGAAGTGTGCCGTGACGGTTCCAATATATTCTAAATGACCCGTGTAATGCTATAAAAATCGAATTCTCGTTAAAAACACTAAATTACGTGATTTATGAGCAAATAAAATTCACCAAAACTGTTTTGGTTACAAAACTCAATTTTTTCAAATGGAGCCATATCGGTACCGTGGTACATTTATTAGTACTATTAATAAGGAATTTATTCATATGTCGTATTAGAATGTGCGATTAATACAAACAAAATTACAGATAAAAGAAAATAAGAAAATACAATTTTATTCTAATATCTTGTTACACATAAGGTGGTTTTGGAATACAAAAAAATTAACACAAAACATTACAACAGTTGTTCAAAATGGTGTCCATTAACGTCAGTGCACTTCTGAACTCGCATAGCTGTTTCTCGAAGAACGTTCGTAGCTCCAGGTGTTCACGGGTTGTAACGGTTGCATAGACAATATTTTTTAAATGACCCCAAACAAAGAAATCAAGGGGCGTTCAATCAGGTGACCTTAGAGGCCACCTCACAGGACCATTCGTCGAAATTACGTTTTCTCCGAATCTCCGTTGAAGATAATCAATTACTACCCTTGAATTATGGACAGGAGCGCCATCTTGTTGGAAATACATTCCCTCTCCTCAATTTAAAGGTAACCCATCTAAAATGTCCTCCAGGATTCTCAAGTATCTGGCACCAGTCAGAGGTCTTTCAAATATTATTGGACCAATGATTCTACTACCGATTATTCCAAGCCAAACATTGAAACTGAACCGCACTTGAAAGTTACCCTCCCGTAATAAATTTTGATTTTCTTGTGACCTACATTTTGTATTTTGTCGGTTAAATAATCCCAAATTTGTAAACCTTGACTCGTCCGCAAATAAAATCAGTCCCAAAAAATCATTTTTGGCTGCACGTTATTATACATAATCCAATTGCAATATTCCATCCTATGTTCGTAATCACGTTCGTACAAATGCTGGTGCAATTGATATTTAAAAGATTTGTAGTGGTATTTGCACAGAATTTGGCTTACTGTTTGGTGACTGATGTTCAATTCAAACCCAACTTGCCTTAAAGAGACAGTCTTATCAAACATTAATTTCCGTTCCTTCGTCAATAATGAAGTTTTCTTCGGGATCATTGTTGGGCTCTTTTCGGAATTGGTTTTCAACACGTTTAAAATAATTTTTCGCTGGACATTGTCTATCAGGATATCGTCGGCCATAAAGGTCTATAGCTGCAATTGCATTTTTTTTACTTTCCCCATAAATAATTATTATATTCCACTTTTTCATCTCTTGTATAAATTTTCGGCATTTTGCACACAATTAACAAGAATTTTAAACAATGTTTAAAGACACAATAAAAACACCGTTAAACCAACAAATGTTTGACAAGCTAAATATTTCATTGTTTTCTTAACATTTAATTAGAACAAAATTGTATTTTCTTATTTGCTTTTAGCTGTAATTTTGTTTGTATTTATCGCACAATTTAATACGACATATGAATAAATTCCTTATTAATAGTACTAATAAATGGTACCACGGTACCGATATGGTTCCATTTAAAAAAAATGAGTTTTGCCCCAAAAACAATTTTGGTGAATTTTATTTGCTCATAAATCACGTAATTTAGTGTTTTTAACGGGATTTCGATTTTCGTAGCATTACACGGGTCAGTTAGAATAAATCGGAAGCGCCATGGCACACTTAAATGGACAACTAAAAAATGTAAAAAAAAAAGATGTTTGAAATGTCACTTATTCGTTGAATTCTGAAAATTATGCAGAATGCAATAATATATAGGGTGTTTCATTTAAAAATCGAAAGTTAGTGTCACTTCCGGCGAAACCGGAAGCGAAAAAAAAATCAATTGTATATCAGAAAGTGCCGCTTATTATGTATGTAGTATATCCTGAATTTCAATCAATTATCTTCAGAACTAAAAGAGAAAAGGGGGGTATAGCCTGATCCTCTTACACCCGGTATACAAAACTTATACGTTAAGCAAGGGTGAAAGGGTGACATCATTAGTTTCAATGTATGGCCCCGAGAACAGACTCTTATTGTGAGCCTGAGTATCAAGTGCTTAACAAAGGTTATTTATTTTTAGTAAAATGGTATATTATAAAGATTAGTTTTAAATGTACTTTCTTTGCATACGGACAAAATAAAAGCTGTCTAGCAAACTGGCATTTTTATTAAATAACAACCCAAATCTACAATAGAAAAAGGGAGAAAAATGCGTCTCGTTCCATGGAATTTATTACAAAACGGTGAGGTTTTGAAAATTCAGAGAAACTACTCGGGATGACTGAAACCATTTTCAATGCAAAGCTTAAAAAAAAGAGTTAGTTCTGGTAACTACTACGAGATACTTGTATCGTTAATTCGGTAACTTTCTGGCGCCGCGACGCCGCGCCGTAATGCACCCGCCCTGGGTCATAATTGTAGATAAAAACAGCATACTACCTGAGAAAATGAGCCTTAGTTAAATTACGTAGGTTACGAGGTTGCTGTCTCCCCTGTCTATTACTTGTTTTCTAAACGTTTGTCAGTATTACTTTTTTTTTTTGACATTAGGACAGTGTCCACACAGCCAGGAACCACGTTACTATTACGTTACATTTCTAAACCAAGGAAAAAAAAAACAAAAAATAAATTACAAAAGCAGCTACACCAACTAAACAACCTTCTTTTTTTTAACATCTACAGGAAAGTACAGGGTCACTCGCTTCTCGCCCAGGGGTCATTCAGGGCTTTTAAACATCAAAGACACACAGGTGGACCACGGTTAGGTTTCTACACAAGTAAGGTTAAAAACAAAGATAACACAACTAACCTACTCTAAAGTTTTATATTTGTTTTCCTTAAAAATTGTATTATGCAATTGATAATATCTTCTCTTTGCAAAACTGATAAATGCATCAAATTAAAAGGGCTTTCAATTTTCAAATTTATTATATTGTTGTACAGTTCATTGCTTTCAAATGCTCACAGGTATCGCTCGGTAGTATTCCTATTCTATGTAGATGGGTTTGATAACATCCATGTCCAAATTTAATTCTAGATATTATGGTGATATATTTCCTAGGTATGTTATAGCTATTGAACCAGGAGTTCACTGGTATTACTGGTTGCTCAGTATTACTTTGTACATTTAAATTTGTATTTAGTTTAGTTAGTTTTTAGTCTTCAGTTTTTAACTCTATATTGTTGTATCCTATCCTGTAAATGTTACCATTTATAAATATTCATAGATGGATAAGCATCATTTGCGTATAAACAAAATGAACCCCAGCGTTGCCGAAGTTAGCCTATTACTTGTCACAAACCGCGTGCAGTCAGTCGTGCGAAATTGTGTATTAAATAACAATGTGTTTTTTTTTTGTGTTTACCATCTGATTTGCGGAGACGTTTACAGATGGAGTGTATAGCTGCGTTTGTATCAACATAATTTTACAAACCTTTCGTTAAATACAGGGTGTTGCATCATAAGAGGGATATAGCTTAACAGGAGGTAGAGACATCAGTGGTAATCAGAACTTCCCACAGAAATTTCTCATTGGGCCTTCATCGCGAAGTTACAGGGTGTTTCGTCATTTTTGGCAGAAACTACTTTTTGTCATTACTTTGACAGGGAATGGAATAATGGATTCATATTTGGTACAGCTAATACAGTAATGATCCTTCAGAAGTACATGTGACACATGAAAAATTCCAGATCCGGAGTCGCTAAAATTTAGATTTCTTTACTTCTAAAAAACATGACCCTGTATATATTTTTTTGTAATTTCTATACGATATTCGAAAAGAACACAAAAAAAATAAGCAAAATGGCCTAGTTCCTTTTTTGTTACAACTTTGTGGTGGCTTAGGAAAAGTTGTCGCCGTCGTTTTTATTTACTTAACCTTTGTTTTTTTTATTGGATAATTAATTCATCTAATGTTTACTTTGCAGTGCAGGAATAATAAAAAATAACGTATAATACACGTGTATGCGTTGAAAGTATTTATTTTTAATCTTTTTCAATAAATTTCGGTCTTAAAATTAAAGATTAAAAAATCAATTAGATAATTGAATATATAAAAATGTTTGAAAAATCTTTTGAATCTTTTTATTTGAAAATAAATATCCAAAAGTGATATATCTCCGATATATGTCGGATATATATCGTCGGATATATATCGTCTGATATGATATTTATATAAATAAATATCATGATATTTTCGCATCCTGAATTAAACATAAGTAGGTATTATGAACATAGTAATTATTATTACTTATTCGTATACCCAAAAATTATACTATAGAATAAGGGGAATAGATATTGAATATTGGGAATAATTGAGGAATATGGGGAATATGAGAAATAATTGGAGAATATGACGAAAAATCGATGATTTACTAAAACATATGGGGAATACTATGGGAATTCAGGAATAATCGGGGAATAGTAGGAATAATGAGGAATGATTGTACATTTTTATGGCAGTGGCTGTCCCGTCGTTATTATTGAAACTTGAGTATTTTTGTCTAACTAAATGAGAGATTTTTCCGTGTGTGCGGCGGTATATAAAAATATTCAGATTGGATATCCGGAAGTGGCAGCAATACCTACCGTAACCTGGCTACATCAAATCAATCAATAATAACACTTAAAAGACAATTCAGTACAGAATTGCAAAAACCGATTATTTAGGCTCCTCGATTTCGCCACAGTAAGGAACAAAAACACTTTCAGATTTCTCTCAAGACAACCTTGCAAATAACAAAATGCTCTGTCAAGATAAAATTATGTATCTGTATGATGTCGATGTCTAAGCAGCCAACCTTCTAGTAGTCATAGACAACATATCAAGCCGATGGCGCTTAATCGTATCCGTCAGAAGGATACAAATGTGCAACGCAGATCGGTCACTGGCTTTTGCGTTCTAAGAGGGACATGCACATAACATCGAGTAACCTTCTAGCCCGTTTACAAGAGACACGATTACATATAGCTAGGTATAGTATATTTCAGTTGAAGTATCATGGAAGTAAGCAATAGAGTAATAACGGCGCCCGCACGTGACGATTGCACTCATTTAGCCTAACATGTTCTAAACGTCTCTGAATTATTATAATGTTTAGACACAAAGATTAATTTACATACCTTCTTAAATACCCCAATTATCGATAATTTTTGAACAAACAAATTCATAAGAAGAAAGTACTATAACATTGATTTCTTGCACAAAAACTTTGGAGAATAATAAAACTTCGCCTTCAATGTTGGTTAAACCATAATAAATTACTTCCAGACAATCAGTATGGTATTAAACGAGGATATGGTACAATGGATGCAGGTACTCACTTAGTTACAGACGTCCAATTAGGTCTATCTAACAATTTAGTGACCGGAGCCTTATCTGTGGATATACAAAGCGCATATGATAATGTTATTACCGAAATATTACTACAGACAATGTTATTTATCAAATCCCACCCAGAATAGCATATCTGATTACACGGCTCTATCAGAATAGGCGTGTACGGATATGCCATAATCATAAATTAATTGGTCCCAGATATACCTCGGCTGGTATATCACAAGGATCTGTATTGAGTCCGCTCTTATTTAACATATACACAATTGATATACGCCAGCTATGGTCGCCTACTATCACATGTATACAGTACGCCGATGATTGGTCTATCTACTCAAAACACAAATCATACGAGGAATGCACGCGAGATTTGAAACATGGAATGTGTATTTTAAATTTGTGGACGTTCTCTGTGGGATTCACAATTTCATATGAGAAATGTGCAGTATTATTCTTTTCGAAGAAAAAAGCACCAACAAACAATACAATTGATCGGATTTGTTTTATGTAATAGTGAATAATCGTCGAAAATCCCCCCCTCCCCCGCTCTTCACAAATTTCGAGCGAGGGGAAAAAATGCGCACCAGAGAAATCTCCCCCCCCCCCGCTCTTCAAAATTTGCAAGGAAATATTTTCCACGAAATCGATCTGCCTTAATACATATATCGATATATCAGGAAAGACAGCAGTACCACCGAATCGGGCATTCTTGGACATTTTCATGTCAATCGGCGGACAATTACAGCTAATATCATCGGCAACACGGATTATTTGCCAATCTGCCGCGTAACAAGTGAGAAAGCGAGTCAGTGATTATATTTATAACATTTAAATATTAATTAATTTTTTAACATGTCCTCTAATCGAAGTGGAAGGAAAAAAGATCCTATTTGGCAATATTTTATTGAAAAATCAAGTAAGCTTGATGGAAAAAGTATGGTAGTAGAGCTACATATAAAAAGTGTAAAGTAGAAATGTAAGGGCTTGTGGACCGAATGTCCACTGGAAAAAATGTGCTTCGCGTAATGTAGAAAGCATAGAAACAAATGATGAAGGTCCTCTACTTCAGGAACAGTGTTCAATGTAAGTACAGTATTATTTTATTTATATTTTTATAACTTCTTAGTAAGCCAAAATATTAAGAGAACTTTTTTAATTTACATATTTAACGCAGGTCTATGTCTGCGACTAAGGCCAAGTATGCAGGAGACGAACTAGAATCAAATTTTTAAAATGATCTAGTGTATTTTCTAGATTTCTAGTGACTTTCCATGGACAAATTGACTTTTTCATTCACTCCTAGTTTTAAGAATCAAGTATAGTAACTATGCCTGTCTGTGTGTAGCTGGATTTAAAAATGAACAACATACAATCTTGTTTTTTATTACGGGTACAATTGAATACGTTACAACAAAATGCAGAGGAAGATAGTACCCCACAGCCGCTCTTCTACGCCACTAAGTAAAAAAAGAAAAGTAGTGCGCCTAACTCCAGTTCTGGATCTTTATTATCTTTTGTTGTACGTACGCAAGTCTAATAAAGAAGATATAGATAAACAAATTGCTAGAGCTCTTTATGCGATAAACAGTAGTTTCATATGTATTGAACAACCTGAAGTAAAAAAGGCAATAACGCTTTTACGACCTGGATATGTACCACCATCTCGACATGATGTGTCCAACAGACTGCTCGATGAAGTATATAACGAGGAAAAAAGTAAATGTTTTAAAGATTTATCATGAAGTTCAGTTTGTCTGTCATTGGATGGATGGTCCAACATACACAATGCACCAATAATATGTACAACTCTAAAGACCGACTATACCTGTACAGTAAGCAGTTTTGTGACGGATAATGCTGTCAATATGAATGCTATGAGAAACCAAATTAAAGAGTCAAGACTCAACAGAACTAAATGTTATTACGTACGATTGTGCTCCACACATTTTAAACTTGTTATGTAGGGATTTGGAAATTAGTGAAATTAAGGAACACGTTACGTTCGTTGTGAAATACTTCCGAAACAATCATTTTGCCTCTGCAACATACGCAAAAGAAGGACTTACTTTACCTTCTGACTTAAGATGAAACTCACTTGCCGACTGTTTAGAGGGTTTCGTTAAATCATGGCCCACACTTTTTAAAATTAGCGGACCGAAAAAGCAGCTAAATTAGTTTTTTTGTACAAACTACAATAATTATTAACCAATTTAAAATTTTTGTTTTGGAGTAAATCATGTTTTATTTTATTTTAGAGTCGGTTCTGTTTAATTTGTCTACTTTATGCTTTTAAGTAGGCACCTAATTTATAATATACATTTAAGAAGGTAACTTTTGTTTTATATGTGTAACCTAACTGTTCTTTTCTTTTCATTTGAATTTTTTGTAATTTGTATCTAGCTTTTAAATAAACTATACTTTTTAATTGAATTTTCTGAACTTTTATTTACTTAGATTATTGGCTTTACACAACTTGATTTAAATCATGATTTAAATTTTAAAAATCAGTTGAGTTAAATCACGATTTAAATCAAATTGATTTAAATCGTCGCAACCCTGACAGATAGACGGACAGACCGACAGATATTTTTTCTATTCGCTCAAATTTAAAATCTCGACGTTTTATGACATCCTATAAACCTATTTCAACATGAAAAATTCAATGCATGCGGCATCAAAGACTAAACCAGCCAGTCCCCGACTGAACTTTACTAACCTATGGATATATTAAAAATAAAACAAACTATACCTACATATTCTGTATTCAGATGACTAAGACTGTCTGTGTAGTTTATCACAAAGGCTCGAGACGCATGCACCTTGTGACTTCGCACACAGTAATTTTATATCGTTTCCTGTGAATCTCTTCGTAAGAATTCTTGTATCTTGAATAGGTATGCTTGATATTCGTTAGTTGTATGTTGTAATATGGACAAGAGGCAGGAGACAATAACAAATTCTCCACGGATATTGTTAACTTTAAAGAAATGTCAATGGCACACTGAAACTCATATACCGGGTGCCTACGATATTACTAGCCAGCATATAACTTTCTTGTAAAAGATATATCGATTTTAAGTTCTGGGAAGTTTTATGATTGAGTCAGTTACACATTTTGATTGCTCTAACTTCTGATTTTCATTTCCGGTTTAACCGGAAATAGTATAAACTTTGTTATTTTTAATGAAACACCCTATACATTATTCAAAATTTAGATTGCTTAAGAAATTCTAGGTATAAAATATGGAGCACACTCTATATATCTATCTTGGTAGTTTTCGTCGAGAAACTGGCGATTGAAAATGTTATTTCCGTCATGTATTTCCCACAAAAACAGATTCTCTGTAAAAAATAACGCAAGTACACTCTGTTCAAGAGAATATCTTTCCTCTGTACCAAAACGTAAAATAAGAAAATGTGATCTCTCCAAAAATATTTGAAACCAATTAAAATCGCCAAGTCCGGCATCTATTTATGAAAAGAAAATTTATATAAAAAAAAATTGTTTCAAATACAAAAAAACGGCGCGTTTCACTTTCCATGTTTCCGCAGATCCTTGATATATTGATAATCGAAAATAATATGTAATACTGCAGTCAGAGGTTGACGGGAAATTTTGTATAAGATTAACAGAGTGGCACTAGTGAATCCAAACAGCGTTTTGCGTCTTAGTGAAACGCGCCATTATTTCTGCGAGCGTGGAGGACGTTGGAGTGGACTTGGTGCGAGACACTACCGTGTAGCAGAGCACGCTTTTGTTACACATTTAGAATGACTCAGGACTTCATTAACCACTTTTCAAGTGACGCGCTAGTGTAAGCATCAGCATACGAATCACGAGGTCCACGGTTCGATCCCTGAGCGTTCTCAGTTTATTATCGAGAAATATAAACTTAACATCTGTAACAAAATTTCATTCGGATTACAGTATGATGTTGAAGTCTAGATTGACGGCCCTAGATGGCTAAAGGTACTTAAAAATTAAAAGTTCCATGGTAGAAATATATACAGGTATGCTGTTGCGCAGCTTTTGCAGTAACCAATCATGTGCTTTGGAACCAACGGGAACCATATTGATAATCGGACCAATAGCGTTTCGTGCGCATATTTCAAATAATGTAGTGTATTCTTTTGTACAAAAGGATATGATTCCACATACCATTTAAAAACAAATGCCTCATTTTGGAAATAAGGTTAAAATTTGACGAAATATTACTCATTTGGAAAAAATTTAGAATGGTTTTGAATAATAATGTAAGATACATACAACATTGATGTAGCAAATTTTCATTGTAATTTTAGTGCTTTTTTACTACCGTGTAGTTATGGATATGCAAGACATTCTTTGTAAAAAATATGGTAAAAAGGTACTTTTTTCATGCAGTATATAGGTATATATTTTATATGATCTAGTTCGGCGATTTAAAGAGTTTATAGGTTAAGTTATCAATACTAAAAAAATTAACGTATATATAGGTATATATAGTTCTACATATATAATCAATATTTATCAAAGGGCTCATGAATACTATATTAGTTTTTAGTATGATTTTATGATGTCAATTTTTTAATATAAAGAATATATTATACAGGGTGCGCCAAAGTTCTGATTTTGGTCGATTACGGCTGTATTTGAAATGGTGGAAATATATTGTCTATAGATTATTTTCTTGATTTTCAATTCTGAATAACCAGAAAATATGTACAATTATACAGGGTACTCCGTTTTCGTTGTCCGAGCAACAACTTCGTTATTTTAAATGGAACACCCTATATTTTTTTCCTTTATCGAGTTACCCATCTAATTATATTCATAATTCTATTAAGGTGGTAGGTACTTAAAATGAACCGTTTACGATATAAAAAAGATTTTTTGACAAAAAGTGAGGTTTGCGGATAAGTTTTTGAGTACCTCTGATTTCATAGACAAGAGAGTTTTCAAAATTCTGCTTATACTGTTATGTTGAGCATATTAAGGGCTAGTAGGGCAGAAACATTATTAATATTAATCTTATACAGAGTGCTGAAAAAATTGAGTTTAATGTTTCGCTAATAAAAAAGGCCGTAATTCAATTTTTTCAAATGGGACGTACTATTTTCAGTTCTGTCATCTAATGAAGTGTTAAATTATCTTTCCATTGATATATCATAGTAGGTATTTATCTTTAGGAGTTGCATAGATATTAAGGTTAATTGTCTGGATCAGTCATTTTTCTTGCTGGAACTTCATGAGGTTTGTACTGCACTTCACCAGTTTCGATAAATCTGTCTCTAAGATTACTAAATGCAGGTTCTAAAGGGTGTCTCCTTTCAGGATATCTGGTTTTATAGACTCGGGATGCTAAGAGGCTGTTCCTTGAGCACTCCCCCAGAATAAAAATCATGTCAACCATTTCTTCCCGCGAATAATTCATATTTAATATAATTATATGCAAATGCAACTTCCTGGAACTGTAAAAGCTACTAGTATTTTATTAAAGACAATCAAAACAAAAGCACTTACCGATATAGCAGTAACACAAAACTTTAGAACATCCACAGACACGTGTTTTGACATCTATGTCTCTTCGGTGCGGCTTTTTCTAAAGTTCACAATCAACTGAAATATGTAAGCAAATACTCGTGTTATAACTATCAAAGGATTACCAGAACAGGATATTAAAAATTAAAATTAGATTATAGGAAATTCCCCGTAAAGGGATAATTATCAATATAATTATATGCAAATGCAACTTCCTGGAACTGTAAAAGCTACTAGTATTTTATTAATTATTTTTATATTTTATTATCAATATAATTATATGCAAATGCAACTTCCTGGAACTGTAAAAGCTACTAGTATTTTATTAGCTAATAAAATACTAGTAGCTTTTACAGTTCCAGGAAGTTGCATTTGCATATAATTATATTGATAATTATCCCTTTACGGGGAATTTCCTATAATCTAATTTTAATTTTTAATATCCTGTTCTGGTAATCCTTTGATAGTTATAACACGAGTATTTGCTTACATATTTCAGTTGATTGTGAACTTTAGAAAAAGCCGCACCGAAGAGACATAGATGTCAAAACACGTGCCTGTGGATGTTCTAAAGTTTTGTGTTACTGCTATATCGGTAAGTGCTTTTGTTTTGATTGTCTTTAATAAAATACTAGTAGCTTTTACAGTTCCAGGAAGTTGCATTTGCATATAATTATATTAAATATGAATTATTCGCGGGAAGAAATGGTTGACATGATTTTTATTCTGGGGGAGTGCTCAAGGAACAGCCTCTTAGCATCCCGAGTCTATAAAACCAGATATCCTGAAAGGAGACACCCTTTAGAACCTGCATTTAGTAATCTTAGAGACAGATTTATCGAAACTGGTGAAGTGCAGTACAAACCTCATGAAGTTCCAGCAAGAAAAATGACTGATCCAGACAATTAACCTTAATATCTATGCAACTCCTAAAGATAAATACCTACTATGATATATCAATGGAAAGATAATTTAACACTTCATTAGATGACAGAACTGAAAATAGTACGTCCCATTTGAAAAAATTGAATTACGGCCTTTTTTATTAGCGAAACATTAAACTCAATTTTTTCAGCACTCTGTATAAGATTAATATTAATAATGTTTCTGCCCTACTAGCCCTTAATATGCTCAACATAACAGTATAAGCAGAATTTTGAAAACTCTCTTGTCTATGAAATCAGAGGTACTCAAAAACTTATCCGCAAACCTCACTTTTTGTCAAAAAATCTTTTTTATATCGTAAACGGTTCATTTTAAGTACCTACCACCTTAATAGAATTATGAATATAATTAGATGGGTAACTCGATAAAGGAAAAAAATATAGGGTGTTCCATTTAAAATAACGAAGTTGTTGCTCGGACAACGAAAACGGAGTACCCTGTATAATTGTACATATTTTCTGGTTATTCAGAATTGAAAATCAAGAAAATAATCTATAGACAATATATTTCCACCATTTCAAATACAGCCGTAATCGACCAAAATCAGAACTTTGGCGCACCCTGTATATGTAATATATAATAAGTTATTTGTACAACAATATTAATCTTTTTAGTTACAAATGCTATCGTCATAGTAAATTTTAACCAATATTTATGAAAAATACATACACCACAGGTAATATAACTTCTAATTTTATTGACACCTTGTGAGGGTATACCGGACAGTCACACAAGAAATCATACACTCATCATCTTATTTTATACTTTTATTCTATAACAAAATAAACATACTATACTTAATAAATAAAATAAGTATTATACTGAGGCTTTTTACAACATATAGAGTATATTATAGAGTATCTTGACAAGAGATGTAAGCGTCATTAATCAAATTTTACAGAATAAAATCTAAATACTCCTACAGTATTAGATATCCTAGATTTATATATCATACTGCATACTAACTTTTCTTTGAAATTAAACGATATGCATGAATATGTTTACTTGTTCTTACTTTTTGCTTTGTACGTTGTTATATCTTGGAGAATGATTCTTGCCAAATGTTCTATAGGTACTGCATGAGGCAGAAGGACACGGATATTTGTTGGAGAATATTTTTCAACATTTTTTACTCTGGAGACGCTTTAAAATCTGCCCTCTTAAAATGCACTGAACAAATGCGAGCTGTAAAAAAAACAATTTTTATTTCTGACCACATTTGTGTTAAATAACAAATGCAAACTTTTATATCGGAAATAGGTACATCTTTTACTAATACATATTTTGTAATTGTAAATAAGCCAATGTATTAAATAATTATAGTTTTTATAATTACCATTTTTGAAATGATCAGGTGTTACTAGATAAATTTCTAACCATTTTCTCGATATTCTTCATTTTTTGGGAACCGAAAGAGACATTTCTTTCAGTTGAAGTTCCACTCCTGTTTTTGCAACTGTTTATACTGCACCCAACCATGTCCTAAGTTTATTATAAATAATCGTTTCTTTTTTAACCTCATATCACAAGATAGAGAAACCAAACACAAAAATGATATTACGCAGTTACGCACCCCAACACGGCTACTTTTATACACCTGGTTGCAGGGGTACAATGTTGAGGAGTTGAGGGATAATATTATAAAAACTTGAAATGTGTAATATCACAGAATATTACGATTCTCTGTCAATATACTGTGATATATCCAATATGGTTCCCGTTGGTTCCATGCGCCGAAAAGTCAAATTCTGGTAGCCCGGACGAGCATACCTTATATAATATGTTTCTACCATGATAAGTTCCCGGGCTGGATGATCGGATGGAAGCCCTGACGAGAGTATCGAGAGTGCGATAGTCTAGAGAACACTAGGTGGCGCCTGGTGATCAACTGATTATTTCTGGTTGAGGTCGGGTTGTCGTCGGTCGGCGCCATGTTGCGTGGAAGTCAGACAACTCATTGTTTCGTTTTTGGATTCCTGTGAATGTGAATGTTATAATAGCCGGTGTTTTCATTTGCAAAAATTACGAAATTGCCTTTGTTTTGCTCACTACTAAATTAAGGTAATAGATAAGAAAGTAACAACGTTCGTTTCTTTAGAATTCTCGCTATTTGAAACGAGCGTGGAGAAAATAACAACAAGCTGTCAATATAATGACGAGAAGCAGGATAAGATCTCTGAAACGGGGAGAATTTCTGAAAAATCCTAGGATTTGTTCAAAACACTTTATAACAAGTACTTTTCAGATACATGTCTTTATAGGGTTTTGCAAACAGTGGAAAGAAAAGCTATCTATGAGAACTAAAGGAAAAACTACATATAAAAATATTAATGAAATCTTTGCATTCTTTCGATAACCTGACTTCTGGTTATGCTAACAAGTAAAAATTCTTATTTGCCATTCTCATTTTAACACTAGCATCCAACCTAGTCCCCTACGGCTAAGCAGGCTAAACTAGTATCTACATGATCCCCTACGATATGTAAATTCAGTTAAAAATGAGAACAAAGGCCTGAAATTAATTTATTTACGTACCTTGTCTTTAAAATTTTTTTCATTCTAATGAATTACATTTTCATAAAATCTCATTCAGTTTCTTGGAAATGCTTAGCCTTTGAAACGTTTTTCGTCCTTATTGTAGACTCATCAGAAAAGCCTAAAGCCACTCATAACGATGTCCCATGCAAAACTAAGACATTATCCATGAATGGTATAAAATAATTATAATTGACATTGACTGATAAAAAACAACAGATCTTCACCTATCTATTAGCTAACTAGTATTAGAGCCTATGTACTCTATGCATGTTTAAAAGTGAATTATTTATTATTTGTTTGCTTATAGTAATGAAACATATTCTTTATAGGATTTTGCAAACAGTGGAAACGAATAATAAATAATTCACTTTTAAACATGCATAGAGTATATAGGCTCCAATACTAGTTAGCTAATAGATAGGTGAAGATCTGTTGTTTTTTATCAGTCAATGTCAATTATAATTATTTTATACTTGTTCATGGATATTGCCTTAGTTTTGCATGGAACATCGTTATGAGTGGCTTTAGGCTTTTCTGATGAGTCCACAATAAGGACGAAAAACGTTTCAAAGGTTAAGCATTTCCAAGAAACCGAATGAGATTTTATGAAAATGTAATTCATTAGACTGAAAATTTTTTTAAAGACAAGGTACGTAAATAAATTAATTTCAGGCCTTTGTTCTCATTTTTAACTGAATTTACATATCGTAGGGGATCATGTAGATACTAGTTTAGCCTACTTAGCCGTAGGGGACTAGGTTGGATGCTAGTGTTAAAATAAGAATGGCAAATAAGAATTTTTACTTGTTAGCATAACCAGAAGTCAGGTTATCGAAAGAATGCAAAGATTTCATTAATATTTTTATATATAGTTTTTCCTTTAATTCTCATAGATAGCTTTTCTTCCCACTGTTTGCAAAATCCTATAAATAATATGTTTCATTACTATAAGCAAACAAATAATAAATAATTCACTTTTAAAGATACATGTCTGTTTTGAACTGTTTACCTGAAATGAGGTTTTGTATTTAGACAGCTGCGTCAAAATCAGGTGACCAGAAATGGACTATAGGGCGCGTGCAAAATCTGACAGCTAACGAGAGTGGAGGGCATATAACTTCAATGTTCCAAATTAATGAACGTGAAATTCGCTGTTTTCGTTTGCTTTCTCAACTTTCTTGTGCTATCGGCTATTGGAATAAACATTTTTAAGTTTAGTTTTCATTATATATAGACAATTACGTGTTTTGTACAATAATATTTCCTTTGATTTGACGAGATGTGCATTGTTTACCTATGCATTTTTAGTTATTTTCTTCGTATTTAAACAACGTATGGGATTGATCTTACTGTTATATTGTCTTCGTATTTAAACAACGTATGGGATTGATCTTATTGTTATATATAGAGCATATTTAGATTATTTAAAATTTAAATGCTGTTAATTATTCTGTTACCAGTTTATCATAAAAAGCCATCATATCGTATGGAATCTGGTTGTCAAAGTTTCACTGAATGCCAATTTAAGCTTTAAAAGGTATGTGATTATTACTTCCTTGGAATTTTATACTTATTACGTAACATGTCTAATAAATACATAGTAGTATACCTACCGCATGCACGAAAATAAAGTTATAGTTATTTCAGATTGCCGTCGATTTACACCAAAAGAAGAAAAGTTTGTAGTCATCACTTTTCCTAGTAAGTACTTCCTTCCCGTTCGGTTCAATAGGAAATTAATATTTATGACTATACATTTTTTTTCGCCAAAAACTTAAATAATCATAACCAATTTGTTCCTACATTCATTTGTTTTACGAGAAAATGGAAACATTTATGACCGATATAGCATTTTCAACTACCATTTCCTCGAAAATTGTCAAAGATAGGTATAGGGTATCCCTAGAACTTCTTTGGCAGTCTAAATTTTGAATAATATACAGGCCGTTTTATTAAAAATAACAAAATTCCGGTTAAATGGAAAATGAAAATCCGAAGTTAGAGTAATCAAAATGTGCAACTGATTCACAATCATACGACTTACCAGAATTTCAAATCGATATATTTTTTTACTAGAACGTTATAAATTGGCTCGTAATATCGTAAGCACCCGGTATGTAGACTTAAACGCGACAAAGTTTAAAGTGATAACAAGAATGTTAATTGTGTAAAATTCTACCTGCAGTGGTAGACGAAGTAGCCCAAACCGAGAATGTTACAAAGGATGGCGAATTCATTCAAAATCAAATTTTACGTTTTACGATTCTGCTTTTTCATAAAAGTAATAACTAAAGAAAGCTAAGCGCGTTTGTTCTGGTAGATAAAATATCGGCCTTTTTTAGGAGATTCAAGAAAGCAAGATGTAACGGAATGCAGTTTGTATTGTATCTAAATCGGTATTTAAATACGGGTTATTGAGGAAACTTCTAACGAAAAGTATAAAATATTTATCTGTATTCTAATGTACAAGCTGTGTTTTTATTTTTTTGACCGCTAATTTCAAATTGATGTGTATCCTGAATTCGGCGTAAGTTTAAATGAAAATTATTATATTTTCTTACGTTTCCGTCTATTAACTATCGTCAGTGAACTACAATATATAAAACACCAAAAATTGTATGTGCTTCTTTTATACAGTGTGATTCACTTAAGCTGACACTCATATCTCACTCATCTGAAATCCAATATTTTGAAATTTTGCTGGTCAGTATATCCTTAAAAGTCTAAAGAGTCTTTAGACTCATCACATTTTATTTTAATTAGAGGCGTCCAATTGTAGGATGGAGAAAAAAAAATAGCGATCTTTTTAGAAAAGAAGATACGTATTCTTAATCGGCACCTTTAGAAACCCCTTTGTACACGATTACATGGTGGTGGGTTTAAAGGTTTTTGAGATAGAGGCCGTAAAAAAAACAAGTTCTTCAACCAAAAACAATCTTTATTTGTAAAACGAATTTTCGAATAAAAAACATCTAATTTTCATTTTTTGTTCAGATTAATGTATTGTACTATAGTCTGTTTTTAAACCAGGAGGAGTAAACACTAAAGTTCCATTAACACCATAAAGGTAACTAGAAAATACACTAAAACCTTTTTGGCGTTTTGGGCCACCAACAATACACCACTACAATGTTCTTGTATGAATTTATTACATTATATAATGCATCTACCTCTATTTGACCTCTAGGTATTTTATACAGCATCCACATCATTTACGCAATATAAAGGCACCAAGTAATTAGCCACTTTTACCTTCAGATTTATACAAAATGGATTAAAAACTGATATATAATGTGCAAACGATAAAATAGAAATTATAACCAAATAATTTATGACATTAAATTAATTTTTTTACAATAAGTATGCCAAAATTTACGACTGTTGCATTGTGTAAAACTGGCGAGGGCGTATCCAATCACAGATATATGAATTAGCGCGTTAAATTTAAAACGTTCCTCCTGGTTTAAAAATAGACTATAGCTTAAATTGATTTTACAACAGAATAATTATTTTTTTAACAAGGCAAAAAATTCTAATTCCTACATACCTAAGCCATGAAAACATAAGTTATAGTCCATTCAGTAAAGACAAAAAAAAGTTCAAAACTTGAGACTCCGGTACTCATTCGCAATTCAAGAAATCAATAGGGGGAAGAATTCTAAGCAAAAAATGTTATATGAAGTTTTTTCGATAAATCAATATTTTTCGTGTTATTCGCGATTGAAAATCTCGATTTTTCATCTAAAAAATTCCTGTTTCAGAGCGATTTTTCACGAATCGAAAACCTTACGTTTTATCAAAAAAATTATCAGGAGCAAAAATGAGGCTTAGAAAACAACAAATCGAGTGGTTTTTCATTTCTGTAGATGCAATACGAACCGAGTTATGATGGCCCATTGAAGGTGACTGCTTGTTCGCCGAAAACTGAATTCGAAGTGTTCAACTTTAAATAACGGGAAAATGACGAATTTTTGGAGGAAAAGTTGTCAGACCTTTTTTAAAGTACCTGAAAAGACCTTTAAAATGAGCTTTAGTAAAAGTCGTTAGCAGAAAAACTTACGGAGTTATGATGAAAATAAAATTGTCGTTAGCATAAAAACTTACGGAGTTATGTCGTTTTTTCTGAGAAAAAATCAGCAATGAAACACCAATGGCTTCACCGCAAGAATTAAAATTAAACGTAATCCATTTACAATTTATTTAGGTACTAAAAATATGTTCTAGAAGTTTGAACGGGTTAGAATGTCTAAATTTGAAAAAAAGTTTGATTCAATGGGGTATTTTCCCATATTTTTTTTATTTGAAAATTGAAAACTAGAAATAAAAATAAGGAATACGTGTTTTTTCTTTCTTTTTTACTTTTTTATTTAAGCCGGAAAAAAATTAGTTAAACTTTCATGACGTCATTAAGCGATAATTCAAATAGAGCGCCAAATGTACTTATTTCTAGGGAGTTTCAAGTTGGCGATTTGTGATTTGACATTTCATGTAACTATAACCTTATTTTTTGTTTGTTTCATAAACAGATGTTCAGTTTTGTGTAGCACCTAATATCGACCTGTGAATGAGTGTAAAATTTCATTAAAAACGACGTTTGATCTACCTTCTACGTAATTAGTTTCCATATTTGTATGCTTGTATAGAATGTTTTCAAACAAATAGCTAAACAAACAAAATATTGAAAATTAATGGGTCACACCACTGTCACCAGATTAACAGTGTGGTGTCAGTGTTGCCAATAGTTTTTTGGTGATTTACCTAGTTTTCGCTTAGTGACGTCATTATGAAAAATTGAAACTTCTAATTAAAATTATAATTTTATAGTTTTATATAACATATTTTTTTCTGTGCCAAAAATATTTAAAAATATGCATTTTTCAAATGTAAGCATTTCCACTTGCATCTCAGATTAATGAAAATACCCTATTATGAAATGATTTTTGAAATTTTTGAAAAAATTTCTTTTTTTCACAATAACTCTAAAACTAAAGAAGACACGTAAAAAATGTAACAGAATAATAATTTTAGGGTATTTTTTGCAAAGGATGAAAATTGAGATATCACCGTTCTAAGTTCACATTTGAGTGCGAGGACCACCTTCCCCGAGCCCTTTCAACTCAAGAATCTCAAAAACGAAGTGTTCAAGAAAGTGGCCTTGTAGCCCTTGAAATTCCCTGCAAAATGGTTTTTGGAGCGACTGGATATCTTAAAAATGAAAGAAGTTAAGATATTGGTTTTATTGCTGATTTTTCTAGTACTTTTCAACTACTTTAAAAAAGGTCTGACAAGTTTTCCTCCAAAAATTCGTCGTTTTTCCGTTATTTAAAGTTGAAAGGTTCGAATTCAGTTTTCGGCGAACAAACAGCCACCTTCAATATCAGCCATAACTCGGTTCGTACTGCATTTACAGAAATAAAAAAAAAAACAATCGATTTGTTTTATAAGCTTAATTTTTGCTTTTATGATTTTGATGAAACGTAAGGTTTTCGAGTTATTCGTGAAAAATCGTTCTAAATATGCATTTTTTAGATGAAAAATCAAAGATTTTCAATCGCGAATAACTCGGAAAATATTGATTTATCGAAAGAACTTCTTACTTCATAGAACATCTTTTGCTTAGAATGTATCCCTCTATCCATTTCTGTGGTTATTTTCAGTTTACTAATTTCCACCCCCCGAGAAGAGGTGGTGTTGCGTGGTATACACCCTCAGGGTAAAAGCACACCTTCGGACCAAGTATTCTTTGCAATACTATCAATTATCGAATGTTGTTTATTTCATGAAAATCGATCTTTCTTAACCGGAGTCTGAGGTAAAATGCTTCAATGACTGCACTATTATTGCAAGTACCAATTTATTATTTTTTTGTAAGATCAACTCAAACTAGTACAATACATTATTCTGAACAAGAAACGAAGTACATTTTTTTGATTTGAGAATCCGTTTTACGGATAAAAATTATTAGATGATTTTTTTTAAATCGACCCCCTTTTGCCATCCTAGAATCGGACGCCTCTGACTAAAATCATCATGAGTGAGTCATACTGTAGCATGGAGCAGTGTATATTACTCACAATCATTATTATTGTTAAATTTTTCTTTACTAGTTTTACACATATTAGATCTATTTGCTTTCATGTCAACGTTGGACTAAGAACTTGTCGGAATATTTTATTACTTAAAATTAATTAATTTTGTCCACGACTATTAAATAATGTACTAATTATGTATGTGTTTTCTCAAGGATAATGCTATCCATCATTCCCTTCAGTGAATAATGATTTCATTATTCACTGATTGCAGTGAATAATGAGGACAGTCAGTTGTTTATAAGAAATGACATTAGTGACTTTTTACTAAAAATTTAAAATGTCAAAATTGCAGCAACCAAAAAACAAGTGTTGTCTTTCTAAATTTTCTAGGAAGCACTCAAATGGTACATGCAGGAGAGGTACTTTAATGAACAGTCAAAAGCTACATTAGTAAGTTTTTTTCAAAGCATCATCTATTAGCAACACGCGGCAATCCCCATTGTTTTTGAAACCATTTAGCTATATGTGTCTACGAACTGTATTATTTTATCAGTAAGCCATGCCAATGTGTCAAAGCGTATTCTGTAATTAATTTGAAACGTCAAAATTTGTGCGATTTCAACGCCAACGTTATTTACAACAATTTTACATATTAGGGACTCAAGAAGAGTAATATAATTAAATAAATTGATACTGACAGTGAAAACGAGATTTCTTTGACACCGTCAGAGATAACGGAAGCTGCAAAAATCGCTTCATTAAACTTGTTACCCGAAAAATCGAACAATTATATATGGTGACTTATGAATCTTTCTTAAATAGGAGATATTAAATGAAGATTAATTACATAAATATTAAATACTTATTTATTAGTCGTGGACAAAGTATAGTATTCTACTCGCATATAATGGCTATTATTCACTCTGGTGATTTACGACACTCGCCTGCGGCTCGTGTCTTAAACTTCCCCATCGTGAATAATAGCCATCATTATATGCTCGTTGAATAATATACTATTATACATACCGCATTTACAAAGTTAATTTGTTCATATATATTTTCTGATTTTCACTAACAACTAGCTTCTCGCATTTCTACTCCATTTTGATTCCCCATGTGTTTTATCCATGTATAAATAATTTTTTTCGCATTTTGATTGATAATATGCTATTTCACTAAATTCAAAATCGTTTAATAAAGTGGCACTTTACTACATGAAAATGTCACTTTAATATATAGTAATATCAGTGTTGATAAAAACAGTTTGACTTACAAAATATTTCATATACCTTCTCCTATTTTTCCTTGGATTTTAAAGGAAGTAAGCTTGAAGATGCTTCTCTTATTTAAAATGTCTTCAGAACAATTTTCTAAATTGTTTTCAGTAGCAAGACTCATTTTTATAATTAATATATAACTTAGAATCAATTCGACTCGCAAAAAATATACTTAACTGTTATAATATTTTTATTGTCATTTAGACCAAACAAGTACAATGGTGTTGGACTCGTCAGAGAGTTGACAAAAAATAGTAAAACCAAGGTAAAATGTATATTGTAAAAATTCTTGTACACTACACATATTATCTGATAAAAAGGCACGAAAAGAACTTCTAAATCTATTTAAATTGTTAGTCTGTCGTATATTATTCGGCAACTTATATACTTATGGCTATTATCTGTATTCAGTACAGCAAATATTATTTCATAGATATGCATGCTATCGGTAAAACATATAATTCTTTAAAATGTTGCCTGCTAGAAGTGCGTCGTGAAATCCAACTATGTTTCTAATCGCATGTTTTTGTAATTTGAAAACTCTATCTGTATGATGAAAGCAACCCCAAATAATTATGCCATACCGAACTGTCGAAACAAAAAATGCATAGTAATATGATAACAAAACACTCCTATTTGTAATAATTCTTAAATTATACAGCGCGAAACATACAGCAGACGACTTAATTTCCCAATTCAGAGCGTTATCAATGTAAACACCTAGAAATTTCGTTGTTGAAACTTGTTCCAAGGACTTTCCATTTACTTTCAATTAATGAGATTCTTCGTAATTCAGAAGTCTAGGAGTAAACTGAATGAAAACAGTTTTATTTTCATTTAATAATAATTCGTCGTTTTGAAATTTAGATACAAATAGATCTAGTTTGACTTGTGCATCATGGACTAAATTTTGCAGGTGATTATTTGAATTTAGAGGTGAATTGTCATCAGCGAACATAAATAATGAAGATTCATTGACAATTTCGGGCAGATCGTTTATAAAAAGTATAAAAAGAAGTTGCCCCAGTACAGAACCTTGGGGTACACCACTAGTTACACACAAATTTTCTGATGTAGTACCACTTATTTCCACAAGCTGTTTTCGATTTGACATAAGAACTCAGCCAATCAACGAGCTTTCCCCGCAAACCATAATTATTTAGTTTTTGCAAAAGTACGTCATGATCTACGAGATGAAATGCCTTACTCAGATCCATGAAAACACCAAGACATTTTTTGTTATTATTTAAGCCCTCGTATAATTCACTCGCTGCGCTCGCTCGTACTCAAAAACTGTATTTGTTTAGTAAAACTTTGCTTTTATCAACTTGTTTAATGTACTATTATCGAGCCTTTAATATGGTTTGGCAAATATTTTAATACTTTTCTAACTACAATAAATGAACGAAACCCGGATAAGAGACCTTAAAAATGTAGAATGTAGGTGCGTCTCTAAAAATATGTTGGTAAGAACTTGATAAGAGATTCGAAAGCGGATGAATGATTCACTTGCATTCCAAAAGAACGTTATGTACCAAAATGAGATAAAATTTCTCAATAAATTTTATTTCATATTTGTGTTGAAATTAGAACAAAACAACTGAGGAAGGTGGCCGATATCACCCGAATAATTCACATTTCTTAAATTCAGACTATATCGGATACATTCTTTATTGCTATTATTACCTTTTCATAAAACAGGGTAGGAACAATATGATGCTCTGAAGTATCCGAAATACATTATTTTGCAAACATAATATTTTGTTTAAAAGTGGAAAAAACCAGTGATCAAAATTGAACACAGTTATCTAACTTTAACTGATGTACGGGATGATTTGTAGTGTCGATTTGCAGCAATACTTCAGGGGTCGATATTAGATAAAAAAATACAATGCAGTTTGTTATCGGATAATAAAGGTGATGCCAAGTCCCCAAAATATAGTGGAACCTGTATATGGGTGGATATTCTGAAATTGGCCCTACTCTTTTCATCGGATTTTTTAGGTGGTGGTATCTCTTTCTCCTATTTCAACTTTATAAATAAAAATTGACAAGGATACATTATTTCGTTTAATGGGCTAAAGAAAGGCATTTTTGATTATTTTTCTTATTTCGGTATTCGTTCTAAATGGGTAACGAGTAGAGGATCTCTTGAACTGGCTTGAGAGACTACCATATTAGGCAAATGACTCTCGTTGCCACATGAGCTTGAGATTCCTCGTAATTCTCGGGGCAGTAATCTATAAGGATTTCTTTAACAGGGTCACGGGGCTACTGTAGAATGCATGATTTATTTAAAGGCTCGATACCAAATACACAAGCACATAGTTGCAGTCATTTTAACGGTCTTGTGTCTGCGAACTAATGGTGTAGCGTCTGGACCAATGTAGACGACTACAACCAGCGTCTGACCCGAAGCGGGGGCTGCCATTAAAAGTGGAGAAAGCACGAGAATTTATAGAATGTTCACTAGCAAAGTCTTGGACAATCTTGGCGCTACGGCTGGCTACCGATGCTCTTCTCTTTCTAGGGTGGAATAATGTAAAATTGGCTACTAGGCATAGGGAGTTGTCCCACCAGGCTCCTTTGACGAAATTGGTTACTACATAATGAAAGCTTGGCAGGATATTCGACTTATAGCCTGGAATGTAAGAGGAAAACTGGGTCTGCTGGAGAAAGTACTTGCAAAATCAATCACCAAAGTAACAGGTCTTTCCAATATGCATTTTAGGAATTCCGAACATATTCGGATCCACGTCAGGAAGCGATAACGTTAGCCGGAATAGAGTAGGGCTCTGGACTAGATTAGTTCTTGGATATAAGCTGATCGGTTAATTTCCCTGAAAATCAACGCCAAGTCAACAATAATCAACTCGGTACAAGTATATGCACCTAGAGGTACTGCACAAAAAGAGGAGTTGGAAGCGTTCTACGAAGATCTGGAAATCTTACTTCATACTATTTCAAGCAGAGATATTACCGTTGTCATGGATGACTTCAAAGCCAAGGTTCGTTCCACGATGATTACTTGAGAGCTGTAGTCGACCAATTTGGTATGGGAGAACGAAGAGGGACGAAAAGCTAATTCAGTTCTGTCAATAATACGTATTATTTAACTGTCACCTGGCGATAGATTTCCAGAAAAGGCCAGTGTTCTCTCAAAGAATAGCTGTCCAATCCAGGGTAGATTTCGAAGTTCCTCCGGTTATAAAAATGGCCTTTCAAGGTACCTTGACGCTTCTAGTGACGCGCATTTGTACAAAATATGACATAGTTTCATCCTTCAGCCATCTGATAAATAGGATTGTCCTTCAACCTCATTGCATGAAGGTGTTTGTGAAGAGGACTGTGTCCGGTTGTCAGGTCCAGCATCCCTGTAATTTTTTATCTATCGAATTCAAGCAACCACTTTGCGATTGAATCAGTTGAAGGTCCGTTTATACGGAGCCTTGACTGCCTCATTCCAAGGTCTTGAGCCCAATTAATAGTTGTTGGACTGTGACACGGCCCAGTCTCGTAGCTCTGATTTAATCAGACTTCTTGGCAAATCGAACGCTGACTCAGGGCCAGGGGAAGGAATTCTTACTCCTTCACCTTGCTTCTTGATTGTCGTCAACACCACTATGTTCGTACACCCATATGAGTTTGTTGTGTTCACACATTCCGGCAAAATATTCCACTATGTTCGTACACCCATATGAGTTTGTTGTGTTCACACATTCCGGCAAAATATTCCGATGGTTGAGAACCAGCGTAGAGGTCACTTTATTTGATGCAAGAATCCTCAAAGTCGCCTGGCCGTCGCTACCTATATAAATATATTTGTCAACGAAATCGCCTGTGAGATTTTCGCTAGCACACAGTAAGATATCATGAAGGTATCTCTGCTGAAAATATATAGATATATAAATAGGTTTTCTTTTTCCTTCTTCAATTCTTTGGGACTTCCTGCCACATGTACGTTTTCTTTTTAAGCGGTGCTAGGGGAATCTACAAAATATATCACAATTAACTAGTATGTGTGTATGACAAATACACAGCTCTAAGAATGTTTGTTATATTCAATATCCATAGATACTATTTATATAGAAGTGTTGATACAGTTAACAGTTTTTTAGTTTTTATACAATGTTAAGTTTGTGAAGTTCTCCTTTTAACATTGGCAGCCAAGTTGTACAGACATCTACGGAACAATTCGACACGCACCTATCCTCATTCAATAATATTATCGCGGATTCTTCAATTTTTCTTTTTTTGCTATCTGCCTCTTTTGTTAAAATTTTTGCCGAGTCCCAGTTTATTTTATGTCCGTTCTCCCACGCGTGTTCGCAGATCTTGGACCTCTGAATTTCATTTTTTCTTATATAATTTTGATGTTCGCCCAATTTCACACTAAAAGGTCTGGATGACTCACCCACGTGTGAGATTGGGCGAACATCAAAATTATATAAGAAAAAATGAAATTCAGAGGTCCAAGATCTACGAACACGCGTAGGAGAACGGACATAGAATAAACTGGGACTCGGCAAAAATTTTAACAAAAGAGGCAGATAGCAAAAAAAGAAAAATTAAAGAATCCGCGATAATATTATTGAATGAGGATAAGTGCGTGTCGAATTGTTCCGTAGATGTCTGTACAACTTGGCTGCCAATGTTAAAAGAAGAACTTCACAAACTTAACATTGTATAAAAACTAAAAAACTGTTAACTATGTCAACAGTTCTATATAAATAGTAAGTATCTATGGATATTGAATATAACAAACATTCTTAGAGCTGTGTATTTGTCATACACAGCAAAAAAGATTTTTCAAAAAAGCCTTGAAAAAGGAAACAGAGTAGATTTCCGAAACGTCGGCGAAATATTTAATTTCAAGTTTTTATACTTATTTGTGTTGTTTATTTAAAAAAACCAGCCTCTAACTGATCCTTTGACGTAAACGTCACAGGCGTAGATGTTATTTACCAGTATCATACTGGTTAATTGTGATATATTTTGTAGATTCCCCTAGCACCGCTTAAAAAGAAAACATACATGTGGCAGGAAGTCCCAAAGAATTGAAGAAGGAAAAAGAAAATTAAGATAATGCCACAAATAACATTTAGACAATATAGATAGGTTACCATCTATTATGAATTGGCGCTATTTTCAATCTTACAGAAGAGAGCTGAGCCGTATCTGCCTACAAAAGCTTTACGATGGCAAATTTCATTTATTCTATTTTTTTTTACTCTCTCCTTTATTCTTCTTTCGTTGCTTTTATTACGTCTTGAATGTAAAAATTCTTGGCAAGTTACTATAACACATGAATCGAGAAGCTTAAAATATTATCAACTGACTTTCTGAAAAAAGTATTATTAGAAATGTCGTGCAAGTTACTTTTTACTAGTAGTCCAATCAACGGAGCGCTAAAATGATTAAAATCTCTAACTTGAGTGCTAGTGATTGAATATTGATCAAACCTTGTGCACTGTGTTTGTAATGAAGTTAACAAAAAATTTGAAGAAATATTAGAGTAGGAAATGATCCGAAGGGGTAGAAAACACCCCTGTTATCACGGGTTCCATAACATGTAGAAATTGGGTCGAAAATGAAAAAAAAAACCAATATGTTTACCTTTTTTGCCCCAAAATAAGATGTTTTTATTCTGATTAATTTTTTAGAGAAATGCTTATTTTTCGAGCTATGGCCATTAGAAAATTCCTAAAAGTGGGGGAAGGGAAATGTAAAAGTTGAAAAAAAGAACTGAAAAAATTCAGGTGAATGTATCATCGAAATACAAGGCTTTGTTTTATTTGCAACTTTTCTGTAAAGAGCGTTTTCACCAAGGTTTTCCGGAACAACATGAAAAACTACCCCTTTCTTTGAAATTGTAGCGCTTTAAAAATACGTAATTTAAAAATTTGAAAAAATTCAGACGTATGCACATAGACCCTCTAAACATTCTGTGTCTCCTGGAATTTTTTTGTAAACTGTTAATTTTCAAAGTTATAGGCAGTTTTTCACGATGTAGTAATCAGTAATGTACTCTCGAATGTACTACATTTTTTGCAAATTTTCAATTAAAAAATATATGAAAATTCAAAAAATTATCGTTTTTAAAGGTTCAATATAATTTTTAAATTAAAAATGTGCAAAAAATGTAGTACATTATTTATCGTGAAAAACCGCCTGTAACTCGGAAAATTAACAAGTTTTAAAAAATCCAAGAATAAAATATGTTTCAAAGGTCTCAATGCATACGTCTGACTTCAAATTTTTAAATTATATATTTTTTAAAGCGCTACAATTTCAAAGAAAGGGGTAGTTTTTCATGTTTTTCCGTAAAAAAATGGTGAAAATGCTCTTTACATTTTCTGTAAAGAGCGTTTTCACCATTTTTTTACGGAAAAACAGCCTTTGCTGCAAATAAAAAAAGGCTTGTATGTCGATGATATATTCACTCGAATGTTTTCAGATTTTTTTCCAGCTTTTACATTTCCCTTCCCACACTTTTAGGAATTTTCGAATGGCGATATCTCAAAAAATTTCTGAAAAAATTCACCACAGTAAAAACATATTATTTTGGGTCAAAAAAAGGTATTGTTTTTTTTTAATTTGTGACCTAATTCTACAAGTTACGGATCCCGGGATAAAAAGGGTGTTTTGTACCCCTTCCATTTTCTACTCTAATCTTTTTTCAACTTTTTTATTACCATCATTACAAACACATTGCACAAGGTCTCATCAAAATCCATTCACTATAGCACTCAAGTTAGAGGTGAAACCCCCTCGTTGACTGGACTATAGGTATAGTTAATTTTTTAATTAGCGCATTAAGTAGATATCTGTAATTCTTGTGAATAGAGATCGTAACCACTTTCGTTATTATACAAATTACAATAACACGGTTGTAAATAATTATAAGGTGTTGAAATAAAGGGATAATAATAGCATATTTTAAATCAGATATGGTATTTGTTGTGTGGGTAGACACGCTGATGTTGCTCTAAAATTTCCTAAAACAATACAAGGAAATGAGATATAATCCTGGGAACGGAGAAAGCAAATTTTATTATGTGCGATATACTTAATGTGTACAATGTATTTTGCAAGAAATTCTTTTCGAGTGAAATAACACCTCAATAAGTAAATCTCCATTTTTAAAGCAGTGAATGGTGGTATTACATAGTGGTTAAAGCGTTCGACTCGCATTCTGTTAAAATATTTATAAATTTTTTTACAAGTCGGCTTCGCTCCGTCTAGCCCTGCAACTGTCAAAGCTATTCGCGCCATGGATGTCTGACTGGTTCCGGAGTGCGTGGAAAAGACAAATTGTTGTATGTTATAATTCAAAACAAACTAGTTTTGCTTGCTGGCTTGCTTTCGACTCGAAATCCAAGGGTCAGGGGTTCGAGCCCCCAATTGGTTAAATTTAGATTTTTTTCGCGTTTTATAATGACATTTCACAGATTAAATTGGAATCATAAAATTAAAAATGACAAAAAACTGCGAAGAATATTCTATAGAATGTGCAATGATTACCTATATGAAAAGTGCGATAAATCTTCTATTAGTATAGTTTTTACTCTAGCTTATTTCTTCTATTATGACATTCATGACTTGTGATAACCATTCAACAAATATTTTAAAACTTAAAACGTGTACCTGGTGTATGGTAATGGTAGGTACATACAATGGATGCAGAAATAATTAGTAACCAAGGCATGTATGAACGAGGCATGAATGTGTAGGTACCTACTTGACTTGTAATTTCCATAAGGCGGTTACTGAGGCGGTTGTAATATATCAATCTTCAGTCAAATATATGTGAGAAACAGTCTACTAACTAGGCAATATCTGACAGCTTTATTTATTATTCTGACTGCCCACTAATACAGCATAAATATCTAAAAAATATAACGTAGTACCTGTTTAAAAAGAAAAATTACATCGATGATCCGTCAAATCACCAATATCAGTCATACCGTGTTTTGCTAAAATTTATGAAGTTATTCTAAAAAATCAGTTGACAACATATCTTGAATCCAATAAACTTGCTCAATTCCAATCAATATGGCTTTCGAAACAAATATTCCACTACACTCGCTATAGACAAATTAACATCTATGCCTCAAATGTTGGATTTGAGGATGGGAAATATATCTCTTCTCAATTTTTAGATCTTACTATGGCGTTTGATTGCGTGTCTCATGATACACTTATCCATAAATAAAATTATTATGGCTTTACTGAAGAAAGCAGATCTCATTTAAGTTCTTACTTAAATAATAGACCGTTGTTCAGATGGTGTTAAATCAGAATCACTAAAATTAAAACATGGTGTTTCCCAAGGATCCGTCCTGGGGCCTATACTCTTTCTCATTTACATTAATGATTTCCCTAAGGCACTCACAAATAATATTCTTACCATATTGTTTGCTGATGACACCAATCCAACAATCTCCAACCGTAATCTTATGGACTTATTAAATGATATGCCTAATACCGAGCCTAACACTTAACAAGATAGCCGAAATTGGTTTGCTAAAAAATAATCGGGACTCATTTTGCCCTAGAAGCCAAACCCATTAGTATAACACCAGAATCAAAGATAATTTAAACAGCAATTTCTTACGTTTAACTAGAACTGGAAATAATATTAGCTACTTGGGAATTCAGTTCTTCCGTATATTACCGCCTGAAGTAGTCTCTCAACAGTTCAAGAAGAAAATAAAGCTATATTTGCTTGATAAAGCTTTCTATAGTACCTATACCTGAATTCATACATTTTCAATTCACTTTTAGAAAATGTACTTTGTGGTATACTGATGCATCATTCTCGAAAATTTAACTCGATTCATGGTTTCCTATATACGCAAATATTGTGGTTTAAACCTTTAAATATTTAAATCTTTATTCAATATTTAATTATTGTAGTATTATTGTGTTTATTCATTTTATAATATAATGAACATAAAGTTGGCACCTAGAGTTAGCACCCCAGATTCACACTAGGTCTGAAACGGCAACGTAACGAGCGGCCGCGCCACCGCTGGCGGGGTACCTTCTGATCTATTTGTATCGCGGCAGCTCAATGCCAAGTCGAGCGTTCCGGGGGAGAAAAAGAGTATTCCGACCGTGGAAGGGAAGGGCCACGAGCTGCCGCAATTTTCTCACTGTGGATGCTTTTCTTTTAACAACAGGTACCCATTGACCCACTTTCAGCGTGGCAGCTCAACGCCAAGTCGAGTTTTTCGCGGGAAAAATAGCTGACGCGATTTTCTCTCTGTCGATACTTTTCTTTTAACAATAGGTACCTTTTGCCCTATTTTCAGCGCGGCAGTTCAACGCCAGGTCGAGATTTCCGGGGACAAAAAGAGTTTTCCGACCGTGGAAGGGAAGGGCCAGGAGCTGCCGTGAAAGTGGGTCAAAGAGTACCTGTCGCGACAGCTCGTGGCCCTTCCCTTCCACGACCGGAAAGCTGTTTTTCCCGCGGAAAACTCGACTTGGCGTTGAGCTGCCTCGCTGAAAGTGGGTTAAAGGGTACTAGTGGCAGCGGTACACCGACAAATTTGGAAATATCTGTCATTTTGGGAGGGAAGCATAAAATTTTATACAGTTGTTCCTAAGATCCAAATAAACGATTTGACCCGCAGCACCCCTCATTTCAACCCGTAGGATTAAAGATGGCGGCCTATTTTAAAAAATCAATTTAAGTTTTTTTTTTTGTTTAAATGCGTGTATTTCAAATCTGTTTAAATATTTTTCATATAATTTGAGGACGGCGAATATGATGGAAACAGAACGAATCCCGTATCTCGAGAAAATCGGACGCCATCTTGAAGTTTGAACTTAAAATTGATTTTTTTGCATTCCTTCACACTTTGGTCGGATAGGGTATCATTTCTTACTATATTCTGATTTTTCTAATTTTCAGTTTCTATTTTCGTATGTATAAGATTCTTTTATCATGCCGAAGAAGCTGACACAGGCAACAGCTGTCTCACTGGAAACAGTAAATGCTGTACTTCTAGATTGGAGTAAATGTATCGTCTGTCAGAATGATGGTGGTGTACTTGTTTGTCCTGCCAATCACCCAAACGTGTCTTCTAGAAATCAAGGTTATCTGACACTTGCAGCTAATTTGTCTAAGCCACTTCCGTACGACCATTCTTTATCGTGTGGTGTAAAAATTAGTGCCTTCGACGAAGGAGATGGCATAGTTGCTACATTAATAAAGCAAGAGGCAAGATGGCACAAAACATGCATTCTACAATACAGTACCAAATTCGAGAAATTGCTAAAAGAGCTAAAACACTTTAAATTAACCACTCCCGACCGGAGCCTTCTCCCTGTGTTTGCCAGAATCAATCAATACCTCGCTCGACTCAGTCATAATAAACCCTATTAATCCGAAAGATAATATATGCTTTATTTGTATGGAACCATCTAAATCCAATGAAACTCTGAATCGTTGTGCATCAGATGGGATGTTTAAGAATTTGAAAAATTATGCAGAAATTTTGGGTGATACAAGGCTTCTGGCAATGCTTATTACTGATGGAGACCTTGTGGCTCAAGAAGCAAAGTACCATCGATTGTGCTACTCCAGGCATTACAATAGAGCTAAGTGTATCAAGAGCTGTACTGAGGACATGTCCAATGATTATATAACATGTGAAGGGCTTGCATTTGCCGATTTGCTTTTGTACATGCGAAGAGAACTTACCCTACTGAAGGAAACTTGTGTTATTCGGATGGCACTATTAAAAAAGCAATGCTATGGTCGGTTTGCACAACTTCTTGATAAGCATAGTGAAGATTTAGGGGAAGTACAAACTCCAGATGATGAAACTGTTCGGGCATTAGAAAGGTACACAGTATTCATGTATGGTATTTCAGAAACCGAGTTTGTGACTGTAGACCTAGCAAGTAAACACATGTTTGTCACAGAGAATAAACCCTTGACCCTCATACCACCAACATCAGCTGCTCTATATGAGCACATTCTTTAAGCTAGCTATCAAGCTGACAGATATGGAGACGAGCTCACAAATCAGTGTGGCATGATGTTCCTGAGCCCAACAATTGGGGATGGAAGTTGCATGAGGGCTCATGGATGCCATGCTGGACTAAACTGCCAGAAATTTGGGACGCATGCAGGGAACTGGACAAATGTGGCTGTCTTTCACAATGCGGGACTATGCGCTGCATCTGCAGAAAAAATATGTTGCCTTGCACTCTGAGTTGCCGGAAATGTAAAGGAGAATGTGAAAATAAAAGATAAAAATAATCAACACAAAAAGCAATTTACTGATCACTAGATTCATTCAATACAAAAGGCTAATTAATAATAATAATATAAGTTAATACCAATGCATCTGTTTTAGTGAGAGACATCAGACCGAATATACGAATCCACAAACATAAGAAAATATCAATAAATATTAACATTGTCTCTTTTTTCTTATTATTTTTTATTCCCGGCATATAAAATGGTTAAAAATGCTATTTTACACGACCAAATTCTGAGGAATGGAAAAAAATAAATTTTATGTTCAAATTTCAAGATGGCGTCCGATTTGCTTAAGATATGGAATTGGTTGTGTTTCCACCATCTTTGCCTCCTCGAATTAGATGAAAAAAATGTCTTAACAGATTTAAAATACATATATTTAAACTGGAAAATAAGATTTTTTTTTTTTCAAAACAGGCCGCCATTTTGAATCCTAAGGGTTGAAATAAGGGGTGCTGCGGGTCAAATCATCTATTTGGAATAAGGAATAACTGTACAAAATTTCATGCTTCCCTCCCAAAATGACAGACATTTCTGTGTACCGCTGCCACTATACCTATTGTTAAAAGAATAGCACCCACAGAGAGAAAATCGCGGCAGCTCGTGGTCCTTCCCTTCCACGGTCGGAAAACTCTTTTTCCCCCAGAAAATTCGACTTGGCGTTCACCTGCCGCGCTGAAAGTGGGTCAAAGGATACCTATTGTTAAAATAAAAGCATCCATAGAGAGAAAATCGCAGCAGCTCGTGGCCCTTCCCATCCACGGTCGGAAAACTCTTTTGCCCCGGAAAACTCGATTTGGCATTGAACTGCCGCGCTGAAAGTGGGTCTATTGTTAAAAGAAAAGCATCCACAGAGAGGAAATCGCGGCAGCTCTTGGCCCTTCCTTTCCACGGTCGGAAAACTCTATCCCCCGGAAAACTCTACTTGGCATTGAGCTGCCGCGCTGAAAATTGGAAGGCGATTAGTTTAGACTGAATCATGATGATTGCCACAACCCGAATCGCGGCAGCTCTTTGCATGTGCATTTCAGAGCCGGAAATTTTTTAAAAATTCGATCCGGCAACGAGCTGCCGCTTTCCACCCCCGACAGGCCTGTTCTACTCCTTGAAACAAGATAATCCCCGCCAGCGGTGGCGCGGCCGCTCTTTACGTGGTCGTTTCAGACCTAGTGTGAATCTGGGGTGCTAACTCTGGGTGCCAACTTTATGTTCATATAATGTATTGTCTTATTTTTATACCTTATTAATTCTATCTGTTCACACTATATTTGTTTTTTTCTTATTGATTTTAATTTTATTATACTTACTATTTAGCATTATTAGCTTATCTTAGCCATTTTTTGAGGTGTGTAAACACTTGTGTATATTGACATTTGACTCTAGGGTCAAGAACAATATAAAACCTTACTTAAAACACCATTTTATTATTCGTCCACAATTTTCTCTGTGACAGACATTACACTCAAAAAATATATTTATAAAGTTTCTAGCAAACAGCCAACTTTGTGAAGTAAAATGACTTCAATGGGGGTCATCCCATTAAATTAGATTTCAAAATTGGGTGTTAACTTCACGTGCCTGATTTAGTCCTGATCACGCTGGTATACTAATGAAGTTAATTATTGTGAAATATTGAATTGTCTGGAAAAAAATCTCCGTAAGTTTGGTAAAAAAATAGGGCTAGAGATATGTGTGGAAACTAAATGCAGCTATAAGTAGCTAAAATCTTCAAAATTTTTGATGTCCAGTTTTTTTAATAGCAAATATTTATGAGATAATACAATGTATTATCATTTCATATTTGTTTTACATGTCATGTAAACTTATAATAAATCTATAAATAGGTACGTACATATATTTCCTTTTTTTAAATACAATCTGGTACAATGACACGCCTCAATGTTGACCCTGAACGTAAATCCAAATCTAGTACTCTGAATTATAAATAGGTAGGTAATAGTAATCACACAAAGACTATTCACTATGTAATACTCTTGATAAAGGCCTAATAAGCCGAAACATATGTAGAGCATTTATAATATATTGATTGATTCATCTAAAAGCAGTGTTTAATTTATTAACAATTATTTTCAAGATGTTTCACAAGGTACCTACCACAAGTTCAGTTCAGTGTACACAAAGACTCGTACAAAGGTTAGTATTATAATAAACGTCTCGTTTTTTTCACATCATACGTATATGTGAGGGAAGCATTGGAATCAGTCTAAAAAATATATCGTAATGATTTAACAGATCTTCACGTTTTGATACCATACAAATCGTTCCCATTTTCTGATTGCGTGTAGGTATGTGATAAAATTCTCTTCTGCCGATATCGTGAAAACGGAACCACATGTTACATGGCTTTTTTGTATGTGTCGGCATTTAGTTTAGTGTTCGCAATTCACCCTGTAGAAGCGTCCGTATCACTCGAGCTGAAGAGGCTGCTTAATAAAATAAACAATAAGGGACTAGCTTGTCTACGCACTGGGATTTGGTCAATCTAGCAACATAGTCATCAGATTATAAGTATTTTTCAAGTTGTTAGTATTGAAAATACTACTGGGCACATGGCAAGACCCATCTTACGAAAAACCTATCGAGAGAGACAGATCTGTCTAGGCCGCTGCGCCGGCCTTGTAGTAGAGTAACAAGCTGCCTCTATTGTGTCATTCCGTTTGCAATGTGTTGCTAAAAGCTACGACCTATTTTAAAGGATGCCCCACCAAAAGAGAAGATTTGACTTGGTCGTGGAAAAATCGCCCTGTACAGGGGGTTGCAGGGGGCGATTTTCCGAAAAAGTCAAAAAAAAATTTGTTGTATATTTGAAATTTACATCACGTCAGCTTTGTTTTCACGCAATATTACGTACATATCTTAATACTTAATATTTTTTTCTAATTATTCAATATTGTCTGCGCTATGCTTTCTTATGGAGCGCCTTAATGAATTAACGCTTTTCTTATGGAGCGCCTTAATGAATTAACGCTTGCCGTGAAACGTATCAATTCACAAATCCTTTATTTTATTTTATTTTTATTCATACACCATCTAACAGTACAAGGCCATTTACAAGATGGGAAACAACACATGCATCATACAAAAATTAACTCATCATACGTAACTTGAAGCGTGTTCATTTTTCGAAAAATACCCCTGAAGTAAACGTTGTAAGCTTGTTATCGAGGATTTAGTTGGTTTTTTCAAATTTATAATAGGATTTACCGTTTGATTTGTGAGAATTTTTTTGTGGACCGTTGTCGAGTCTCGCCGACCCGACCACGGACATACGAGGAAGGTTCATAATTACCGAACGCCCCTGCTATACTCGTCCTTATGCTATTGAGCACGCATACAGTCGATTTTCGTCCGATAACTGTTTAATCGTTGCCTTCTGAGACCGTTTTCTTTCTAATTCTTTCTCTCAACGGTTGTACCTATATTATTATAGAGATATATTATTGAAGGTATTTAATATATAATTATTCAGTTTTTCGTAGTATGATTAATAAAAATAATATCTATAAAAAATGAAATACAGAAAATAAGTTGGTGTAGTAATTTAGCAGGCATTTCAATAGGACGATCCTATAGGACTTCAACCTAGAGCAGTATACGAGGCAGTATAGTTGCATCTGATATTTTCAATACGCTTAAGATGCAAGATCTGTGAATTTTTTTGTTAATTCATGGTGTTTTGAGTAATTCCAATGTTGGCGATTATTTTAACAATTGTGCATTAGTATTGAACTTAATACATTTTATAACGGTAAAATCGAATTTAATTAATTGTTGTGAGTGAAAATGAGTTATGATCCGAAGATCATCAGAAGTTTGGCAAATGCTTTGTAAATATGTCTGTTGATGGATGATCCAATGTCGGTCGAAGTTCATTGTCATGAACTTCGACCGACAATTTTTAGAATCACTTTTTAATTATTGTAAATATTGTTTTATTATTTTATATTAGGTAATTGATAGACATGGTGTAAATGATTTATTTATAACAAATGTTAGTTTAATTAACAACATTCAATAAAAGTAAATAAATATCATTTAACCTACGGCTAGAATTATCAACTATTCCTTTGTGAGTCTATTCTTATGATTTTCAAAGTGACTTTAAATGAATTATAGGTAGATGTACATAGTACCTAGGTCTAACGTATGTATGTCATTTTAACGACACATACAATTTGATGATTTAAAGAGTCCAACTAACATTGAATCATGATTGCGATGGTTCGCTCTCATGACCATAATGTTCGAAATGAATTGCACATAATTTAAAGTTATTGACCCTCGAGACCCTAATATGCGATGCGATTATTTTATTAATAATCCAGTTAGTAGTCGAGTTAACAAAATTGTTAACTGTTGTGGTGTGTGTAACAGGAATAACAGGATTGTTTATAGCACGCACGATTTATAGTAGGTATATTATCTATCAAGATCTGCATTCTGCATGTGTAGTTTCTTCATGAAATTTCGTGTTAATTTCTTACTTAAGGTGGCCATTCCCTAGAAAGAGACATCCGATAGGGAAATATTTATTATTTTTGCCTATAACTTTTTTTTCTTAGTAGGTACGTATATTTAAAAAAACTATAAGAGTACCTAAGTAGAACCATAACATGGCTACTACTATGAATTTTCAATCAACAATTTCAGTGGTTTGCAAAATAGCTGGATTTAAAACTCCAAAATAGGAAGATTAAGATAATTTTCAAATTTAAATCTAGCTATTTTGCAAATCACTGAAATTATTGGGTAAAAATTCATAGTAATAGTCTTGTTATGGTTCTACTTAGGTACCTACTCTTACAGTTTTTTTAAGTATACGTACTAAGAAAAGAAAGTTATGGCCAAAAATAATAAATATTTCCCTATCGGATGTCTCTTTCTAGGGAATAGCTAGATTTAAATTTAAAAATTATGTTAATCTTCCTATTTCATAGTTTTAAATCGAGCTATTATGCAAATCTGAAATTATTGAGTGAAAATTCATAGTAATAGTCTTGCTATGGTTCTACTTAGGTACTCTTATAGTACTCTATCCGTACTAAGAAAAAAAGTTATGGGCTAAAATAATAAATATTTACCTATCAGATGTCTCTTTCTAGGGAATGGCCACCTTAAGGTAGCCATTCCCTAGAAAGAGACATCCGATAGGGAAATATTTATTATTTTTGCCCATTACTATTTTTTCTTAATACGCATATTTAAAAAAACTATAAGAGTACCTAAGTAGAACTGTAACAAGACTATTACTATGAATTTTCGCTCAATAATTTCAGCGGTTTGCAAAACAGCTCGATTTAAAACTACGAAATAGGAAGATTAAGATAATTTTCAAATTTAAATCTAGCTATTTTGCAAATCACTGAAATTATTGGGTAAAAATTCATAGTAATAGTCTTGTTATGGTTCTACTTAGGTACTCTTATAGTTTTTTTAAGTATACGTACTAAGAAAAGAAAGTTATGGCCAAAAATAATAAATATTCCCCTATCGGATGTCTCTTTTTAGGGAATGGCCACCTTAAGATATTGCTATCGAGCATAAAGCAAACTATTTAGTATAAGTAATCCACGATCCCGTTGATATTTATTTACTTTTTATTAGGCATCTTTGCGTAGGTCCTTCTCCAATTGATGATATCATCGTTCGTAATGACATCCACAATATTTTATTTGTAATGGAAATTCTTATTTTTGTCACATAATCGTATAACCTGTTGTTAACCGATTTTAACATTTTTTTAAAAGAAGGAAATGTTTTGCAAATTGTAAATTATGGCTTGGCAATGATCCCCTATTGGTTTCATCAAGTTATGCCCAACATAATATTACGCGTTACGCCCCTTAATTAGGGGCTGGAGACTGATAGCTCATGAGTAGTGGCATTGGGTAGCAATGGTGGTAGGCAACTGTAACTGCAGTACCATCAAAGCTTGTAGTGTGCGCCATCTCTGAAACACTGATAGTAATACGTTTTCTAGAAACTTATAGAAGAGGATCGAGATTTCTACATTGCTCTGGATTGCCGTGGGAGGAAGTTCTGTACTTTGTTGGATGGTTATAGAGGCAATTTGTAGAATATATAAGGCAAGATTCACGGCGGGAGAGATTTTTAATGAAAAGTAAGGTTAGAAATCCGAAGTAGTACAAAGTGAGTTAGTTAATAAAAGTACTGTGAAGTTTTCAGTTAGTTATTCAATAAAGTGTCTTGTTATAATTTTTGAACCCACGGATTTTAAGGGGTGGTGTCCTAAGGGTGGAAACACGTGACAACAATTTGAGAAAAAATCGTAAAAATTCTTCCTATTCGAGAATATGACGGATGCGTGAATAGAATTGTTAAAATTGGTAGTTAGGTATTTTCGGACCAGTTGACACTGAGTGTGATGTCAGAAGTTAAAAATTAAAAATGGCGAATCCAGTAAGGCTGCCATAATTGCATAAACGTTTGCAGATTTACATGAAAGTTGATACATTGAGATATTTGTTTACTTTGTAGAAACTAGATATAACAGACCACTAAAGAGGGTGAAAAAAATGTTACCGTCTTTAGAAGAAATCGGTCACCAATAATTATGTAATATAAGTTCATCTACGGTCTGTTAATTGAACCTTATTACCCAATATTCCTAATATTGATGTTGGCGTCGGTTAGAAATGTCCTCGGAAATGTCGAAAAAATTGGGAATGAAGTTTACACCAACGTTCGTTTGCAAATTCCAACCCCCTCCCCATTCTTTAACATTCAAGAATAAATGATAACACTTTTTAAAAGAGTTAACGAACTTAAATTATTGAATATAAAAGACAAACCGACCAGTCTTTGACACTATTAGAGCATTTTTCCATAGAAAAATGTCTTGTAGCCAACATACTTACTTTTGATTTTGGAGTATTTAATGTTTTTATATTATACCTAGTTAAGTATGTAAATTCTTTTACGTAGACATTGTTTTGTTTGGCCGATATATGTGCTAACTATTACAATTATCGCAGACTTAGGTTTGACTTTTGTGAAGAAATTGTTTGTCGCGCTCTATGGTTTACTCGAGGGTTTACTAAGTATGTTTTTTTAACATGTTTGAAATATCTCTCGAGATATCTTCAAATACTATTGTTATGTAGGCATACATTTGTCATTATTTTGTTCAACTCCCTGTATATTTTGTGTTGGTATTCTTCTTTTTTACTGCAGGTTCACAATAAGATTTTTTCTAGTAGGAGGGCTCTTTAATTTGTTTAGTCTGTATTTTGGCTGTGAAACTTGATCGACTCAATATGTTGGGTTATTGACAACACATTTTTATAGTGTTTAGGTGCTTGTGAATTAAAATGCAGATAGGTATCTCAGCACTTTTCTGTACTAGTTAATATCAATACTATCAGACTCATCTATATTTGATATTACTTATATCTAAAAAGTTTATGCTATTTTCTCGTTCTATTTCGGTGGTGAATGCAACCGAGGGTAAAAATTGTTAAGCTACTATCTTTCTTATAGTCAAAGGAATATAAATGTAGGTAAGTAGATACCTAAATATTCTATTTTTTAAATCACAGTCAAGTCAAAGATCGATATTGTTTTTTTAATTTTGACTTTATTTTTCGTCGGATGATAAGTACCTATATACTAAGTAAAGTTCTCTTCATATATTTGAGGCACATAAAAAGTGTCGGCGCCTTTGACTTTGCGGTAAAGATCAAATACCCGACATTTTTTATTTGCCTTAAATATATGAAGAGAACTATACCTACATCGAGGGGTGATCCACTCTGCAAAATATGTGCATGTAATGCAAAAACCGGGAATTATTGTAGGTAATTCGAGTATTGCCGCAAAATTGCACGTAATTTGGATGTATTGCAAAGTAATGCGGGAGAATGCAACTTAATATAAGATAATGCGATTTAATGCCAGGGCAATGCAACATAATACAGCGGAATGCACTGTAATGAGTGATAATGCAGTGTAATGCAGCGTGACACAATTTCATACATTTTGTTCCCATTAAAAGTTTTAATTATTTATTTTGACGCTGTATATTCAGTACTATAAATAGACGCAGAGGGGGCAAGTCAATAAACAACCATTTTTATGAAATCTTACAAAAAACGTGTAATTTTAACTACTTGTGGAATATGTCGCTGACGTGAGAAAATATCTTTGACGCAAAATAAAATACATACTTACATGCATTCCAGAATGGCAAGTAAAACAATTACTATGGGTAAGTATGGTTTATTTTTAAGAATACAGACTACAGTTTAATTTTTAAAGGTTCTTCTCGCTGTTTTGTACATTTTAATATGCTCATATCTTTTAATCGTGAATGGACCACTTCCCACAACATTTATTGGTCCATAAAATATAAATTTATTTGCCAAGGAACATGTTCCTTCGGAGGCCAGACAAATAAATCCAATTCGGATTTTAGAAATTTGATTTTAGACATGTGTTATTATTATCATTCCTTTCCAATACTCGGGAATATATCAATCTTCGTCATAATAAACGGCATAATAACATTCATTGTTAATGGAGTTACCATTTTCCAGATACTATTGTTACCGTTTTCGAGATAAATGTCTGCAAATTACTATTATTATTATTAATTTTTTCAGTTTATTTTATTTTTTGTTATGTTAATAATATAAAGTTATATTATGCGCCTTACAATAATTGTCACAGTTATTTCCTCTAAGTGATTTACCGATACCGATATATGAATTTTCATCGTTTCTTAATTTTGGACTCATTTAAGTATCTAGAAAATGGTAACTTCTATCAAAATATTGTTGCATAGGAAGAAAATTGTAGAAAATTTGAACGTTGTTTTTTGTGAAAAAGGTTTTTGTCCATTTGATTTAGTTTTTATGTTAAATGACAAAAACAACATTGGCAATAGTTCTTTCTAACATATGGCCGCCATTTTGACAGTACAGCCAGTTTGTTCTTTTTTTAGGACGTGTCTTAAATTGTTCCTTAGGCTTTAAGCACGGGGGGGGGGGGCTGCACGTACAGCTAGCGAGAGCTCCCTGGCTAAATGTTAATATTACTCATTTCTAAGGTCGTTTCCATGAGAATAAATAAATAAATATCGCAAGTCTGATACTGCACTACATGGAAGCGAGGTCTCCAGTCTTTCATAGAAGTGTTCTCGGCAGACGCAGTAAGTGCGATAGAAGCATTTTTAATTATTGAAATGAAATGCAGAAAAAATAAACAAGGAATACTTGGGCTATTTCAGCCGATCAAAGAACCCCTAGAAAACTGTAACTGATATACGACGCCACGGCTCCTCCCACATCCATGTGTTTGAAGCAACTACTGATTTTAGCAACATTTATCAGTTGAAATAAAAAAATTTAAAATTATATTTAGTAATAATTTAACACGCAAATTTTAATAACATAATAAAAAAATATGATAGGAAAGACCATCACCATAATGACACGGTGAATAGAACATATTTATGTGTATTGAAACATATTCTTTATAGGATTTTGCAAACAGCAGAAAAAATAACTATCTATAACAAAAAGAAAAATTTGGTGTAAAAATATTAATGAAATCTTTGCATTCTTTCGATAACTTGAATTCTGGTTATGCTAGCAAATTAAAATCCTAAAATGAATTTGTCTAATTTCTTATTTGACAATTCTCATTCTAACACTAGCATCCACAGAGTCCCCTACGGCCATGCAGATTAAACTAGTATCTAACCCCCTACGTTCATGAAGATTCAGTTAAAAATGTGAACAAAGGCCTAAAATGAATTTATTTATCTACCTTGTCTTAAAAAAATTTCATTCTAATGGATTATATTTTCATGAAATCTATCATTCTGTTTCTTGGAAATGCTTAGCCTTTAAAACATCTTTATAAGCGGCTTTATGTCGTTCTGATGAGCTCCGGAATAAGGGCGAAACACGTTTCAAAGGCTAAGCATTTCCAAGAAACAGAATGATAGATTTCATGAAAATGTAATCCATTAGAATGAAAAATTTTGAAGACAAGGTAGATAAATAAATTCATTTTAGGCCTTTGTTCTCATTTTTAACTGAATCTTCATAATCGTAGGGGGTTATGTAGATACTAGTTTAATCTGCATGGCCGTAGTGGACTGTGTGGACGCTAGTGTAAGAATGAGAATTGTTAAATAAGAAATTAGACAAATTCATTTTAGGATTTTAATTTGCTAGCATAACCAGAATTCAGGTTATCAAAAGAATGCAAAGATTTTATTAATATTTTTACACAAAGTTTTTCTTTTAGTTATAGATAGTTATTTTTTCTGCTGTTTGCAAAATCCTATAAAGAATATGTTTCAATACAATTATAAGCAAACAAATAATAATACATTTTTAAACATATTTATGGGTAATCGGATGATGCCCGATATGCGTAACCCGTCGCTGCACGTTCACATTAGCACGGAAATCGGTGTGTCAATAAACATTGTGGAAAATGAAGCTAAGAAATGATAAAAAGAAACCCTCGAAGAAACAAAAATGCAAAATAATACAGTATTTCGAAGTAATGTCGCGTAATGTGAAGTAATGCGACGTAATGCAAAGTATTGCAGAGTAATTCGGGATAATGTAAGGTAATGCAATGTATTGCCAAGGTAATGTGAGGTAATGCGAGGTAATGCGAGCCGATTTGATACACGTAATGCCGGAGTGGCTCGCCCCTCGACCTACATATTATCGAGCATATTATTTTAAAGGCGAAATTTTCTATACCTACAAATAATACATAAATAGGTACTCGTTTAATTTTAATAATAAATTAGCTTAAAATAGGAGACCGACTTATACCTACCGTTTCATAGGTATAGTTGTCTCCATATATTTACTGCACATAAAAAACCTCAAAACTGTGCCGCTTACCTATAGATGGGAGAGCAGGGTAGAAAATGGTAAATCATAAATATAATGTATTACTTAATACATAGAACAACATTATTCTCAGGTATAGTATATTCTAGCACAATTAAAACAAGAAATAATCGGAAACAAGTCTCTTTTAATTAAATTTTCTTATCTCCTGAAATATTTGCGCAAATCACCCCTAACTAGAACGTCATACCCAGGGAACAAATGAGCAGAGCCGTACTTTGAATTTATCTACCAATATCGCGAAGGACGGGCCATACGTCCACCGATGCGTAAGATATCCTATCTTGACACCAAACAGAGTAAGATTTTGTAATTTACCAGCAATGTCATTAAATTTCTGTCGAAAACAAGATTTTTAATTCTCTAGTATTTATTTTGTTTATTCTAATACCTACTCAAAAATTTGAAGTGCGGCTCTGTAGTACCGTCTCGGCAGGTAAAAATACCGACTTTGATACTTCAATGGCCTGTTTTTATAGTCTTTTTTATTGCATTAAATGTGACATGTGAAGGCAGCTTTACAATAATATTCTTTCGAATATTTTATATCATATTATTGGAACAAATCCGATTCAAACAAAAAAAAATTGCAACTACTTTAGAAACCTTTCTGTGATCACCACTGTACCTATTAAATGTTAATTATTATGTCCAAACTGTAATTCCCATCTTTGTCTTATAAATATACTAATGAAATACATTCAACAATAATTATTATACTGTATTACAGCAAAATGTAAGTAGAGTCAAGTTATCTTTTAATTGAAGATTTCCGTTTTTTTGACCTTGAATAACAATTTATAATAATACTCTGTACAGTCCCCTTAACTTTACGTTTCCTTTGGATGAACACCTAGGTATAATCAAGAATAAATAAAATAATTTACCAAATAATTTAGTAAGAATTATTTTGGTAAAATAGTGGATAATTATAAGTAACGTTGATATGTCATACCCACGCAAAGCATAATATACCTACGTAACCGGGGTTACAATGCATTTAGAATTCTAGACCATTTATTTATCTGTTAAGTATTTTTATTTCACACCTACATAAATAAGTAGGTACGCGGGTTAAAGCGGTTAATGGGCATAAGAACACATTTGACACAGAATATTCGTAACAAAGAAAATACCTCTATCCAGTAAGTAGCGAGTAACCTAACTAAATTTTACAATTTTTAAGAGTTGGACGCAATCATTTAGAATTTTAGAAAGTTTTACACTGCATCCTGTCTTATCTTAAGTATTTTAAATGGGTCTTAAGTCCCGTAATTTATGTCACGCAAGTCGAAGACGTACCTATAGAATGTAGGTAACAGTTCTGAAGTACTTATTAAAAATAATGTTCATAGTGTGTAAAAATGAAATAATTATTTAAAAACTTACGCTTTCGTTCTGAGATGATCGTTTTTGTCGAGGCACGCAAAATAACGTCACTGTAATGCCTTTTGTTGCCTTTTATTTAGGTACCTATTTAAATCACTGAATATTTATATAAAACTAACTTTAAAACTTGCACAGGGAATTAGATATTAAAATAAACATCAAAACACAGAACAAAACAAAAACACTAGTCTAGTTTGATAGTTTACATGTCAAAATATTAATAACAAAACACGTAAATTGTAAAATCGCGACACAACGTCGCAACACTTAACAACTAACTAAAACTCCGTCTCTCTTCTACCCGTACATTTCTCACGGACCACGAGCAGCTTCGTATGCTACTCGCTCATTCCATGCACCAAACTAATCTACCCCTCCCAAAGAATAAACAGTTGAATGGTTGAGAAACACAGTGGAGGCTCGTGAGGACAGGATTTTGTAAAAGCTTTTATTTAACTTACAATGTACAGGTCTATTCTGTAACGTTTTGGTTAATTTTTAACGGCAAGGTCACTGTTAAAATAACAAAAAAAAGTGGAATGAAGTTGACTGTCAGTGGCATTCTGTGTACTTTTTTTAATGTTAAATTTAACCATCATCATCATCATCATCAAACAATTTTTTAAAATTCAAAAATATAACATTGCCTCCCCGACTCGTGATCCGGATCCAACCAGGCAACCACGTCGCATAGCGCCGTGGTGTGCGTAGGGTTGGGCGGATCGCGACCAGCTCGGCTTAATAAAATTGACAGACAAGTTAAAACTCCTGCCGCCAATCAGGTCTATTCTGTAACATTTTTGTTAAGCTTTAACGGCAAGGTCACTGTTAAAATAATTAACGAAATGAAGTTAACGGTCAGTGGTATTCTGTACACTTTTTTTAAGGTTAAATTTAACCAACATCGTTTAAAATTAGAGGCGACTTTGGACCTGCCACTAAAATTTAACGGTACCGTTAAAGAGGCAAAAACACCGTATTTTATTTTTGGTTCATAAAATTTTGTATAATATCATTCAGTAAATGGCACTTTATTTATGTTTGTCAATGAGTTTGAGATTCTTTTGACGACCCATTTCCTCATTTATATTCAGTAATTATTTTTCCGCCTTCAAATAATCGTAATCGTAACCTCAAATAGAAGCGCGGTCGTTAAAAACTTATGACTTTAACAGATCCGTTAAATGGTCGCATACAGAATAGAAAAATGAGTTATTATTTTTAGCATTCCGTTAAAATTAAAAATTTAGCAGGGCGTTTATTTTTAATCAAAAAATTACAGAATAGACCTGAATGGCGGCTTAAAATTAACATTAAAATTACACTATGTCTGCGTAGCAGGCGTAAAATACTTAACATTAACACAATAAAAACTAGAGCACAAAACACTGATTAAATTTTGGGTGTTGGTACGGGAAAAGGTTCAACGAAAAAACCAGTTAGAAGCAATTTGGGATCCCAACGGTCAATTCGCCCTTAGGAAGGTAGGAAAGGCGAAAAGTTAGGATTTTTAACAGTTATTAGAACAAAATAGGACAAAAGAACAAAAAAGACAAAAACTATAAAACAAAATGACAAACAGAGGTGTGAAAGAAGAGGTTAGGGATTGATAGGTGGGGAAAGGCAAGGTATAGGGTGAGAGAAAGTTATAATTAGAAAAAATCGGTAAAGTTATTTACACAGAACTTCCCTCGTTATTTGTGCATGGCCGTCACTCTAAAAAATTATTAATTACGAAATGACATTGAGAATACAGATCGGAATATAGTTATTGCTATTATTATAAAAAAACCTGATAACTTTTGGTCAAAAAAATATACAGAGTGCTCATCCAACAGCAAAAGTTCAATAGTAAATAACAGGTGCCAAATATGGAAGGCTTGCGCAAATACCTTTACAAATGTCCACCATGACTGAATTATTTCTTGGGATGCCATTATTCAATAAAAGTATATAATAGGTGCATATGCCAAATATTATTGCCATCTGTCACATTTTCAATTCCACATTCACATAATGGAGTGGAAGTGGTGGTTAAAAAATATAAAAAATTTTCAAAACTTTTTTTTTATTGAATAGGTTTAGAATGTCACGAAACGCGAAAATTTTAAATTTGAGCAAAAACAATTTTTCGCTCTATTCCAGGGTTAAATTTTTTTCCAAAATGGTGAAAGGATGTGGCAATTTTTTTTTCCGAAATAGGTTTTAAATGTCATGAAACGTGGAAATTTTAAATTTGAAAAAAAAATATTTCGTCTATTCTATAATAGTGATAAATAGATTAAATAAACATGTTTTGAAAATTTTTTAAAAATTGTTCAAAAACATTTTTAAATTTGTTTGAATAATTTTAGAATGCCATGGAAACTTGAAAATTTTAAATCTGAACAAAGAAAAAAAAATTCCATCTATTTTAGTGGTAACATTTTTTTCGAAATTTTTAAAAAATTTTCAATTTTTCAATTTTTTTTTAAATAGATTTAGAGCGCTATGAAACGTGTAAATTTAAAATTTTAAGAAAAAAAATTCCATCTATTTTAGTGGTAAAAATGTTGGTAAAAAATTTTTAAACATTTTTTTCTTTTAAATAGGTTTAGAATGCCATGAAACGTGGAAATTTTAAATTTGAACAAAGAAAAAAATTTTTTTTAGTGGTAAAATTTTTTTTCAAAAATGGTGAAAAAAATTTTCAAACATTTTTTTTTCAGAAATAGGTTTAGCGTGTCATGAAACGTGGAAATTTTAAATTTGAGTAAAATTTTTTTTTTCATCTTGGTAAAAATTTTTTCAAAAATGGTGAAAAAAATTTTCAAAAATTTTTTTTCCCGAAATAGGATTAGCGCGTCATGAAACGTGGAAATTTTAAATTTGAGCGAAAAAAAATTTTTTTCACTATTTATTCCGTTTAGACGGTCCACCCTGTATATTTTCCAGTGAAATTTCTACCATTTCTGCGCTGACAGTAGCGTCAACTACCTACCAAATTTGACTGCTCTCCGTCAAGTAGTTTTTTAGTAAATGCACCAACAGACAGACAGACAGACAGACAGACAGACAGACAGACCGACAGACAGACAGACAGACTGACGGAATTGAAAAACCTATATTTTCGTAATCTCCGTGATCTGAAACGTCAGAATCCGTAAAAATCTCGGAGGGTGATTTTTTCTCGAATACAATACTTCCCTTCGGTATGAGAGGGAAGTAAAAATGTGGCTATAAAGGCTGCCGGAAGATAGGCAACGCCTGATATGGTAGGGGGTGTTTGATCTGGAAGGGAGCATTATGCATTCTGATTTGGGTTATGTTGCGTGTTAGCGGACTATCGCCCAATTGAAAAGGGTAGAATTTTTGGGAGATTTCCCGGACGTAGTCCGCTAGTGGCGTTATGTCATTACAACGTTCATATAAATCTCTGAGGGAGGTGTAACTGCCCGAATCGGAGATGAGGCGCATAAATTTATGTTCCAGGACCTGGAGTTTTTTCATTGTCGTGGCCGGGATGCTGCACCACACCGGCGCTACGTATGTGATGGCTGGTCTGACCACCATTGTGTACAAAAATTTTTTATTGTGCCTGTTGGTTAAATTTAACCAACATCGTTTGAAATTAGAGGCGACATTGGACCTACCACTAAAATTTAACGGTACCGTTAGGTAAGGTAGAGGTAAAAGCACCATATTTTATTTTTTAGTGCATACAGTTTTGTATATAATACCATTCAGTAAATAGCACTTTATTTAAAAAAATTGGCGCTAACATAGAAAATACAGATAATAGAGAAACAAAATATTTAATCTAAACTTTGCAATGATTTTCCAACCGAAAATTTTTTATTTGCATAACTCCGAAGACAATACTTTCGAATTTTCTCTTACTTTCCACAAGAATAGAATGTTTGTCAATGAGTTTGAGATTCTATTGATAACCCATTTTTTCATTTATATCCAACTAACAATTTCTTAAAATAATCGTGATCATAACCTCAAATAGAAGCCACGGGTCCTGTTTGAGGATAATTATATACCGGAGGTATTCAATTTTAAACGTGTATTATATATTTTGTGGGATTATTATCCGTCTTAACTAGTCTCATTCAAAAACTGCCTTGCTCTCATAGATCATTTTCGGTTGACGTCACGCTGGTGGCGTGGAGGGCACATAACTCATTGTTTTGTTTTTTAGAGATGGGTAAAATGTGTTATTTTTAATAACAAGCTTAAACTGCTTTTGCTAGCAACTGATCTCTAATTCTTTACATTTGTATTCCTTTGTGATTGGATGAGGCTTAGGTGCCCTCCAGACTGTGTCAAAATCAGATGTCAAAATCAGGTGACCGAAAATGGTCATTCGACCATTTTCAATCACCTGATTTTGACACCTCCGTTTGGAGGGCACACAAACCTCATCCAATCGTGCACAAAAGAATACAGATAAAAACAATTAGAGTCTTATGAATTGTAGAATTGTAGAAGATATAAATAAATTATACCTACCTTTTTACATAGAAGTTAATTATATTATAATTAGCTATATAATAACGTTTCACAAACTTGGAAAATTATATTCCTCACAAAATATAACAAAAGAAATTCGTACAGATACCGTACAAGAAGAATATAGTGTCTAGAGTGGCATTGCAGTTTCGATGTAATTGCACCTCTTAAAGGTAGTGACGCGCAATTGAGAGGATATGATGAAAACATAAACGAGAAAAAAGTATATTTGTACTTAAATCATATACCATTGAATATGTTTACGGTCAAGTTAGAGTCTCAAATAAAAACAAGCTAACCGTTATATTCTTCGCCGATTTACTGCACTTTTTATATAATTGTTGCACATTCTATAGGGTACTCTTCGCAGTTTTTTTGTAAATAATATCGGTTTTAGACATTTTTAGTTCAATTACAAAACAAAAAAATTATGTAAAAAAAAAGTTTTTGATTAAAAAAAATTTATAACTTTTTTATTTATCGATTGATTTTGCTCAAAAACAATAGGAATCGTCCTCTAGCCAACACTAACTTACTGTCCAAATTTCAATACAATCGGACTTCGTGCTTACAAGAAACGTGACGGACGGACGGACAGACAGACAGGCGGACGGACGGACGAACATTTTGAAAGTTGTTCAGAATTCGATCACCAACATAGTGATAAGAAATTTTTTTTCTCTACGAGCAATATTACCAGTTTTAGAAATATGCCGATCGAATGCAATAACTCTTCGTTTTGTATCTACGAAGAGAATAATAACGTGTAACAAAAATAAGCACCTGAGGTATATTTTCTTCTCAAACTTAAAATCACACCTTTAAGAAAAATAGAGGTATTTGTCTTCTTACTTCAAATTAATTAATTTGACAGCAGAAACATGATTTTTTATAAACATACTTGCTTGCGGCTTATGTTTACACAAACAAGCACATCGTAATATTTTTAAACACAAGTAAACATCGACATACCGGGTGAGTCACGAATTGCGCTCGCCCCGATATTTCCTAAAATATTTGGAATAGAAAATTGAAATTTTTCCAATGTTATTAGGTTACCAGATTTACACAGAAATGTGCCATTTTAGTTTCCAAAGCCCACTAATCTATTATCTATTAGCCGCATGTTTCTAAAAGCTTGGTTGCATTGTATTTTGGCTGAAATCTCAAATATTTCTGAGCGGGTTTTCAAAATTTTGGTATCATTAGATTCGTATGAAAATAAAGTATTTAAAAATGTTGGTGAACGATTAAATTCCCATTTATAAAAACCGAGTTAGTGGGTAAAAATCACATTTAAAAATTTTAAACGCCTCTAGAGAATTAAGTAATGCAATCATATTGCTCTTTTTATTTTTATAGTAACGTAGCACACAAACTAAAATATATTTTGGGCACCACAGCACTCTGGATTCAGAAATAGATTTTTTAATAAAATTTTTAATGTTTATCAAAAAGTGACCAAAATGGATGTATTATATTCAAAATTTCCTCTAGATTCCAAAAATGTAAAAATATATAGGGTGTTCCATTTAAAAATCGAAATTTGTGGGCATTTCCGGTCAAACCGGATGTGCACCAAACTTGATTTTTTATTGAAAAGATGGCATTTTAGTCGTATAATAAGGCCTCCGAATTTCAATTTTCTATTCCAAATATTTTAGGAAATATCTGAGCGAGCGCAATTCGTGACTCACCCGGTATATTTAAGTAAAATCATTCAATGACAAGAATTTGTCAGTAACAATGTTTTATAACAACAAAAGATATAATTACTGTGATAAAAATCGTGCCAATTGTGCATTATTTTGATTTTTTTAAATGTACATAGGTACCTATATTGTGCTAGGCTTATATATGAAAAACCTTTATCTAAAATTCAATAAAACAATATTATTTTGAAGAATGTGCCTAGACCTGTGCAAATTAATTTGGAAAGTTATATCTCCTAAAACGAAAAGCGTTATCGTTTTTATTTTGCGTTTATAATAAATAATTTAAGTCGCTGGTTTTATACCTATTTCACCGCCCCTCCACGCCGCCACTGATTAAAAGAACAATGTTTATTATTTGAATACCTACGCCATTTTAATTCCATGCACATGGAATGAAACAGTTAAGAGCCACGGTATAGTTTTAAATGTCTATTTAAAAAGTGGAATGTTGGTAGTAAAGTAAAGAGAATACATACCTAACATAAAAATGTAGATGGTATATTATCAAATAAGTATGACAGCTTCGAATAAGAAGTTTACCATAGATTTATAGGAATCAAGAAGTCAGAGATTTCTTAAAATCATATTTCTTAGAATTAGGAAAAGCATCCTACTTTCTAATAAAGTAATCTTGTTTGCATGTAGTCCTAAGACACCAAATAAACAGAATGCTGCATATCTGGTTGCATAAGGATATTCTGCTAATATATCCACAGATTGTTAATATCATTATATTTTTATACTATAAGTGGGATTCCTAACTAGCACACATTGCTTTATGTATAGTAAGAAATCTTTTTAAAAGCAACAGTTACTGATTTAGTTTTAAGAATTCTTTCATACTTAGCTACTATAAGTGCAAAATACAGTGGCGGAGTTATCGCATAGCACGGTTGTGCAATGCACAAGGGCCCAAGCCTCCAAAGGGGGCCCAGCTTGACTCTTGACTTACAAAGCAAAACATCAAAATGTTTTGCTTCAGTTTTCTTTATGGTTTTCATTTGACTTATCAGATGGTTTATTTACACTTTACTTGTGACAAATTGATTTGGCAGATTCGAATAATTTTTAATTTTTTTCTATTCATTATTTACAAGTATTCTTAAAATATTTTTTTTTCTTTTTGATATCTAGATCGAAAAGTGTTAATAGTTAAAAAAAATAGGCTGTTTTTGATTATTTTTGGGGAAAATATGTCGTTTTATTAAATTTTTCCAAAAAGTATTTTTCAAGCACATGTAGCAAAAAATTAAATGGTAGAAAAAATCCTTCTATGATCCTTGAGCTGTAAGGTATTCTTAAAGAAATATATTAAGTGCTTTTGCAAGCCTTAAAAGAATTGTTATTGGACAATAATAGTGAAATTTAATTATTTCCATAATTCTTACCAACTTTAAGTATCTATAGAAAATTAATTAAGATAAGTGAACACAGTTTATTCCATTTTAAAACTAATGTTGCATAGACTTTGTTTCATAATAGAAATTTGGAATATTTGTAAACGTAGAACTAGTTCAAATAATGCTAGAGGAATTTCAGCCCACTAACGTTCTTCAAGCCAGAGTTGAAATAGACAACCTTCACACTAGAAATGCAAGATGGGTTCATTTAACTGAAAATCGTATACCCCTTTTTCCCAGACCTAATTTAGATTATTTAAAGAAGCTGACAGTAGGAATTTATCAAGTCAACTTAGCACCTGCTTACGTTCAAGATAAATTACAAAGAGAGGATTGAGAAAGATTTGAATACGATGAACTTGGAAATGAACCAGAGTGCGGATTTATTCCCATTTCAGAAATGCAACCAAATAGCAACTCTGGATAGCATATCATATTGATGATGATGTAATCCAATAAGCTAACGAAGAAGATTTAGTTGAAGTAAATGAACCGATCTTAGGGTATTACTGCACTTGTAAAACTGGGGCCAGACCACTAGGTTCGTGTGCACATGTTGCAAGCGTATTTTGGTTTTTAGGATATGCCAGATATCAACCACGAGTTAAATATCCTAGCACCGCAATGCTTGCAAATATTACTGATGCAGGTCATAGACCGCGACAAGAGGATATACATCCAGTAGCAGTTATGGAGCAGGAATAAAAATATAACCCATTTTAATTATGTCTAATGGCCCTGTTCTTTAATTTTCTAGTTTAATAAAAACTGTGGTTCTAAAATTATGTATGCAGTTTTAAACATGATAGTAATTAAACAGGAATGGTATATAAAATAAATTCTGGCGATACCAGTGATCGAACCCGAGGCGTTTCACTTGCAAAACGAACGCCCTGCCACTGAGCTATATCCCTGCTACGATGCAGTTTAAACAAATCTTATAGTAAATACACACCATCATCCATACTATCCTTTTACAGTGTAGCTCAAAAACTGTCCATTTTCAGAGGTCCCCCATTGAGGCTCTTGTTCACAACACCAAGAAGTACAAGATATTCGAATTTCAGCTTATTTGACCGAAACCACTTTTACCTAAGAAATGTGCGTGGTCCTTTCTGATTCAATTAGATAAAACTAGTCTCAAATTCAGAATAATTTCATAAATTTCAAATTGTATATTTAACACATTTTCAAAAAACTAATAATTTCCAGGATATTTGCTAAAACTATTTCTTGCCTTCTTTCTCACCTCTCCAAAAGTTAGTTAGCAACTGATATTGATTGACTTTTTTAAAATATTTATGAGACCCTGTATTATTATATATAATAGTTTTCTGTAATACAATTTCAGGTCGCATCAATTGGTAAATCACAATCTAAGTGCACTCCACCGAATAATGGTTCTTGTACCTAGTTCTTAATATTTCTTATCAAAGGACGACGAGTTATCTGTCTATAACACTTACCTTGAAAATCTCGCAAAATTCCCTAAAATTTATACTGATGGCTCTAAAACAAGTGATAAACTAAGCGGAGCATTTTATGTCCCGTCCAAACAATATGAGTACGCTTTTAATTTAAATCCTAAACTTAGCATTTTTTCGGCAGAGGCCGCAGCTATTTTACATGCTATAAAATGGGCAATTTCTGAACAGTTCACCCAAGTTGTTATATGCTCAGATTCGCAATCAGTTTTAGAAAAATTATGTAATTTTCCTGGTCTTAACTGTTTTTGTCCCAACTCGTTCATAGTAAAAATTATGGAACAATTATCCATTGCTTCCCTAGGGAATATAAACTTCCATTTTATTTGGGTAAAAGCCCATGCTAATATACCTGGAAATAATAAAGTTGATACGATCGCAAGGAACACTAATATCGGTACTACTGAAATGGACTTTACTACAGTCACCGCCGATTTTTATCCTGTTGTCAAGAAATACCTCTGGCATAAATGGAATCAATATTGGCAAGCATATGGTGTGTACAAACTAATACCTATTATTACAACATTCACCCAAATATTCCCACATCACAATGGTATCATAATTGTCACCTTAGTAGAAAAACCATATCTACCATAAGTAGAATTAAACTTAATCATGGTAAATTTCCCGCTCACCTGTATAAAATTGGAGTACGTGAAGATCCACACTGCCCCTGTGGCGCAATCGGTGATATTAATCATATTATATTTAATTGTCCATTAACAGAACCTAAAGCAAAACATTTTCTTAAATTCCTGCATGATAATGATTTTATTTCACCCATATGGTTACCATATTTTCTAAGTCTAAAAAATCCTGATTTAATGAAAAAACTTGTCTCTTTCTTTTTTGACGCCAACATTGACATTTAGGTATCTTACCCTAAACCCTTGTTTCATTCCCTTTGTTTATTAAGTCCTTCCAACCGTGGCCCACCTGTGTTTGTCTTATTAAATGCCCTGAAAGGCCCCTGGGCGAGAAGTGAGTCGTCCTTGTTTGAATTCCTTACAAACCTTCCTTATAAATGAGTAGCGCAAGAGTTTTTTATTGTTGTTATTTTTTTTTTATCTTATTTTATTGTTGAATTTTTTTTTTTAACTTATAAAATTTGCTAGAGCTATTTTAAGTAATTTTCTATTTTTAATAAATTTATAATACATATTTAGGTCTCGGTAACGGGTACCTTGGTATTTCTACATTTACGGTGTAATATTTTATATCCTCTAATCCGGTTTATTTTTGTCTCATAGTAGGTAGTTATATGTTCGTGGCCAAAACACTTTGCTTGTAAGGCCAATAATCGGAAAAAAAAAATATTTCTTATATATCTTAGAAAATCTTCAGCAATCCTATAAATCAAAATAACAATAATTCAAAATTATTTTCATTTTTCAATCACTTGCCCATGGACCACAGAATAATTTTTTTGTTCTGTAACTAGACGCCACAGAGTGGTCAATTTGCCAATATTAGGGGAAAAAAATTAAAAAATAAAATTCATCCCACACTCACAATTACTATATACGCCATACTTGAATAACCAGGACATCATAAACCAAGAGAATATTTGGTTTATACCATACATCTACAAAGTTTGTGACCCTATAAAACATTTAGGCTGGCCCACTGCTGAAGATTTACCACCGATATTAGTCCAAGCAAGTTGTTAACTGCATTCGAGAATTTGAAACTATTTTTGTGTGCCGTCTCCAGCAGTCGAAAAAATGTCACGAGGTATGTATACTTTTGTGCAGAATCATATTAATGATTTATTTCGCATAAGCCTGTAGTTGCGCACTGGTATTTGAGTTTAAAAAAAAATTTCACAAAGTTTCACTGAAACTTGTGTTGTACAATACAGATTTATATCTTTGCTTTCAAACATGTAATGAAAGTCCACTTACTTGCACTTACTTTATAAAATACTTATAATTTCATTGCAATGGTAATTTGTGTAAAGAGAATTTCCCTATTTCAATTTCTGCGGAATGAAAATTTACTGGGTGATGCAGCATCTCTAAAGGCGATTCACAAGATAATTGATTATACTGAACTTGAGACAGAAAATTATTGTGGAATGTTAGGAGAAAATGATGAATTCATCAAATTATTAAACTTATTCTTGTGCAATTTGTTTAAGTGGTGGAGGACTTACAAATTTAATGTATCTTCGTTTAAAAAAACATGTTCGACTTGGTTAAACAGCCAGTTGTGCATCTAATGTAAGGTTTGGTGATAGCGAACAAAGAACGAAAAAAAAAGTGCAAAAACTATTCGAACGTGTTTCAGAACAGTTAAGCTTAGCAACTCAAGCCGCATATCATGCAAGTGGAAAACATGTCATTGCTTGCGTAATAAGAAAACTATGGAAAGCTATGCTCGCACAGTACAGTTGATTAAAATCCACTCATGAGTAATAAATATTCCACATTTCTCTTTGATAAATGGTCTACCTGGTCTGCCAAGGAAGTTGTTTGTGAAGATATAGTGATAGCGACAAATTTTATTGCTTGCATACTTTCATTTTTATTACCACTGATCTACAGATTCGGCAAATACAGTTCGTGATATAGGGAATAAACTTCCTACTGAAAGCAGAATGAGTGGAGTCGTTGCCCGGTCAAGCGGTGGTGGCATGAACGAATACCAATGCCCTGCGTTGATCTATGACAGGGCGTGGTTTAGCTGCGCAGATACACGTTTACATATCACGAACTGCAATTGCCGAATCTGTATATGTTTGCATATAAAGTAATTAATGTTAAATACAAGTTAAGTTACAACATGTCTTAATATCATTACAAGAGCAATCTAAAATTACAAAGTTAACCATTTTGCACCAAAAAGAAAAAAGATAATTGAAATAATTTCGTCCTCCTAGAAATATAAAATTGTCCACTACACCCCCTCAAGAACCATCCCTTAAGAGCATATACACATTTATTTTACTACATTTACTTTACATTTTTTTCGTAGAGTCGCAAAGCTTATTCAAAAATTTACATAATTTTAAAATAATATTTAATTTTGAACCCCCTTAAAAACCATCCCCTTGATCCTTAGATTTTTTTTTACTATTTTTAGTGCATTCATGGGTAGGTACCATATTATCGTACCTACAAAGTTTTAGAATTTTAGAACTAAATAAAGTTTTTAAACCCCGTTAAAAACCAACCCTTGAGTGTCTCAAATTTTTTCGATATTTCTCCGCTTTTCTAACGAATATTTTCTGTTAATTTGCAAATTTGTAGAATTTTTTCCACCTAAGACTTAAAAAATGACCACTGTGCGCCGGGGGGCGCCTGCTAGACTAGCTAGTTACTACTAATTAGCCTAATATATATATAATATAGTGTTGCCAGTGTTGGAATATAACTAAAATGACCGAGTAAATGACACTCATATTTTAGTACAATTATTAGCAGGATAACATAAAATGCAGAAACACCTAAAATTTAAATATATAAAATTAGGTACCTATCCCAATTAAATACATCATAAAATGATTGCATGCCTTTTGATAATTCAATTATTTTGTACTTTTATATCGTTAACTGTTAACTCCTCGATGCCGTAAACCACAATGCCTTCGTCTATGTTTGATTTTACTTTTACCACAAAACAAATAAATAATCTCATGCTGGATAAATTTAAATGTACATTCTGTTCTCCTAGTGCTTAGAAGTTCTGAAACAACCTGTTTATAAGTTTTGGGCATAAATAAATTCATATCTACTGCATTACTGGTTGTATAAGTAAGAAATAAAGCAACGGAAATAAATAATGGGCTTGTTGGGGGCAGCGCCACCTGACGATGGCTAGACCAAGCAACACGATCGCCGCCCAGCGGTAGGAGGTATAAGCAGCACAAGTGTCGCTCAGTCATCTATCCAGAGGCACTATTTTTTTTAATTGGGTATATACAGGGTGTCACTAGTGCGTGGCCCTGGAATATCTCCGAAGCCAATTGAATTTTTTAAAATTTCTCAGAAAAAAATTGTAGGAGATCAAGAGCGGCATATTATACAACTATTTTAAAATATACAGGGTGTTTACATAGTGGTGGAAAGCGAATACCTTAATTTGTTTTAAATGGAACTCAACATTTTTTTTGTATATTTATATTTCACTTTGCCACGTAATTCCTCTTTTTCCAATGGAAAAATGCATTTGTAGCGGCCAAAAGTAAAATTCTCAAAAAACGTATTTTTTTAAATTTGACCGTTGCTTCATTTTGTATATAATAATATATTCGTCAGTCATGTTCCTGGTTTTGGTGTTTCTCACTAAACTGCACCCCTCCTAGAGAATAAGAAAAATAATGCCCCACTCCACAGTGGGACAGAATATCAGAAATGCGACCAAAATACTGATTTTGTTAAATTCCAAGAAATTACCTGAACTTGTCATGAAAGTGGTGTACAATAGTCCCTCTTTAAGGGGTGAACTATATTATTTGGGATGGTCTGTCATTTAGTTATTTGCAGGTAGTCTGAAGTGTTAGGTTCAAGAGCATGCAAGTGTATGTTAAAACCGTATTTTAAAAATGTTGTTTAGAGATTAAATTTTTGTGTTTTTGGTGGACGTTTTTGCAAAGTTGGACATGGAGAAGTATTTCATTTTAGCATTTCTGTTTGATTATTTAACTGTATTTATCAATCCGAAATCGATATTTGAGAATTTAGTGTAAATTGCTGTTGACTCAAACGATATACAATATTATACCTGAGTTACAAAATAATCTTTCTATGCCTAGCTTTGAACTTTGTACCAAAATGTAACTTGATTAATTCCCTAATTATTTAAGAAAACTTTACCTGCCCCTAGTTACCTCTGAGTTTTTTGAGACTTCAATCCGTCACGCACGTGTTACACTAATAGAACGTAGTTGCGACTTGCGAGCGCGGCCGTCAAGATATGATGTAAGTAATAGTAAGTATTCATATCTTTTTGTTATTAGTGAGTTGAAAGCAAAGAGTTTAATAACTAGAGAAGACAAGCCGTGGATTTGCCGGGAGTCGCGATTTGGTCACAGCATGCTGTGATTTGGTTGTCTTGGAAACGTTAGGCTCTTCGTCCTTGTCGCAGACCTCGTACCCTCTCTCTCCACTCTGTTTTACAAAGCAACACAGCGCTTTGATTTCACAAATACCGTAAATTTTTAATCTTTGTTTTGAATAGCGTTCGGCTTTATTTACAATTAGGTACAAGTAGTGTTTTCTCAAATTTTTCTTCTGTTTATACGAAAAATGTTGCTGAGACATTAATTTTAAATATGGTACAATTTAAGAAAAACTTGAAAGAAAAGCTACATATTATATAAAGATCTGTTGAAGTTTATAAATTAAGAGTGAAAGTTTAAAGTATAGTTTTCATCGATGATCTGCGGACTAAATGTACCTATTGTTTTAAACTATATATTGCGGTTATTTAAAAACTACTCAGTGCTGAATTTTTTAATATTTGAAACCTGAGTCTAAACACTGACTTAAGTCCATCTTCACAGTTTTGTAATGTAAAACAACAGAATTGAGTAGTTTTTAAACACCACACGATATATTTTAAAACAATACAGATCACTCGATGAATTTAGTATAAATGCCATCTAAGTTATATTAGAAAATGTTAAACTTGTTGATAATAAACAGTTATATATTTAGTAAATATATTTTTGTTTAATTCTCATTTACAGACATGAATGTAGAAGTTCAGAGTAGTCAGCATTCAACTTACTGCTAATGATAGTAATGACTGATAAATAAAACAATAAAAGGAAAGGAGAATATTTAATAAAATACATAAATTAGACAATAATAACATTAATATGACATGACAAAAAGTTCTTACAGAAATTACAATGATTTGCACGGCTCCGTGCATAAATATACCATAGACGATGAGTGAACCGTCAGATAAATTGTGTCTACCTTATTATAACTAAGTCCTTTGTTTCTTTTCATGAGTAATTTTACAAAATCTACGGATTGTATCGCACAATGGTTAACTGCTTAGCCATAGCCATTTTTACTGCTAAAAAACTAAAAGGAGTGACGTCTCATCGCCTCACTCTGTACCTTATAAATTGCAAATCAGGCTAGCGAACGTGTTTTGCCTGTATCTGCAACACAATTACAATGAGTACTAACAACTCATTTGGATCGACTGGATCTGCAATAATCCAAGGAATGATGTTTTTGTTGACAATGTAGTGAGACCATAACCTAAAAAATGGATCTGTGTTAGTAATTATTCATAAAACAACCTTAAATTATGCAAGTACATGGCGAAAATGATTTATAATTTATAACTAATCCTTACCTTTGCGATAATAAGCTGTTATCTTGTAAATTTCTTGGAGAGAACTTCTTTCACCCAACTACTAACAAATTGGTTATAAACTTCGTCTTTTCAATGCCTTGTACTCATTCTTTTAACTATGCACTCATTTAAAAAATCATGTAATTACAATATATGTATGTCTAATATTCGGAAATACATCGGCATCTGTACTAAGGTCTTCTTTATTTAAATATATAGCGATTTAAATTGATAGCACCAACTTTCTTCCATACACTGATCCTATACATCATAAGGTAATTTCGTAAAATATAAACTCATCTCCATCTTAACAAACAAAATTCGCCACATGAATTGATTAAACATAATTGTAGATGTTAAATAATCCAAAATTAAGTTTTAAAACATCACAGAATCCACAAAATATACAGTTAAAACAACACGTTCGATCGGCGAATTACACAATGGCGGCCATTTGTTTTCCCTCAGGTCTGAAAAGTTATGACATCAGCGCACGTCATACTACTCATACTGTCATTGCATCAGTGTTGCGAACTGTGCCGAACCAAATTATAGCAAAGATGACGCTCAAATTATCGTATATTATCGTACACTTTCACCGATTGACAACAGTAGCGGTGCATGGGATGCGTGTTTGGCGTTTATTATTATATACCTAATTTAAAAATATAGAACATCGTCTTTCCTCGTCCGAACTCGAACTACATATTGTAAAATGGCAAAATAAAATCTGAAAACTAAGTAACTGATACAACACACATACTTTGCTTCAGCCCAACGCTCTGTTTCCTTTAACTTTTAAAGTGCTCGCACGCCGCTGAGCTGAATATGAATTCCGCCTACCTATCAAAAAAACTTTTCAAAGCCGATTGGCCACTGATTGGCTAATACTGCCCCTTCCATACAATAATACGAATGCAAGGAATGTAGAGAGGACAGAGGACAGGGAATTTTGATACTATATGTAGGTACAATGTTAATAATGTTATTGTTATTACCAACTAAATTTACCAAAAAGACGACCTAATCTGTGAATGCTTCAAATTATCGTATAAATCATCATTATCGTACAGGTACTATCGTATATCGTACAATAGATGAAATTATAGTACAAAAACGATAATTATCGTACAATTCGCAACACTGCATTGCATTGCAATCGTTACCTCCCCTCATGTACTGTGCGACAAAGAGAAAACGAACTGTGTGAGAAGGATGAGAAGACTACAGTCTACCGGCTGCTTATACATTAGGCTTATGGAGCTTGTCTCCTCTATTTGTTAAACTCTTTGGTTGAAAGATTAATGAACTTCAAAAAATTCAAATAAAGGCAACTATAAAAAAAGCAAATAAAAACAGCTAAGTTTACCATTTCAGTTATTGTTCCAGATAATAAAGGAACATATTGTCGGCGTATTTGTACAGAATTTGGTAATGTGTCCCTGTGTCGCTACTTGATGTTTTGTGAATCACAAATTTCAAATCATAAACGGAAGACGGTTGTCACATATGCTCCATTAGAATGTATAGTATTAAGAATGTAAACCGACAGTACATTTTGATCAACTGATAGAAGATAATTTAAAGTAAAAATCTTTTTTTTTTCTTCGAAATTTTTTTTTTTTAATTTCAGATATATCGTTCAAGAGCAATCTCTTAATTAATAAATCAATATATCTAAAAACTTTCTTCTTTAAGATGATTCTTGTTTTTTTATGTTCGCTTTTGACGAGGATGTATAAGTCCCGCCTATAAAATTTCCAATTTTTTAGCTTCCCGCGCATAATTAAATTCGTGAAGTTAGGGCGCACTTTCACTGTTTTTACATTAAAACTATTAGTCCTACAAAAAAAATCATATAATTTTTTTTCTAAATATCCTCTTCTTCAAAAAAATAATTTAACTTTTCGTTTGTCCGATAAATATTTCCCGAATTATTTATAAAAACCGAAATTTTCAAAATTCATTTATTTCAATAAAGCGCAAACATTTTTATTTTTGAAAGAGCAATATACTTTCAAAATATGCGCCAAATTTCAAGCGTTCTTGTAATTTTTTCGGGCTTAAAACCTTCGGCAACTGGAACTATTATAGGAGTACCTATGTATGATTACGGTAATATTCCCAAATTCATGAAATATACTTAATTAAACCCTATTTAATTGTTTTACCACAGAATGATAGATAATTATTTTTCCGTCGACAGCTAGTGTATTAAAAAGTTAGACAAAATCGTTTATTAATGACCCCTATTAATGCATGATTTCTTTATTAATAAATGATTTTAGTACCTATAGACACCCAACATACATGGGATTAAATACTCAAATCCAGACGCCGTGTTACCATCATCTGTCACTGTCATGCTTGTCAGTTCTGAAGTCGGTGTTGTAAAACGTTGAATAAATGGATATTGACGAAAAAGATTTTACATAAACTCCGCCTGAAGTGGCAGAAACTGCAATGTAGCATCATTAAGTTTACTGCCAGAAAAAAGCCGAAAATTGTATGAGAAAACTTATGGCCGAATTTATTTCATGGTGCTATGGAAAACAAGTAAAGCGCTACTCAGAATTGGTGCTATTGGCATATTTCTCGAATATTGCAGAAAGAGGCTTAATTGCAAGTTTATGGCCAAAATATTCAATGCTTAAATCAACCTTAATCTTGAAGGAAAAGTCGACATAAGTAAATTTAATAAATTCATTATGTTTATCAAGAGGCAAAAAGTAAGTTATGCGCCGAAGAAGTCAAAAATGCTTGAGAAAGAACACGTACAAAAATTTATTGTTAATGCTCCTAACACCCTCTTCTTAATGACAAAGGTATACATAAATAACCAAGATAAAACTATAATAATACATAAAACTTCTTTCGTAGATTGCATTGATTTTCGGAGTAGCTGGCGCATTGAGAAAGGATGAACTGTGAAATTAGAAACGAATAATGTTCAAGATTTGGGATCCAAATTTTTAGTTACAATTAAGACATCTAAAACACACACAAACAGAATATTTACCATAGTAGATAATGAACAAAATACCCTTCTCAATTTGGTTAACACTGCCTCATTAAAACCTGCACATACTCTACACAGACGGTTTTTTATTTTTTATAAAAATAAATGTTTTACACAGCCAGTTGGCAATAATATATTTTCTCTTAGACTAGGAAAGATAGATGGTGAGGACTCGTAACAGCGCATAATCGCCACGCTAACAAGTTGTGCCTAAGACGCCATTGCGGTGGTGGCACACAAACGGTAGAGAGCAAAATGAAATTTTCCAATAGAAGTGATTTATAAGTGATTTAGTGCTAATTTATGTAATATACCTACATGATAGTATCATATTCTATACACTACTGTAAAAATCACAGCGGGAAAAATTTGAAAGGAGTGACGCTTTGCAGGTTAAAGTATATGCAGTTTTCACTTTACCTAGTTAAATTTACTGTAGGCCTATTATTTACTTAATTATATCCGTGTGCATGCAATGATAATGAGAAGCATAGTATATCATTTTCTGGTATGCAATTTGCACGTTATTTGATTGAAATTTTCATTCATGTTTTCTTCATTGAATATAGAACAGTGCATCTGAAATGACACTTTTTCCATGGGCGTAGATATATCGATTATGGTGTTATATTATATAGAATGTAGAATAAATTCTGGTATGTAAGATATGAGTAAATATATTTATGGTAGTGAATATTAATTGTATTATTATGAAGCTGTTTTTGGAAAAATACCAGTTTTGTATCGTTTTATTCCTTTGATGTGGTAAACTTGACACCTACATATTGTACATATGTTCCGCCACTTTCGCTTGCTCTCTGGTGGCAGGTGGCTTCACCATTGGCAGTAGCGTTACGACTCCTTACAATATATATCTTTCCTACTCTAAGCATTTTCTAAACTGCCGTCCATTATAGCAACCTTCTTAAAATTAGAGCAGCCTATCTCTACACTGGGCAGTGTTTTCGACGATCTTCTGCCTCAATACTTTCTGACAGCGGTGCAGACTTTTCAGCCATTAAACTTCTTGGTGGTTGGAAATCCACTGCTGTTACAGAAGGATTATTGAAAATTCATTGCAAAATAAAGCTGACATATCTGAAAAAATCTTCTGTAAAACACTTACAAAATATCATATTAGTTCTGCCAACGTCGAAACACAACCTATTATCCAAGATAATGATATAAACCTGAACTTAAATTCAGAATATCATAGAACCAATAATTATTTATCTATGCCTTCCCTTAATTTCAGTAATTGTACTTTATCTAACGTAAATATAAATGTTTATAAACACAAATTAGATGATACTAATTAATTAATACTTAATCGAATTTGTACTTATTTTAGTAAATATAAATTTAAAATAAGATTTTCTCCATTTTATTAAAAGTACAGCCGACGGAAAAATTTTATAACTCGTATATTAAAAGGCGATTAATAATCTCGACCATTATCTATCTATCGCTGTTATTAATGCACTTGTTTGTTAAATAACTATTATAGTTGTCTCCATGGTATCAGGCATATAGCTAGGGGTGGGGCAGGACGGACGTAGCCCGTTCTGGAATAATTTTTGCCCGTCCTGTGGCGACTGCAGAAAATAATTAAAATCACAGTACACCCAAATCACAGTTGGTGAATGGAAATAATTGTTGAGAGGACGTAGACCAAGCTCCCAACTGCAAAAATGGTACCCCATCGAACACCTAAAAATGAAAATGTGAAAATGGTTGCAAAACGTGTAAAAATCACGTTACGCCCGGCAGACAAGTAAAAATTTGTTAATTGTTATTTTTTATGAATTTTCCATTTTAGACAAAAAAAAGAATTTATTTTTTAAGACACCTTGTTAATTAATGATTTTAATAAAAGTACATTCCACAACAACACTTTATTTAATAATTTCTCAGAACTACACAATATCCGGGCTCCCTTAAGAACTCCGGGCTCGGGGGAAAACACCCTCCCCCCCCATCTCGTCGGGCCTGCGTATCAGTCTCTACTTTCTAGGGGGTGTAATGCATAACAATAGATATAGTTATCTACATATATTTACCGCACATAAAATACTTCAAAGCTTATACGTATAGATGGGAGAGTGGGGCATATTCAGATTTGGTAGAAAATGGTAAATCATAAATGTAATATATTACTTAATCCATAGAACAACATTGTTTTCCTGCATAGTGCGTTCTGGCATGATTAAAATAAGAAATAATCGGATGCAAGCCTCTTTTAACTAAAATTTCTTAACTCCTGAAATTTAGTTGCGCAGATCACCCCTAACTAGGATGTCATACCCAGGAAACAGATAAGCAGAGCCGTACTTTGAATTTATCTATCAATATCACATAGGACGGACAATATGTCCACCAATGCGAAAGATATTCTCTCCAGAGGCGCCTTTAGGCCTAGGCGCACTAGGCGCGCGCCTAGGGCCCCACTTTTCCAGGGGCCCCCATTTCCCGATTTATTGAGGTAAAAAAGCGATGTAAAATTTTTATTTCTTTGTTATGTCGTTATTTATTTTCGCTTTACTGATAGCATTAATGATATTTACAACTATAATGAAATACATTTCTTCCCTTTTCCTTATCATCCTCATCAGATCTCAATTGCAACAAAAATGACAAAATAAGAATGGTTCATGCGAGAATGTGTTCACGAACATTTTTCGTTTATTTACATTTTATATCATTTGAACTTGAAATCATTTTATAGTTCTTCCTTTGCATTTCATTTTTTTTCATATTTCAATGTAGAAGTCTATAGGAATTTATTGTTTGTGTTTATCGTGTTTGAATATTGTTAAATATTCATTTTTTTAATCTTTATTCACTGTATCACACTGAAAAAAATATGTTCGTAATATTAATGAATCGGTTTATCGACTGAAAAGTGATGAATCCGTTTATTAATATAATGAACGTTTACATAGTAACAATAAATGTGTACATTGTATTAATGAACATATACATTATATCAATAAACAGATTCATAAATTCTCAATGAACTTTCATGCACTGATTTCTCGAACATATTTTTTTCAGTGTATTAAAAAAGATGCAATCAATTAACAGACCAATTTGGCAATTCCTCAGACGTTACTATTTAAGTTTCGGCAGTCAGCACGTGCCAGATGACGAATCAGCTTTTCGGTATATTTCACATTAATGAAAATAAATCTACTGATAATGATGATGCGAAAATTCAAGAACCTGAGACAAACAATCTAGAAAACCCGAGAAAATTTTGATTTTGAAACCAGTGACGAGGACTGCGAAAAGGAAGAACCATTAGGAAACGATTCTAGTGAATCTGGCGATGATGAACAAATAGAAAAAGAATCTGAAAATAAAGAAAATTTGGAAAAAGAGTATGAGGATGCAAAACAAGCTAATAATCAGTGCACTGCAATGATCAATGCATTAGTATCAACCTATAGAGGCGACATAGATTCCGAGCTATCTCCAGATAAATTGCATCAATTTTTGATATATGTCGGCTTAAGTCGCCTGCTGAAATGTATAAAGGACCACGCAGTTTTTTATAGTAAAAATGTGTTTCAGTCGATAGTTCTGAAACTTGGGGAAAATGTTGTCCTGTGCCCCCTGTTTAAAATTTTCCTTTGACCGAATTCGATTTTTGACCTAGAGACGATTGAAACTGTAAACAACTGCGAAGGTCTGCTTAAATGTTCCATAAAAATTCTGAAAATATTCAGACTCATTTTTTGGAGAAAATAAACATCTTTTGTTTCTTGGTGTTTTTTTTTTCAAAGTGCTTCCTTCTCCCGGAAAAAAATAAAACAGAAAAAAATAACTTTTTTGCAATTTTTTTACGGGAAAAGGAAGCACTTTGAAGAAAAAGTTGAAGGGGCATCAGCTGATTATTTTTACCTAAAGAACATGCCTGAATATTTTGGGATCTTTCTGAAGTAGAAAAAAATAAAATTTTAGGGAAATTCTTGGTCGAAATTATTTTTGTCTAAGAAATTCTGAAAACCGGTAGGCGTGTTCTTTGAACAAAAAGAAGCATCGTTTGTTTCTTGGTGTTTATCTTCAAAGTGCTTCCTTTTCCCGTAAAAAATACAAAAAATATTTTTGTTTGTTTGTTATTTTTTTCCGGGAGAAGGAAGCACTTTGAAAAAAATGCCAAGAGACAAAAGATGCTTATTTTTCTTCAAGAAAGCATGAATATTTCAGAATTTTTATGGAACATTTACGCAGACCTTCGAAGATGTTCACAGTTTCAGTTGCCTCTAGATCAAAAAATCGAATTCGGTCGGACTGGTGGTCAGAGAGAATTTTAATCAGGGGATCCAGGAGAATATTTTCCCCAAGTTTCAGAACAATCGACTGAAACCTACTCTTACTATAAAAAACTGCGGAGTCCTTTATTCTCAATGTGTTGCAGGCGACATTTTTTAATGTTGAAACCCTTTTGTGTATTTACTTGACCATTTCGGTCAGTAATCCCTCATGTAAACGCACTTTTTCGGCGCTCAAAATAATTAATAACTACCTACGAAGTACTTCGGGGCAACAGCGACTTCAAAATTTGTCTTCTCTGTATACTGTATCAGAGGAAACACAAAAACTGTGATATCAAACGTTGAAATTGACAAGTTTGCTAACATATAAAGCCGGAAAAAAATAATATGATAATATGTATTTGTAAAAATATACTTGCCTTCAAATCTTGCATAATATTTTTTTAATCGAGGGGCCCTCAAATCTTACAGCGCCTAGGGCCCCAATTTACCTAAACGCGCCCCTGATTCTCCCTTGACGCAATACAGAGCAAGATTTTTTTAATTTACCGGAAACGTCATTAAGTTCCTACCAAAAATAGGATTTCAAAACCTCTAAAATAATATTTTATTCACTCTAATCCGGAATCATTATAAATGCGGCTCTGTAGTACCTTGTCGGCCTTTGATATTTGGATATCTGGTTTTTATTGCCGTTTTTGTGTGCATCAGTGTTGCCGATTGGCGGATAATTATCCGATTTGCGGATAATTTAGGAATTTGGAGGATAATTTTCTCACCCTGTTAAAAATCGGATAAAAAACAGATAATTTCAATCCAGTTATATATTATATATTTATTGCAGTGTTGCTGATTGGTTGACTTTTGTCCGATTTTCGGACTTTGAACAAATTCGGACTTTTTCGGACAATTTTTTCAAAATTTGCAAGGAAACATCTTCAACGAAATCTACCTGCCTTAGTATCAATCGATATTGCCGGAAAGGCTGCGGCACCACCGAATCGGACATTCCTGGACATTTTCATGTCAGTTGGCGGATAATTATAGCTAATATCATATAAGTCTTCAAGTTGTTTATACATTTTAAACAAAAATTGTATATAAAATATCAAGATTATTCGATTTTTGTACAAAAGGAAGAAAGTAATTTTCGTAGAAATCTTTCTACGGGCTCCTTTAAGAAATCCGAGTTCGGGGAAATCCCCCTGCCCCCCTCCTCGTCAGGCCTGACCAAATGCATAATAATCGTCCAAGATTTAATACTGAAAACTACTTCTTTATAACATTATTTCGATCATTTGGTAGATACATTTCATGAAAACAGTTATTGATACAGTCGTATCCAAGCAGTGGGCGCAGTGGCGTAATTTCAGCATTTTTATTGGGTACCTAGGTGGGCATTTTTCACAGATAACCTAATAGATGGAAGTAAAGCAAACCCTGTAATTTTTAAAAAGTTGTTAACGTATAAACATTGAATAAATGCGTCTTTTAGCCTTTTTGCCTTTAATAACTATGGAATGGAAAGAAATTTTTAGATTCTGAAAGTGAACGGCTTTAACTTCAAAACGCCGTAGGAATTATAAAAAATACATCAATATAAAAGTTACACCGATTTCAAAATTGGGAGTTTTCGGCTCAGCGCGCCATGCATTTGCGATTATAGACCATATTTCTGATAGTAGGAGAGACATTTTTGAGTAGGTATTTGAGGCACGACGAAAACTTGTTCAATACTTCTCCTATTATACCTAAGTATAAAACTGCAAACCTGGCTGAAGAGTAGCGGGGCTAAATTTCATTTTCAAATAAGAGATTTTTTTTTTGCAAAAAATATTTTTGAGGTAATCTGTAATTTTTATACTTTAAAATTTAATATTTAGAGAGTCAAAAAATAAATAAGGCAGATTATTTAGTCGGGTCTAAAAGTTTGCCAGGTGCTTGCACAATTATTTTGCAAAAAATTTAAAAAAATGTATTTGAGGCACGCTGAAATTTTAACAGCATATGACTAAAAATAAATATTTTTAAAAAGACATCATTTCAGTGGGACATTCTACCTGCCAGGTGATCGACAAAGTTACGTATGAGTGAGCAGCGCTATAGGTAGGTTGCAGTGTGAGAGAGAGCGTATATCGGCAGCTGTCTGCGTCCCAGAACGTTGCGGTGCCATTGGCTCGGGTAAGGCCACGTGACTTACAATACCCAAGCTGTTGCTACTCGAAATTTTGGAGTTGTCATTCTCAGTTGTACAATACCACGTAATTGTGTAACACTACTAAAATTTTGTTTATGATGTCTAGTGAGAAGTTAGTGTTGTTATTTGTGAAAAAAACGATGGAGAAGTGATTGTTTTTAGTGATAAAAGTCATGAAGTGTTCAAAAAGTTTGTACTACTTACAAAGCTAATAAGGAAGATGAGCCTTTTAAAAAGTTATTGAGAAATTGTGATCCTTCTACTTTGCCTCCGTGTAAAGTTGAATTAGACCAACATCTTTTAAGAGCTCAATATATAACGAGTATTTGGCGAAATGCATATTTGCGATTCCCCAGTTGTTTAACTCCCCACAGAAATGAATGACGACGAAACACTGATACACTTGAATTTCATTGGTTAGACGGAGACTGTATGCCCCAATTAGTTTTCGATGCTATTATTAATGAAAAAACTGATAGGACCGTCGAAAATGTTACTGCAGGTGAGCATAAATATATTTTTTTCATAATTCAGCATTCGTTATTTTATAATTTATTAAATAAACATGTATTACTATTCACAGATCATGTAAAGGAATCCGAAGAAGAAGAAGACTATTCTAGCTCTGATGAAGAGTTCACAGAAGATGAAGAACCACCAAATTCTGACGTTGAATAAATAAAAATTTTTATACTTTTATAATTAATCAATTTTAATAAATCTAATTTTCTAATTTTATATTTGTATTCAATTATTTTTTTAAAGCGCTACATTTATTTAAAAGCAATAAAAATTCAATTTAAGTAACCAGAGAGTCGATAACAATTTGCTGATTTATATTCGGTATCAAGATATATATACAATATACTATACTTTTTTTCATATATAGATAAATATATAAAAATTGTAACATAAAAAAAAAATTACGATCAACAATCTTATAACTACTTCAAAATTTCGAGTAGCAACAGCTTGGGCATTGTATGTCACGTGGTGTTAGCCGAGCCAATAGCACCGCAGCGTTCTGGAACGCAGACAGCTGCCGATATAAGCTCTCCCTCACACTGCAACCTACCTAGAGCGCTGTTCACTAACTCATACATAACTTTCTCGATCACCTGGCAGGTACAATGTCCCACCGAAATGATTTGTATTTTTAAAAATATTTATTTTTAGTCATAAATAATATGTTGTTAAAATTTCAGCGTGCCTCAAATACATTTTTTTGAATTTTTTGCAAATTAATTTTGCAAGCACCTCTGGCAAACTTTTAGACCCTACAAAATAATCTGGCTGTTTAGTTTTTCACTCTTTAAACATCAAATTTTAAAGTATAAAAATTACAGAATGCCTCAAGAATATTTTTTGAAAATAAAATTCTTTTATTTGAAAATGTAAGGGTCGATTTAGCCCCGCTACCCTTCAGCTAGGTCTACGGTTCTGTACTTAGGTATAATAGGAGAAGTATTGAACAAGTTTTCATCGTGCCTCAAATACCTACTCAAAAATGTCTAACAGCTCTCGGACTATGACAGCAGGCAACCTAAGTATAGCAATCATAGCATGCTATAACTTTGAAACCATTGATGTAATTTTTCGGCATTTTGAAGTTGAAATTTCCAATTATTTTTGCAGAATCTAAAAATTTATTTCCATTAAAAAATGATTGCAGGGGAAAAAGACTAAAAATCGCATTTTTTCAAGGTTTAAACGTCAACAACTTTTAAATAATGAGCCTTTCCAACATAACATATACAGTGTGTCTCACTTAAGAGTGTAACAGCGTAATAATTCTTTTGTTTTTTGCCTGACTTGAATCAAACTGATCATAAAAGATAGAGGTCACCAAAGTATATTTAAGACCACAAATAACTTTCCAACTTTAACATGCAAGGCTGTCTACGATACTAAATTGTATGAAAGAAATCAAAAAATCATAGTGGGCATTTTTTAATTAAAAAAAATTTGTTAACAAAACTTGTTCGAAATCATTCAAAAATTTGGAATCCGAAGTATAGTTAAATTCTGCAATCCTCCGAAAAATTATGAACAATAACAGAAAACGAATTGAGGCATGCATTATAGGTTTGATAGAACATAGTATTTAATTCTTTTGATTGTATTTATTATTATTTGTGTAAATTGTTTCAAAAAAATTAATTTAGAAACAATTTTTATTTAAATGTCTCAAAACAATTATTTCAAGACCTCATTTTTTTTAGAATTTAACTAAACCTCGGATTCAAGGTTTTTGAATTTGGTATCGTAGATGGCCTTGCATTTAAAGATGGGAAGTGATTTGGTGGTCTTAAATAGACCTTGGTGAGCTCTATCTTTTAGGATCAGTTTAAGTCAAATCGGACAAAAAACGAAATAATTATTACGTTGTTACACTTTTAAATGAGACACACCGTACTCATAAGACTTTTTTTTACATTAACCCATACACTACGATTTTGGAATCGAAAATCGCGTTATTTATGATTTGTTTATAAAATTGTTATTAAAAAATGTATTCGCATGGGACGATTTATCTAAAAATTTAAATAAACCAGGTTTTAGAAACTTATAAAAATTAGTAAAACACCCTAAGCAAACCGTTCGCCTAGAAAAGAAACTCCAAAGTATACTATATGATTATCAGACCCCGGCTCAGAGGCAGTTATGACGAAAAAGCCAGAATCGGCTTTGCGCAATATGAACTATATAAACATTTTTATGCGCAATAATACAATATCTTACCTTACAATTGTATCTAGGGAATTCCGTAATATTTAAAGGTAAATGGCTCCGAAAGGGTTATAAGTCATAGTTTGATGCACTAATTGTTGGATACACAAACACAAACACTTAGCAACTATGCCTCATTAGAATTATAAAATTATATTATTTGCATTTGTTCTAAATGGTCCGGAGTTAAACTCCGGCGCCTGTCGCTAAATATCCACTTGTGTTGTGAAAATGATCGTTCAACGTCTACCGATGTAATCGACGCATATTTAAAATAAGTGTAGTTTCTTATAGATGGCAGATATTATGTCCAGCAATGAACAGGTCACTTCTTTGTCACTTAATAGGTCCATGCACCACACAAAAATGTTGAAAAACCAGAGTTGTTTCTCAACACTGTATCTAGTTTGTATTTCACTGTCTCAGCAACACCCCCTGATACTCTAAAAATATATTGACATAGATCAAATATAATGTTCATTGCATCAATTACTGTATAATGATCCGTTTCCGACTTACGTTGAAGGTGGCGTATGGCTAGAAGGATTCGTGAGAAATATCCATGTATATACGCTAAATTTTAGTTTTTATGACGTTCAGATGAAACATGTTTTAAAATGTTCGACTTGCCTGTCCACGAAAGAGTTTTTTCACAGCTAGTGCAGAAAAGTTCTACACCGTTAAACCGCAGTTCCGGAAAAATCTTGAATCCAGGAAAGTACTGTTTCATTTAATGGAAAGCAACTTGATGCGATAATAATTCACAACACATTTACTTCTATCAAAAGCTGAAAATGTACTGACAAATCTGTAGTGTTGTAGTATCCTATTTGCTGTCGTAAAAAAGCAGAAAGTGAGCGAGAAGAGTGGTGGTGTCTTTGTGGTGTCGAAAACTATCCTTATATTTTTTAAAATATAGTGCCTTATATTATGTGTATAGATAGAAACAATATTTTAAATTAAGAATTGTTTAATATAGTTGGTAAGAAACATATAGGAGTTCTTTAAGTTTCCTTAATTGATGTTGAAGTGGCGTATGCCGGTTAAAGTGTCGAGTTTTTTATTTTCGGTTAGACAATCAGACCGACGCTGAAGGTATACATAACGTGCGGCCAAAGTCTGGTGTTTTTTATCCGCCAGTTTCAGTAACTATCTCTTACATCTACTTGCTCAACTATACCAAATAAATAATTTCTTCAAATTTCTAATAACAGATTATTTATTTGTTATTTTATGAGCTATATGCCACACTTTTTATTTTTTACCTCTAAAGTATTTTTTTCCTATAAATAATATGTATTTATTTGCTTATGTGAATTATAAGATTGTCGATTCAAAACATTATATTTATCTGTGTGAGGGCCGCCTCTGGCATAACTACTTTTGAGCCGGGGTCTGATGATTATAGACGCGCCGCGTAAAAGTAATGTATAAATATAATAGTAGCCTATGATTTTACGAGTATTGAATTCGCTATCCCCCGGGCATCTGGGGCTTAAGTCTGCGGTTTACGAGTATTCAACTTGCTTTCCCCCGGACATCTGTGATTTGACTCGCCTGACTGGTTTTACGAGAATTACAAAAAGGACTCGCTCAAAATTTAACCAGAGGCTCCACAAAGTCTTAATCCGCCCCTGCCTAATTGTATTGAAAACCTTTGAGTTGATTGGTGTAATTGTCATACCTATTATTTTTTCCGGAAGAATTTCGCCAGACGTGCCTTACACAATTTAATATCCTTTCAAAATATTGGGTGGGCAGTTGCCCTACCCTTGCTCACCCTCACCCCCCACCCCCCCGAATTACGCCTATGTATTCAAGCACATTTTCTATCAAATGAATTTAACAGGTGACAATGAAAATTACCCTAATAATTAAAGTGTGAACTCAAACACCACCAAGCTAATCCTAGAATATTTTAGTTCACAAATAAATATAATAATCAGTGTAGTAAATCAAGATACCGACGCAATTGTCATTCGGATAAAAATAAAACTAATTTTCAGTGTCAGTTATATGTTGACATTATGTATTTTAACATTGACCTTGTTTTACTAATAGTAATTTATCAAATTATTGCGAGCTGTTGATCAAAGTGCTAAACTAAAGGTTTGAAATTTAAAATCTGGCGCTAGTCCCCGTATTGAGTGGGAAACGAAGTCGAAAGCAACATATTATTTTGCAGGAAACTCACGCGGGATTCCATAGCGCTTCGTCCTGCTACGTTATATTTAGCAGGAATCTAACCGCCAGAGCTTCAGAATTGTCGAAGCAGTGCAGTTAGTTGCTCACGAACGAACGATTAAAGCGATTATTTATTATTTAACAAGATATACTGTGTGATATTTTTTGAAAATGAAAGTGACACTCTCCTTAATGTTTATACTGGCATCGTGCTCAGCCATCCTGGGGCTGCCTGGTAAGTGTTTTTTATTCATTAATTAATTACTTTAAGGGACGGCATATGATGTTTTTGATTTTAGGTTATCGTAAATATGTCATTTTTTACGCACATGCTTATTATTACTAGTAGAACTTGGATGAACGATTTAGGTCATATGTTAATTTAATTAGCTCTGCATAACCGAATGTATGGATTTAAATATTACAGGGAACTCATATGAAATAGATAGCCAAATTTTAAACTATATCTCAAAGGATTTTATAAAATCGTCTTGTGGTAATATATCTGCTATATAAGTACTTAGTACTTCTGCAAAACCCGTATATTACATGTGAACCGGTTAGAGTCAAGTACACACCTATATATATAATTTTTTAGTTTCCAGTCCATCCTGACCTGTTGCTGTAATAGTAATTACCTCTGCTTTTATGGCATAAACGCCATTCGCAAATGATTTTTCTGCTATAGACCCTACACTCATACTGTAATAAATACTCAGATATTACAGTTATTTTCAACGAGTGATGTCACTCTAATTTTTATAGTGATTGAATAAGTTAACTTCCGAGAGTTCCATGTAAACTGTATCAAAATTTTGCGAAGAAAGGCATTTTGATCAGGTTGCCCAACATAAAACTAAATTGCTCTACACATGTCTATAGTTTATAATAAAAAATGAAAACAAATAGCTTATTGTAAATCAGGTGCGAATTTATCAGGTAAAATTATATTGAACAAACCTATACATTTCTTTAAAAAGTTCCAAATGTAACTTTCATATGACAAAAGTCGCAAAAACATATTCTGAGTTTATAACAAAACGCAGATATTTCTTAGACTTACAAAGTATTGTTGTTTTTACTTCCCTCGCATACCGAAGGGAAGTATTGTATTCGAGAAAAAATCACCCACCGAGATTTTTACGGATTCTGACGTTTCAGATCACGGAGATTACGAAAATATAGGTTTTTCAATTCCGTCAGTCTGTCTGTCTGTCTGTCTGCCGGTCTGTCTGTCTGTCTGTCTGTCTGTCTGTTGGTGCATTTACTAAAAAACTACTTGACGGAGAGCAGTAAAATTTAGCAGGTAGTTGACGCTACTGTCAGCGCAGAAATGGTAGAAATTTCACTGGAAAATATACAGGGTGGACCGTCTAAACGGAATAAATAGTGAAAAAAATTTTTTTTCGCTCAAATTTAAAATTTGCACGTTTCATGACGCGCTAATCCCATTTCTGGAAAAAAAATTTTTGAAAATTTTTTTCACCAACATTTTTGAAAAAATTTTTACCAAGATAAAAAAAAAATTTTTTTGTTCAAATTTAAAATTTCCACGTTTCATGACACGCTAAACCTATTTCTGTAAAAAAAAAAAAAATTGAAAATTTTTTTCACCAACATTTTTGAAGATGAAAAAATTTTTTTTTGCTCAAATTTAAAATTTCTACGTTTCATGACATTCTAAAAATTTAAAATAAAAAATAAATTTTTTTTACCAACATTTTTGAAAAAATTTTTTCTACTAAAATGATAATTTTTTTTTCTTCAAATTTAAAATTACCACGTTTCATGGCATTCTAAGCCTGATTCAGAAAAAAGAAAATTGAACATTTTTTGACATTTTTTTTTACCAACATTTTTGAAATTTTTTTTACCACTAAAATAGATGGATTTTTTTTTATTTCTTCAAATTTAAAATTTCCACGTTTCATAGCGTTCTAAATCTATTTAAAAGAAAAATTAGAAATTTGTTTACTATTTTTAAAAAATTTTACCACTAAGATAGAATTTTTTTCTTTGTTCAGATTTAAACTATCCACGTTTCCATGGCATTCTAAAACTATTCAAACAAATTTAAAAATGTTTTTGAAAAACTTTTTAAAAAATTTGAAAACATTTTTAATCTATTTATCACTACTATAGAATAGACGAAAAAATTGGTTTGCTCAAATTTAAAATTTCCACGTTTCATGACATTCCAAACCAATTTCGGAAAAAAAATGTTTGCAACATTTTGTTACCAGTTTGGAAAAAAAATTAACACTAGAATAGATGGAAACTTTTTTTACTCAAATTTAAAAGTTTTTTTATTTAAAAAAAATATGTAATTTTTAAATCTTAAACTTCTTTTACCACTATTATAGAATAGACGGAAACTTTCCTTTTTGCTCAAATTTAAAATTTCTACGTTTGACATTTTAAACCTAATTCAGAAGAAAAAATTTAAAAATTTTTTTTTAACATTTTTGAAAAATTAAAATAAAAATGAAATTTTTTAACCACCACTATACTTCCACTCCATTACGCGAATGTTGGATTGATGTGACGGATGGCAATAATATCTGACATATACACCTATTATACTTTTATTGAAAAATGTACAGGGTGGTCATCCCAAGAAATAATTCAGTCATGGTGGACATTTGTAAAGATATTTGCGCAAGCCTGCCATATGTGGCACCTGTTATTTAGTAGGTATTGAGCTTTTGCTGTTGGATGAGCAATCTGTATAGTTTTTTGACCAAAACTTATCAAGTTTTCTTTGTAATAATAGCAATAACTATATTCCGATTATTATTCTCAATGTCATTTCGTAATTATTAATTTTTTAGAGTGACCGCCATGCACAAATAACGAGGGAAGTTCTGTGTAAAGACCTTTACCGATTTTTTTTTTAGTTTATAAAATATACAAACATTTATAGAACGATTTGTGTTTTAAGTTAGATGTCTGGTAAAAATGTCACTTTAAACGTTTAGTACATTTTCCAAAGAATTAAATTAATCAAAACACGAATTAATTAATAGAGTAGTAAGACCATATAATACTGATAATAATAATAATGCGTCTTTATTCAATTTTCCTATTTTGATCTTCGAATATACGACCACATTTCACTCTATTTTAGTTACATTTCTCACCACAATATATTCTACATCAATTTATTTGAAACTAAACTCCTTCTAAACTTCTAGTATCATAACTACCTAGAAATTAAATACACATGTAATTTCAAACTTGCATAAGTGCCAGTCGTAGGAAACCGAGCCATCTGGAAACTGGAAAACGCCTGTAAAAAGAGGCCTATACCACGCGAGGACCTAAAGAAACTGAAAATGGTTTCCCACAGAAAATCACCTACCGCATTCGACTTTTGAGGTCGCGTTAATATTCGGAATTGCGAACACCCCCTAAAAGTCAATTTTATCTCAAAATCAAAAAATCAAAAATACACATATTTTAAAACTTCTCAAGTCATATCTTCGTTATTAAAAAACTTATCGAACTAAATATTTTTGCTAAATGATTGTTAGGGCTATAACCCTGGTGCTGTTAAATTGTTTTCCATCTTGAAGAAAATTACAAGTTTATTAAACGATGTCGTTTTTGTGTAGTGATGTTTTGATTCATCCAGGAACGATTGTTATTTGTTGAAATTTAAAAAGTCAGCGACAAAACTTCGTCAAAAATACCATGTTGTTTTTAGTAAAAAAATTGTGTCTCTAACTTCACCCTAGTAGCACAACATATTGGACCAGTATATATCCATATCCATATAGGACCAATATCTGGCCTTATATAGGAACAATATTCATATATTGGTCCTATATGGATTATACAGTGTGTCCCAGGATAGATGTAACAAGAGATGTAATGGACTAAAAATTTTGGAATTTTGGAGTAGTATTTGGGGAGTGAGTCCTGCTTGTTGCAAAACTAAAGTATGCCAAAAATGACTGGATTTCGTTTTCTACAGGTGTTTCATAAGCAAAGTTGTAAATATCACCTCTAATAAAATACCTTTATTTTTCAAAATATGAAAAAATTTCACTAAGAAAAGTTATTTAGAATGCAATTTTATACCTCTGTACCAAATGTCAGGAATATAAAATTATTTTTTTGAAACCTTCCATTTTTTCAATAAATTGCTATTTTATTTTGAACCATTTAATTAAAACTGCATAGAAATTATTTTTTGTGAATTAATATTTAAAGTTATGTAGAAGCTAAAAGTAGGCTATGAGAAAAGCAGTGGATACACATTTATCATTTATTATTGACATATCTGTCAAACGTAGTCAATATTATCCTTAATTTCTGTTTCAAATTAACGAACCAAGCATAAAAAATTAAGTGAAAATGGTACTCACAATGCGTGAAAAAATTTATATTGTGCAATGCTACGGAATTGGTGGTGAAAACTCGCTAAGAGAAGTGGTAAGCCAATTTAATCTGAAATTTCCAAACACTGATTTGTCACGTTTTCAGGCTATGAGAATAATTTAAAAAATTTTGGCTACTGGTAGTGTTCGTAACATGAAAAGAAAAATAAAAGCATATCATGAAGTCAATGTTGGGGCTATTATAGCTCATCCCTCTGTTATAGAAAATCCTAGGATGCCACTAAGAGGGAGGTCAGCTCTTATTAACATTAGCAAGTCTGAACTCTAAAGAATTTACAAGGCAAAGACCATTAGGGCATATAAAGCAAATTATAAACAAACGCTTGAAGAGGGAGATGACGGCCGTAGGTTGGATTTTTGTTTGACCATTGGAAAAAAAATCATGGAAGAGAGATTTTTTCATATTTTCATAATATTCTCAGATGAATCCACATTCACAACCAATGGTGTTTCAACTCAGAATTGTCGGTTTTGGGCTTCTGAAAATAGAAATTTTAGAATTCATTGTAGAAGACAATATTATAAAAAAATGTGAATGTGTGGTGTGCCGTTTCTTATCACGTTGGTGTTATTGGACCTTATTTCATTAAGGGAAGGTTAAACCAGCACACTTATTTACAGCTTCTTGAAAGATTTTCTGAAGAACATTTAATTATTTTAAGAGATATGCCTTTAGTTCATTCTCAACATGGTGGTTGCCCTGGCCACTCCACAGAAATGGTTAATCGGTGGTTGAATTTAAATTTTGGAGAAAATTAGATTGCCAGGAATGGACCGATCAAGTGGCCGGCGAGGTGCCCAGACCTATCAATATTGGATTTCTTTTTATGGGGTCGCCTCAAGCAGTTGATTTACGCTGAACCAGTTCCTAACGATGTAGCAGTATTGAAGCAGAGCCGTAAATTCCATACCGTTAGATCATATTCGAAGCAGTCTTAAGGACTTCAGGCGAAGGATCGAAATGTATGTGTGGATGTGGGTGGTAGCTACGTCGAATAATAAAAAAATTGTAAACATTGTTTTGTATTGGTCAATAATTAATTTGTTTGTGAATCTGTTATGTTTTTGACATTGATTACTTGTTATAATTTTTAAACCTCATTAATCTTCTGTTAGTAATTGTTTCTTGTTTTACAATTAGTTCGATTGACATTATACCTTCTTACATCTCGTATATTTAATTTTATATTTACCAATAGCCTACTTTCTGAGATGATTAACATTTGCTCCTATACAACTTTAAATATGAATTCAACTCTTAATTCGCAAAAAATGGGAAGTTTCAAAAAAATAATTTTATATTCCTGAAATTCGGTATAGAGATATAAAATTGCATTCTAAATAACTTTTCTTAGTGGAATTTTTTTCATATTTTGAAAAATAAAGGTACTTTATTAGTGGTGATTTTTACAACTTTGCTGTAGAACACCAAATCAAGTCATTTTTGGTATACTTTAGCTTTAAAACAAGCAGGACTCAATCCCCAAATATCATTCTAAAATAACAAAATTTTTTGTTCCATTACACCTCTTGTTACATTTATCCTGGGACACACTGTATATTGGTGCAATATTGGTGCTACTAGGGCAGTATAAAAAAAGTTGTAGTTAGTTAAACCCAAACGTCTTTTGCGTGCTCTCGGCTTTTCTTGCCGTATCAAACGCTTAGCATTGCACGTTTCTTGTAAGCATGATATCTCAAGAACGACAAGTCCGATTGTATTGAAATTTGGACAGTAAATTAGTGTTAGCTAGAGGAAAAACCTTTTAACAAAATTGATCAATAAACAAAAAAGTTATTAATTATTTGAATTTAAAAAACTATGTTTTGTAATTAAACAAAAATGTCTAAAACTAATAATATTTACAAAAAACTGCGAAGAGTATTCTATAAAATGTCTAACACTTATATAAAAATTCCAGTAAATCGGTGAAAATGGTTAGCTTGAAACATATTCTTTATAGGATTTTGCAAACAGCGGAAAGAAAAACTAAAGGAAAAACTATATATAAAAATATTAATGAAATCTTTGCATTCTTTAGATTACCTGACTTCTGGTTATGCTAACAAGTAAACATTCTTATTTGCCATTCTCATTTTAACACTAGCATCCAACATAGTCCCCTGCGGCTAGGCAGGTTATACTAGCGCTAGTGTTAAAATGAGAATGGCAAATAAGAATTTTTACTTGTTAGCATAACCAGAAGTCAGGTTATCTCAAGAATGCAAAGATTTCATTAATATTTTTATATATAGTTTTTCCTTTAGTTCTCATAGATAGTTTTTCTTTCCGCTGTTTGCAAAATCCTATAAAGAATATGGTTCATTACTATAAGCAAACAAATAATAAATAATTCACTTTTAAAAATGGTTAGCTTGTTTATGTACATTGAAACCTGCGGAACACACGTACTTTGATTTTCGTATCTCGCGAAATAATAAGTACTTTGTGAAACTGTTTTCATTTTACGTGCAATATCGTTACTACTGGGATATTCAGCACTTCATATACCAGAATGTACATTTGCTTCAATATGAAGAAGTGTTCTAGTTTCAGCTGCAGTAAATAATTCGTTTTTGGCAAATAAAGCTTCTGCGGGATGCGGTAGACTATTACAAAATATGTCAATAAACGTTAATACAGTTTGATTGCATCGGTTATGTAAAAATTTTGTCATGCACAAAGTATGGTACTTTAAACCATTCGCCATGTCCACACAACTGCTATCTCCAAAACCTTGAATTCTGTGTAATAATTTCTGTGGCATTTTTCCAAATTTCTTTCTGTCTATTAAGGTGGCCATTCCCTAGAAAGAGACATCCGATAGGGAAATATTTATTATTTTTAGCTCTAACTTTTTTTTCTTGGTAGGTACGTATATTTAAAAAAACTATAAGAGTACCTAAGTAGAACCAGAACAAGACTATTACTATGAATTTTCACTCAATAATTTTAGTGGTTTGCAAAATAGCTCGATTTAAATTTAAAAATTGTGTTAATCTTATTATTTCGTAGTTTTAAATCGAGCTATTTTGCAAACCACTGAAATTATTGAGTGAAAATTCATAGTAATAGTCTTGTTATAGTTCTACTTAGGCACTCTTATATTTTTTTTAAATATACGTACTAAGAAAAAAAGTTATGGGCAAAAATAATAAATATTTCCCTCTCGGATGTCTCTTTCTAGGGAATGGCCACCTTAAATGAAACCACGCATGTAAGTTTTCTGTTGCTTTTCTGATCATGTTCTTTGCAGCAGGTAAAACAATTATTTGTTAATATTGCCGCTGTCCCTTCTTATTTTCACCATTTGACCATCTTTAGGTTGCGAAATTTTGTTGTAGTAGATTCTTGTATGAGATCTTCTACACTGCGCACATCAGACAGGATTTTGCGAGGAAAAATAGCCTTTCTCTAAGATGACTTTTTAGGATAATTGTTGTATTATCGAATTTATGTGAGACAGCATATACTAATGAATCGAAATGATCGTCGTTTACGCTTTGCAGGAATTACTCTTCTGACGTACTATATACAAAACCTATAATCCAGGTTTGTAGGAAACGTCACTAAATAAAAGATACACTTATTTTTAAAATAGCAATGAAGATAGGTATGTATACATATAAATGGTAATAACTTACCAAATTGTTCCATTTCGCTTATAATTTTCTATAAGCAAACCAAGCTAAACTAAGTAATACAAATAAGTTTCGTAAGAACGAATTGTTAAATAAACAAGCTAACTATTATACTCCTTGCCACATTTACTGCACTTTTTATATAATTGTTACACATTCTATAGGATACTCCTTGCAAATAAAATTAGTTTTTTATATTTTTTCCTTGATTACAAAACATAAAAAAATAGACCTTTTTGCACTTAAATAATTAAGAACTTCTTTATTTATTCTTCGATTTTGGTCAAAAGGGTTCTTCCTCTAGCTAACACTAATTTACTGTCCAAATTTCAATACAATCGGACTTCTCCTTCTTGAGTTATTGTGCTTACAAGAAACGTGACGGACGAACGGACAGACAGACAGACGAACGGAGCCTTTGAAAATTGTTCAGAATTCGATCACCAACACGGTGATATGAAAATGTTTTCTCTACTAGCGATATTTCCAGATTTGGAAGTGTGCCGATCAAATACGAGTGCCCAAATAACACATTCTCTTTAACAACTCAGTTCTCGAAAACTATAGTCCGGTATATTTAGACATCGGAAGGTTTAAAAATTTACACCCAGCTGAAAGTTGGTAGGATTGTTCAAAATACCATTATAAATGAACTAAAAAAAGTCCTCATCGATCCGATACCTGGAAAAAAAAAATTACGCGGGGTCAAAGGTCACAAAAATGGGTTTTTCGCGATTTTCAGCAAAACGGTAAGTTTTTTTTCTTAAGAGCCACCATTTCTGAGATATGACGATTCAAAAAGTTGGAAGAGTTGTAATCGTCATACTATGTATAAGTACGCCACGTATATACATCACTGAAGCTGTAATACAAGTAAAAATATTTTTCTATCGGTCATAGTAACTTACATATATACAATATTATAAATATGTAAATGTCAGGTAAAAAGAAACCCGCAGAACAACGTCGTCGAACTTCAGCAACATCTTCATCTTCTGATATTTTATTTGATCAATCTATGACAGTTCCTACTAGTAAACAAAAATTTCTTGCAAATACTCACAACAAATCTCGGTTCATTTCAATGTTGAAAGAAAAGTTTACTGCTGAAAATATATTGGTAAAACAAGCTAGTAATGATGCCGATGTACCGATAATTGAAAGAGCAATAGAGCAATTCAATTTAACAAATGCAACTATTGTTGTTGGTGAAGATGTAGACTTACTCGTATTACTTACTGCTCGAACTCCAACCAAAAAAACTATTTTTTCTTAAACCTGGAAAAGCTCAACATCAATCGGAAATATATTCATCAAAAAGTTTATCTACTTTTGCAAAGTGTCAAAATCATGTACTATTTTTACACGCAATCACTGGCTGTGATACGACATCTGCATTTTTCAGAAGGGCTAAAACAACAGTTTTTAAAATGTTTGAAAAACAAGATTTAGTTCAATGTGCTGAAGTTTTTTAAAAGAGTGATTCAACTCCACAAGAAGTTATCACCAACGGAATTTGCTTTCTTCTTTCTATGTACGCAGCTCCTAAAAAAACTACCTGCTTAGATAAGTTTCGATATGCATGTTTCGTTAAAAATACTCGAAATAAAAAACAAGTGCAATTAGCTCGTCTTCCTCCAACCCCAGTGGCTGCTCATCAGCATCTTTTTCGGGTATATTACCAAGTTCAAGTATGGCTTGATTATCAGCTAGACCCAAAAGACTGGGTTGGAAGTTGGTCGACAATACATTAGAACCAGTTCAGACTTTACTCCGACCTGCGCCAGAAAAACTGCTAAACATAATTTTTTGCAACTGTAAAAAGGGATGTAGTGCTAAATGTGGTTGCAAAAAGTTGGACTGTTTTGTTCTCTAGCATGTACAAATTGTCAAGGTCGGTCGTGCTCCAATGTTGAATCAGCAACAGAGGATTCGTTTGATAGCAACGAGGAGACATGCGATGCATCACTATTGAGGCAATTTACTTGCACCCAGGATGAAGAAGAAGAACGAGAAGAAGAAGAGGAAGCAGAAGTATTAGAGAATTATGAATCAGACGAATAAATTTCCCATTTTTTTTTTATTTACACCGCTTTTATCATTTTCAACCTTTGCTAATATCTTTTATTATTCAATAGTTTCAAATTAAACAGAATCACAACAGACCCGTGGAATAGGCCTACCGGGGAAACCACGTTAAAAAAACCGCTAAGTACACTACCTCAAAGGTGGCGTGGAAACGTGTGCATATTATGACGATTACAACTCTTCCAACTTTTTGAATCGTCATATCTCAGAAACGGTGGCTCTTAGGAAAAAAAGTATTGAAACATTTTTTATAGATAATTATCTGATCTACAATTTTCGTCTGAACTAATTTTATGATAAAACTACCGTTTTGCTGAAAATCGCGGAAAACCCATTTTTGTGAACTTTGACCCGGCGTAAATTTCTTTGCAGGTATCGGATGGATGAGGACTTTTTTGAGTCCATTTATAATGGTGTTTTGAACAATCCTACCAACTTTCAGCTGGGTGTGAATTTTTGTACCTTCACTCCTATTTTTTGGTCCAATTTGACCGGATTAACTAAACAAAATTTGAAAACAGTGTTTTAGTAAAAAAACTTCTTTGATTTATTTGCTACAACTTTGTCGTTTATAGTACCTAGTTATCAATAAGCGACTACATTTTATGCTGCAAATTACAGAAAGCTACGGTATTTCTTTTTTCTTTTATTAATAGGGCATTAACTATTTTAAATTCTTTAGGTTTGGTTATTTCAACGTGATTAGAAGTATTTGAATATTCCCTTTTTTAAATTTAAGATTAGTACACTTACTAATAAAAAATATGACAAGTTAAACAAATAATACCAAAAAATCTCAAATAAAAAAAAACAAAAACACCACATATCACTGATTTCGCAATTCCAAATTAATTCACGAACAAAAAATTTGATGCAGCAGGTCATTTTACATTAAGTTCCAATGTTCAGTTTCTTTAGGTCCTCGAGTGGTATACAAGGTGCCAATTTCAGATGTCTCGGTTCCCTACTACAGTGACTTTATATTTCTAGAATTGAATGTTTACTCGCTTCCATAAATGGATTCAAACGTTTTATTTGTATATTTCTGTGTACATGAATAATTGTTTTAAAGAATGAGTAAAAGTGTTATGCAATGATATATATTTTTACTACGTGTTTATTTACTTTTGGATAAGAATAAATCCTTTAGAAAATGCAGTTTATATTTTATCTGCTAATAAACAAAGAACAAAATTTCCCATGCTGGTGATCCAATGATGTCACGGCAAATTTCGAGAGGTGAATCCTCTCGTCAAAAATAAACAACTAACAAAGGAATAACATGTTTTCCAAAATTTTTTTCTAGGCGCACTATCATGCGATGTTTAGAAATTGTAGCATAAAACAACTTGTGAACAAATCAAAAACTAATCTGTGTCTTTCGCTAATAGGACTTATACTTCTTTTGCCATTGGAATGGAGCTTCTTTTACCTTTTTGCAAGGCTGTCAGCTAATTCTTATCTTCTATTCTGGCATGCCCTGACTCACATCAAAGTATCCGTTTGCCAGTTGCTTTAAAGATTGTCTGCATTCCTAGGCGATCTCAGATTCAAAGGACCTAAGAGTCTTTAATGTTTCCTGGCTATCTGAGAGAATGGAAATTTGCCCATCGAGTGTCTTTGTTTATGCATTCCTGGGCACAGATTTCCACCTGGAAGATCGTTGGGGTACTGCTTAGTGCTCTAGGTAGTCTGCATTTAGACTCCGCTACGCCTAGACTAATCCCTTAATCCATCTTCGATTCATCTCTGTACCAGAGTACAAGTTGAAAGGTACCAATGAAAGTACTTAAATCTACATTTTTTTCTCTCTCTGCCATGCAGTTCCCGAATCTATTAACGATCATGCAACAATGATTATTCTCTAAAAATAGTAAATTATTGAATTTGAATATTGCTTGTTCCTTATATCTAATTATATTGCCTGTGTATTTTAATTAATCAATTAACACGATCTATAGCTGGAAATATTGCACTGCCTACGTATCTACCTACGTCCGTGAGTTTGTAATGAATTGCACAATAATTGTTTTACAAGTGTTATCATTAAAGCATTCTCGATTAGTAAATACTCTTTGTTTGCAATGAACTGAAAACATAAATATAGCGACAATTATTGAATGCTAGAAAGGTTCACCTCGGTGACTTAATAAATTGGGGTTTTAAACGGTGTGAATATTCTAAGCCCATGTAAATAATGTATCAATTTCTTTACTTATTTGTTGATACACCAATATCAAAGATTAGAGAACTAACAAGATAGGACAGTTGTATACTCCAATTTAAAGGGACACGACATCCAGCGGAAACGGTTACGGGATTTGTCGGTTACGTCACGTATAGACCTCGATGACAGCTGCGGGTGGTTGTTTTTTTCCTCATTTTATAGAAAAAAGTTTCAAAATTATTCTTTCAATGTACAATTCTATCCTAACCAAATAGATACCTTACATATAAACATAGAAATACTTCATGTGACATATATTACAAACCAACCTGTTTTTTTAGTGACCTTGACTACTGATAGTCACCTGAGTTCGGTCGTTCTAACAGGACAGTGTTGTTTTTCACTATTGACCTCTCTTTCTAATGTTACCTTCTTCGTCTGATTGCCACATTGTGGCAACTGCGCGAGAACTTCAATCTAAATTTCGAGGTCAATGGCGCCATTGCTAAAAGACAAAAGGTTTTCCGCCGGCCGTCCTATCTTGTTAATTCCCTAATCTTTGCCAATATTTTAGGAAAAATTAAGATTTTTATTTTAAATTTGATGTTGAGGTTGATGTCATTTCCACGTCATTTTTGAGCTTCAATTTTTTTCAATATGTCTCTTGAAATTAATGACCAATGTCATGATCGCCAATCGAATAATCTTACGGCGGAAGACTGCACTGTAGCCTTAGAATTACATGAAGAAGAAGAATCAATATCTCCAACGTTTTGGGGTACCTCAATCCACCATCTCCAGGGTTTAAATTTTCAGAAGTGTGTGAAAATAATACTATAACCCCAGATTAATAATTTTATATGTATCTAATTGTATGTGCCGAGCTATAATTCCTATATTTGCCTTATTATAGGTCTCTGTACTTGTTACTTTCCCATATACACGGTATATGAAAGAGACAGAGGAACGTGGAAATGAATGACTCAAAAATTAGTAGAGCCGAGAGACAAGCGGAAAACATCCCGTTATAAATGCTTTTCGATGACGCGAAGATGGGTACCCAATTTTGCGTTTTAGCATTTAATGATAAATTCCAAATTAGTGGATTGTTAGGAGGTTGGACAAATTTTTCGTTCTGCAATTTCCTTTGTTTTAGTCACCTCAAAAAATTAATTTTCCGGAAATTGCTCTAGTCTAGTAGAATCTATATATTCAATTAGTACATTTATGTATGTTGTGGATTTTTATTTGTAATGAAATAATCTCCATCGGAAAATTTACTGGAATTCTTAATACCAATAGTTAATATATTATCTGTGCGGTAGAAGTCACCTGTCGTCTATTTATCCACAGGGAAGTGGAAATGTTGCTGCGTCGGTAACAATTTTAAAATACCAAGAGAATTAGCACATATGCAGGTATGCGATATAAAAAACGATGTTTGCAAGTTTCAATATAAATAATGAAAAATTATTCAAAGAAATCGGATTGAAGTTCTCTTTCATCCATAGGAGGAAATACTGTTATAATGGGCTTGTTCCATGATATTCTTTTTATAGGTATGGTTTTTATACTTTTTTTATATAGTACTCGATATTCTCATTATACACTTAAAATTTCCAATTATTAACTTTTTTCGTTCTCGAGATATAAGGAGTTGAAATTAGTTGCAAAAACCGAGCGCTCATTTGTGACGTCACTATACGCAAGTGACGTAAGAAAAATGGCTTTCTGGGACCCTTCAAATTTAATCTGAAAAGTCGAAAAACATGGAATTTTTAAACGCTGGTAACTAAATAAATACGTCGAGTGGAAGTTCGTTCTATGTGTCTACGGAAAGTAGAGTAGTAGGTCGGCGCTTAATTCTGATCGTAAATTGTAGGGTCAAAATCGAAAATTCGTCCCGGCAGGAGCGAGAGAAAATTGTAATTTTTTGACATTTCACCAAATTGTACTCCCCTACTGTCAAGTAATAAGCAAAACAAACAATACTTCGAAAACACTTATGATTATACAATGAAGGAGCATCAAGTCTATTGAGATCGCCGAGTCTATGCGTATAGTGACGTAGCGCCTGGCCACGCTCCATTTTCGTGAGATGGAGATTTGTAATAGTTTTTAAGATACTAAACGTGCGAATAAGATTCTGATTTTTTGCAGATCCATTAATTTATACTTGCACTTTCGATATATGAAATTTAAAAAAAAATGCCGAACAAGCACATAACTTCGTGCCATAAGTCTTTAGCATGAAACCATTGTTAAATTTGAAAACAGCAATCAGATTATCAAGATCTTTGTTTAGATATTGCTACTATAATTTTCAGACAATGAGAGCCACCCCACGCCTTACAGAGAAAGTATAAAAAGAATACTGTATATATATTAGCGTGACCCAACCAAAAACGAAATCTCGAATTTTATCTTGCGCGTATCACGATTAGTTTCTATTTTGGGTCCCCGTGAAGTCCTGAAAATTTCATAAAAAAATATTAAGGTTTAGAGGTCGCTAGTGTGTTTTTTTAAACTCGTTCAGTCATTTTAATTCTTACGATTTGAATTTATTCGGATATGAAATTTTCGAATATACGCATACAAGTACACGCTCCAGACATGAGAGAAAAATGAAAAACTCCTGAAAACGGGCAAATATCTAGACTCGAGTGAGTAGAGGGTAGTGTCCATTTTCCCTCAAACTCAAACTAATTTACGTTGTAGTGGACACTTTTGGGGTATAATTTTCAGGATTCAATCTCACTCATGTCGTGTTTGGAATCAGGTAAATAAATAATCTTATCACAAATGATCTTGGATGATGGAATATATAATACATATTATCTACAATCACATTATAATTGGAGTTTTATCCACACTTATGAAGCATATAAAGTACCACTTTATCTCTTAGTGGAATAATGAAAAATACAATCTTAAATCTATTACATTTTATTTAATTTTGATTAATATTAATATTAACATTTGTATTGATAGACATTTCCTTATTTGTTTTATCATATTTCATTTCGTTTCCAATAATAACAAACTTGTAGTTGTCATCGGTTTCAGAACGCATAGTGCTGAAGTTTTGATAAATCTCTAGAAACAATGGATGTCTCCTCTTGTAAGGAACGACTAGTACCATGAGTACCTTTGATTTTCCTTCCGATATCAAGCTTATTAGATATAGAATCCTTGATATAACTTTCTGCTACAGCGGAACTTCTCCACCCACCATGTCGTTTAATTGTTGTCAGCACCTTTATTAACCAGTAAAGTTGTTCTTCGTTCTGGAGTTTCTTGCGTGGATAAAACGCTATCTAAAACACTTATACAATAAATAAACTATTCTCTCTCTGATACCAGTTTGTTTACTATCTCACAGTCACCTATCCTTAATGTGTCTGGGTTCACCTGTTGGACCTACAATCGTAATTTTCGTTACGTTATATTCTACACTTAAACCGTAATCAGAGCTTATTGTCCAGCAGGTGAATGAACTGAATATAGCTTTTGAATATTTTAATGAATTCCGTGAAAAGTACTCACTTACCATTACTATGAGCTGTAAGCAACAATCGACGATTTTAAAACAAACATTTTGGTATAGTGTGTACGCTGATACTAATTTGGAAGTAAAAGATAATTATAATTATAATAGCACGTTGTAGTGCAGGAGCTAGGTGATTTTTTATATTTTTTTCGTCGTTTATATGAACTTTGTTTATTAATTAATTCTATCGAACATAAATCACGACAGAATAGACTTGTGGCATGTGGCAAAGATTCAAGAATTAACAGCCGTGAAAACATGTGATGCTTTAGTAATGCCGACCTCGACAACTGCATTGGAGTTATAGCGTAGTTGCCACAATGTGTCAGTCACACGGAAAGGGTAAAATTAGAGAGAGATAGGCTAGTTGTGAAAAATCGACAACCTCCTAATAGAACGACCGAACTCAACTGATTGTCAGAATTCAGGATTACTTATTTAATTAGGATAGAATTATTCAGTGACAGGATAATTCTGAAACTTCTCTTCTATAAATTATATTATGAAGAATGAAGAAAAAATTGTCACACGCGGCTGTCATCGAGAGCTACACGTGACGTAGCACTTGCCGATTCTAACGAGGCAGTCTGTCCTTTAAGCCTAGTTCTCATTAGTCGAGTTAGCGGTCAAGTAATTTGGTCAAGTACTAACTATCCCTCTAACTCTACACTTTACCACCTTGTAATCCTACTCTACTTAACCATGATCTAGTACTCGACTCGACCAGTTACGTTTCATTAGTAGAGTTAGAGGGATAGTTAGTACTTGACCAAATTACTTGACCGCTAACTCGACTAATGAAAACTAGGCTTTAGTAAGCTTGGCCAAATTCATTTAATACGTACCTGACAAATCCGGATATCGTTTCCGCTGGTATCGTGTTTCTTTAATTTGGAGTTAACAACAATCTTCGTCTATTTCGTCTGTTTTGTCTGACTGTCTTATCTTGTTAATTCTCTTATTTTTGCTTCTGGTATATATCAGCCTATCAATTTGGCCAGAGTTTAAGATAGGGCCATAATGTTGAAGGCCACCACGAGTGTAAAACTGTTGTAAATGTGTCATTGTATAATAAATAAAATCATATTATTATAATATATTTTTCCCGCAAAATCTTACATTTTCTCGTTCTTAAATACGTGTATTTGATGGGAATTTAGTCTAGAGATGTATAATTTCTTAATCAGGAAACTTATAAGAGATTTATTAAAATAAGAATAACTTTTTAATAATAGAATACATTTGAGATGCGGTAGAAACTCAACTTGAGTGGGTACTTTTATTTACAATCATAATTTTTTGGGAAGATTTAAAAAAAGAGGAAGAATTTGTATAGATCAGTTTAGCGTTCTGAGATAAATTATAAAATAAAAATCTGATGTCTTCTTTTGGTGACATGTTTCTTTGTGAATGATTAACTGACATTCAGGGGATATTCTTCTGTGTTCAAAATGTTTAAGTAACTATTCTAAATCTAAAAAAAAAACAAAACATATAAAGATCACGTGCTATAACTCCACTTTATACAACTTTGACAACTCGTGCCCCGCCAGGAGAAGATTTTGTGAATCGCCCTGATAGACATTGTATAACAACGTTGACGTACCTACCAAAAAGTCACTCAGCTCCTGTACTATTACATAGATAAATCAGTACTATTTAAATAAATACCCGGATTCGACAATGTCCCGTCAATAGAAATTCTTCTTTAATATCTAATTAGTTGTTAAGAAAGTAGTAATGGTCTGTTATCTTAAAGTACTAAATTATATAAGTAATAATGTACCTATTAACTCAACCTAATGTTTATTTAAGTACTTGTTTACTGGTGGAAAATATTATACTGTCCTCAAACATAATGGAAAAAGCCATTGCAGGGGAAGAAAATAGTAATTTCATGATCCCATCAAGTGAGAACAGGTAAATCAATCATTTTGATGGATGACCAAAGAATTAATAAATATTGCTCTATATGATGCTTATACTCGTAGTAAATGTTATCCATACGAAAATTGTTTATAAATTTATTTCAGTTGGGAAAGGGACGTTGACGGCATAACTACGAACGGATATATAAATTTTCCGGAATATTATTGCATTTTATTTAATCTATTCAAAACAAAGAGCTTTTAAATAAAATTTACACAATATGTAAGTGAAAATGTAAAAATATACAAACATCAACTTGCCATTATAATTCCATTGAAATGTTACAAAATTATGGCCGACCCTTGCATTTTGGGCAGTACAAGACTTTTTTTTATGTGTAGGTGGGTAAGAGTATAGAACTCGGTATTCGGGGTTGTAAGCCCTTCCATTTGGCCGCCATCTTGGAAAAGGGGGTGTATCTAGACCAAGATTGTAGAGAATTCAATTTTCTACGAAAAAGTTTTAGACAATTTCTTGTAAGACTTGCGGTTCTCAAGATATCGCGGAAAAACTATTTACATCCCCCCTTTTCATGATGGGGGCCAAATGAGGGGGGGGGTGCTCACAACCCCGAAAACCGAGTTATATACTCACACTGCCCTCCCTACACATAAAAAAAATCATGTCCTGTAAGGTCAATGTAACATTTCACTGGGCTATATACTATATATTCCTTCACGTAGATATTGAAATATATTTCTCGCTCTTGTTAGAACTCTTCAGAATAGTATAAGTACTTTTAGCCGACCTTAGTATCGATATCAGCAGTAAGATTCAATTAACTGGGGCGATGACAAGACGACATGACGATGAAATTTTATTTCACCAGTTTTAGTGACGGTTTTTAAAAATAAGGTTAACTGTTTTCAAATTTCCCTTACATTACTTATATCCTTGAAATGAACAATTGTGAGTTAATTTATTCTTTGAAGAAATTCTCCGATCAGAATCCTTCTTCAACCTTAAACTGATGACAATTTAAGAAATATAAGTATAATGAAGATTATTTATATTTATTTTGATTCTAGAAGCAACAAATAATTGCGGGTCCGTTTGAATGCGTTCTCAAATAGGTACCTACTGAGAATTTAAATTGGTGACGCGAATATGATTATAATTTATAACCGTCTAGCTATACGCATTTAATGTGGGTGTAGCAATAGTAATTTTAGTCAGAAAATTCGAATCATCTGAAATGATTCATTGGATCATATTCTAAAATAAAATTTGCATTTACGTCAATGCAAGAAACAGTTTAATAACAAAACAATAACTAACTCCTAGTGGCATCGTACTCTTGAGGCTTTGTAAATATATACACACATATCCTTGAAGTTTGAAGTATTATACAGGGTGTTTGGTGCATCGTGTGCCAAATTGAAATGGCCGACAGCAGGGGTTATCTGCTACCCTTTCAGGCCCCTTAACACCTCCCATGCCCTGCGGGATTTTTCATATCGACCTTTTATCTTTTTAAGGAAAAAATCCCAAATTCTACATTTAAATTCAAATTATAAAAAAAAGTATTAGGCGTAGACTGCGAATTTCATTTTTATTTTGATGTGTATTGTTGAAGGGTTCTTTTAAATCCAAAATTACTGGCATTAGTCATCTAGTTGTTTTTTTATTCACTCGTAAACTTTCGGAATAGGTAAAATTTAAATTTAAACTTAGACTTTACATGGCTACAAAAAAAAACTCAGAGCAACCGGAATCTTCCAACTCCCTCAAAAATTCTCTAATCTATCCTCTTGCTAGTGATGTGCCACACGTCATAAAAATCTTTTAATAACTTCGTGAATTCGCTAAATTAATGAATCGGGTCACATAAAGCTAATATTCAAAATTCCGAATAAAAAATTATTTTTTTTAAATTATGCATGGGAAACAGGTAAAATCTGTTATCTCACTCTGGCGAAGTAAAATCTAGCTTCTATCTCTTTATGTTCATTGGTTTTCTTGAAATAAAGAAACAATTACATTTTTATCATTTATTAAAAAAAAATTAAAAATCTTGCTCAAAGTGTTGATCTCTGTTGCGAATGCAGGCCCGACATCTGCTTCGTATTTCGACAGTTGTTGTATGAAATCGTATTTCCTCCCTAATTGTACCGAAAGCCATTTCTATGCGTTGGACAAGAGGACAAGTTCCTCCCTAGTCGCAACCTCCGTCGCGTACACGAGCTCTTTGGCACGACCTCGGACATAAAATTCAACGGAGTTAGGTCTGGGGAACGTGGAGGCAATTGAATAGGGCCATCCCGCCCAATCTACGCATACGCCTATAGTTTTTCAAAATGACGGCATTCCCGCGCACTGGCGATTGATTGTGAGAGAATATCTAGACAATGTGTTCCCAAATGCGTGGATTGGGCGGGATGGCCCTATTCAATGGCCTCCCCAGACCTAACTCCGTTGGATTTTTATGTCTGGGGACGTGCCAAAGAGCTCGTGTACGCGACGAAGGTTGCTACTAGGGAGGAACTTGTCCAACGCATAGAAACGGCTTTCGGTACAATTAGGGAGGAAATACGACTTCATACAACAACTGTCGAAATACGAAGCAGATGTTGGGCCTGCATTCGCAACAGAGACCAACACTTTGAGAAAGATTTTTAATTTTTTTTTAAAAATGATAAAAACGTAATTGTTCCTTTATTTCAAGAAAACCAATGAACAGAAAGAAATAGAAGATAGATTTTACTTCGCAAGAGTGAGATAGCAGATTTTACCTGTTTCCCATGCATAATTTAAGCAAAAATAATTTTGTATTCGGAATTTTGAATATTAGCCTTATGTGACCCGATTCATTAATTTAGCGAATTCACGAAGTTATTAAAAGATTTTTATGACGTGTGGCACATCACTAGCAAGAGGGTAGATTAGAGAATTTTTGAGGGAGTTGGAAGATTCCGGTTGCTCTGAGTTTTTTTTTTGTAGCCATGTAAAGTCTAAGTTTAAATTTAAATTTTACCTATTCCGAAAGTTTGCGAGTGAATAAAAAAACAACTAGATGACTAATGCCAGTAATTTTGGATTTAAAAGAACCCTTCAACAATACACATCAAAATAAAAATGAAATTCGCAGTCTACGCCTAATACTTTTTTTTATAATTTGAATTTAAATGTAGAATTTGGGATTTTTTCCTTAAAAAGATAAAAGGTCGATATGAAAAATCCCGCAGGGCATGGGAGGTGTTAAGGGGCCTGAAAGGGTAGCAGATAACCCCTTCTGTCGGCCATTTCAATTTGGCACACGATGCACCAAACACCCTGTATATACGAACATAATAATGATATATCGCTCTATGAATTTTAATCGGTCTAGTTTATTTGAAAGATGTATTTTGTTGATCCATAAACTCGTATGTATAACTACACATCTATTTGGATTTAAATTATGCACCATTCTATAAACATTGTACTTCTAGAAAGAAAAAAGAAGGATTACTGGCATTTATGCATGAAACTGCAGTTATATAGCCATAATTTCATAGTATTTATATACGTATTCACAATTAAAATTAGTCTAGCCAGCTCATCATCAGGACATGAAAAACACATCGTCAGTAATTTTTTTTAACAGTAGCATATGTAAAGTGTAAATTTTGATACTGATTTGGATTATTAAATTTGAAAATAAAACCAAAATTTAAAATTGTTTAAAAGAAAATTGAATTCTCTTTTAAGTGTGTAAATTTTCTTCAAAATTTCGTTGTCTGTCATGCTTTAATGAATATGATTAATAATGCCTCTGACTGATACAAATAATTGCAGGCTGGCTCTTGTACTATAAATTCTACAAAATTAATATACTGAATTTAATTAGAGTATACATATAGTAGGGGAGCAGTAGTTTAAAGGTCCGCTTTTCAGGTTTCTCTAAAATTACTTAAAAACCACGCACTCTAGAAAAAAAGTGTCTGTATATATTATTAAACTACATGAAATTTTCTACACATAAGTTTCTATTAATTTTTATAGGATCAATACTTTTTCTAAAATGTTTTTCCATCGTCTGTCTATAGCAGTGGTCAAAAAAATTTCAAGACGTATTTTTATTAATAGGTTTAGAACGTCACGATGCGTGGAAATTTTTAATTTGAGCGCAACATTTTTTTCCATTATCTATTCCCTTTAGACTGTTTACCCCGTATATTTTCCAGTGAAGGTCTAACCATTTTTTCGGTGGCAGTATAGTCCGTTAAGTAGTTATTTTAGTTAATGCACCAACACGCAGACCGACATACAGACAGACAGACTGACGGAACTGAAAAACCTATATTTTCGCAATCTGCATGATCTGAAATATGAAAATCCGATACAATACTTCCCTTCGGTATGCGAATTTCCCACCGTCTGTATCTCGTAACGTATTGATCCTAGCAAAAAAAAATGAATGGGGACTTATTTGTAGGAAATTTCATCTAGTTTAATGTTGTTTTTCGCTAGAGGGTGTAGTTTTCGAATTATTCAAGAAAAACTTCTTGAAAAGGGGACCTTTAAACTATCCACCGCCCCGAAGACCATCCTCTGGGCCGGACTTTTAGTATGTTGTTCAGGGTACTCCCCCCGACGATTATACAAAAATTGGCCACTACACAAATTATTTCCCCTATTTTCCTTCGTTGATTGGACTAGTAATTTTTCATATACTTTAAGAGAAATGACATCGAGGCTGTTGTGTGATTTCTAGAAGCAGTTTTCTCTGGAGTTGTTTCATCAACCAAAATTTATCAGTACAATCCAATTGTTCTTCTTTTACTTATTCACGTCTTGACAAATGTTTTGCGGCTCGTGTAATGTTGTTGGCCTCCTTTTGCTGTACAACACGTTCAACATCCTTACGCTGTCTATCGCGGCTACCTGCTAGGCTCACAGTCTCTTTCCAATCAACTCTATGGTGGCGTCAGCCCAACCTTTTGTTTTTCTTAATCTTCGTGTCTTGCCATCTGGTTTTCCCTGGCCATGCAAACGTTCTGTTTTGTCCTCTTTGGTTGACGTGGACAAAAAATGAGAGAATTTGAGGAAATACGATGCTAGAGAGTCGTTTTGGGGGACGTATTTCTTAAAGAAGCTGTTAGTGGAGTGTACAATTTATTTATAAATGTTAAAGTGTTTCCCCAGTTCTGCTCATCAAGTCTTTCAATTGCCACGGCGCTACTGCATCTAGGATGTCTGGCAGGCTCCGGACCAGGTGTCGGTCTTGCTGTGTACTTTATATTTACAAAGAACTTGATGATGATGATGAGGAGCTGTCACAAATATCAAATCTCGGTAATTTTGTGTAGTAGAAGGAAATCGTAGAGTTACAGTGGTCTTCTCTTTTGCATGTCTACAATATCCCAAAAGATCCATTTGTATAAAATGTTCAAAGTCGTACGTTCGTGCAGGATTATTCAAGGGACCAGATTAACTTAGTTTAACTTCTGGCAAGAGGGTAAACAAGAAATGAAGCAATTTATCATATACGTTATAGAGTAAGATCCCAGAGCCGCCAGACCTACGTCATTTTAGCAGAGCTACGGGAAGTGTCTGGCAATAATGAATGTTGGTTTTTAACCGTATTCTCTCAAAAATATATAAAAATCAGGCATCATACTATGACATAAGTTTGTAGTGTTTTTGTGTACTTTTAGTACCTGGTTACCTGTAAAAGGGCCCTGTTTTCAAGCTAGCAATTATGTATACGTTCTTAACCACATATCACACTATTTATTGTCAAAATATTAGCTTTGCTAAAATGATATAGTTTTGGCGGTTCTGGGATCTTGGTTTATAGTCCAGTAAGTCAGGGATTTTACCTACAAAAATTATTAACAGCAAACCGAGGTATGTAAAAAATCGGAAATTTTCCGTAGAGCTCAGTGAACTATTTTTAAAACAAATGACGAACTTGCGTCCTCTTCAAAATGGCGGCCAAAGTTTACGAAAAACAGTTTTTTGCGTTAAAAAAGAAAAGTTGGCGTTGCACAAAAAAAAGTTTAACAGCACAGTTGTGTAACTTTTTAATACGGATCGAGCCGGCCCAGTCCGATCTCAGAAAATTGCAAAATTAATTAGTTATTGCAAAAAAGTCGTTAAAAATCGCATTTTTTTTAAATACCTGTATCTCCGTGAAGAGAAGATATTGTTTAACGAAACTCGGTGAAAACATAGTCCAAGATATGTCGAATAAGAGCATTTTTACAGATTTGCAAAATATTGCAAATTTCTTGCAAAAATCGATTTTTTCGAAAAAAACGCGTTTTTTTCAATGTCCAATAGCTCATACAGGCCATCATATTTCTATACCACGCCGGTCCGAAAAGTTTCTCTAACAGTTGCGCTAACCTGTGCAATTATTGCGCATATCACGAAACGATCCCTAATATGCAAAAAATCGGTAAAAAAAAATCGATAATTTTTTTTACCCCAAAAAACCTTGAATATTTTTGAGATTTTAAATTATATTGAAATGCCATTATTGCCAATAGATAGCTGGCATTTTTATACAAATTTGCAAAAAAATAATTGCTCTCCGACCTTCTAAAGCCGAGATATTTTTTTAAAGAAATTCTTGTGGCGCTATTTTTTAAAGTAAAGGGCTGAATTTTGCAGTGGTTATTGTACAATATTTACATTTTCAATAAAAAAAATTTGATCGGCCGTTGCTGAGCATTGGAAAATTAAACTCGGAGCTCGATGCTGCGGCGCGTGTTATCTAGCGCTAGCGGTGAAGTGGGAGGAGAAGCGGGGGGAGAGCCAGCTCTCAGTGAAGCCTTGCGTAAAACTGATCTCTATCCTGTTTACACCACTTTGGGGGTTATTATGTTTATTGATTGTATCCGTGAAAAGTAATGTACCCCTTTCAAATGAGCCCAATTTACAATATGTGCGACTACCAAGGAATAGTCATGCATTAACATGGGGCCTATCTTTACGTCTATACTCACACTACCCATGCACAGTGAGCCACGTAGATCTAGACCGTTTTATACGTGGACCGTTCTCAGAGATATGTGTACATTTAAAAGATTATAGTTCAAAACTTACCCCTGTTTTCCCTTGTCAGGCCTGTTGCTTCACTCCGATTATTTAACCTTGATGACTCGAGTTTCCACTAATAAGCAAGTAAATGAAACACGCATTTTGAACAAAACTTATACTATATTTTACAAAAGAACACATTACAAAAGAACAATAAGTTTGGAAAATAGAACAACAATAATTAATACTTAAATTAAAACAAAAGAAAATGCAACTTAAAAGATAAACAAATAAGAAAATTGGACCGTAGTCTCGAACTTAAGCAAGAAAAATTACTTCGTTAAAGGAAAAAATCATTTATACTCAAATTCAAACTGATTGCCAGAAGTGCCAAAAAATACAATAGCCTTAACTAGCATGAAGTTAATTTTTTCTGAAAACTATACTTTATAAATTAGTGCAGAAACGCCAGTTACCAGTGACAATATGAATGAGGTAACGTTTAATTTGAGAAATTTGATGACATGAAGTTAAATTTTATAACAGAAGCTCAAAAATACAAATACCTATACCCGGTAATACTAAAATTATCACGATAAAAGTAAGCCGATGTTACACCACCAGTAGCTGATCGGAAAGTGTCTTTCTTTCCGGACGGGATTATCCTGGTCAATTTTTAGTTAGTGGTCCTTATCTACTCCAAAGCAATCTAGATCAATGAATGAAAGTCCGCCTCTTTTTAGAGGCCTCAAGTCATCCGGAAGGTTGCATCCTCTATAGTAGAAATTATGTACCGAAATAGTACTCGCCTGGCAAGTGGCGTTCTCTTTAGTAACTATGGCCAAAATGGATTCCCTTAAATATAACATGGCCATTTAAACAACTTAAAATATTCTACATCTAAGCTATAGCTAATTATACCTAGTCGGTGAAAAAACCTATTTGTTTTACGAATGGACTTAGAAAAGGAAAAACCAACTAGTTCCTACCTAATGTGCAGTTTTAATCAATTGCCCCATTTATGATTTACTTATATTTTACACATTCACCTCGTTTAATTACCCGCGCGTTTGTTATATTTCTAATAAAAAGCAATTTGACGATGACATCGATCGTAACGGATTTTTATCAGTTTATGAGGGGTATTTTACTGGTAATAGAATATTTCCGATTTAGCAAATTTACTACAGATTACTTCATAGCTATGGCTGAAAAAGTCTAATAGTAGGTACATCGCCCGCCTCCATAACATTTTAGGGTTTGTCAAATATCGTCCCAAACTATCTACGAAATTGTGCTATTGTATGGCAGGTAATTTTAATTCCTTTACGCTTTATTACATTTGTTACATTACCAAAGAAACATCAAAATTTTATTAGTTATGTCTCTTTTATGTATTCCAGTTGTTTTTGTAGAATACGTTGCATTAATATATTTTTTTTTTGCTTTTTAATAGGAGACTCGTCTTCATTACCACTACTAGTGTCACTGTAAACGTTATTTAATATTATTTCCGCATTATCGTCATCACAGTCATCATTATCGTTATCATCATTTGAACATTCGTCTCTTTTTAGCTCAGTCTCTGTGACATTTGGCTCGTCTATTTCTTCGTCGATATCATCAGCGACGACTCTGTTCTCCTCAATATTTGAGCAAATTTCATCGTCACCTCAGCAACGGCCGATCAAGTTTCGAAGATTTTTTATTGAAAATATAAGTATTGTACAATAACCACTGCAAATTTCAGCCCTTTACCTTAAAAAATGGCGCCACAAGAATTTCTTAAAAAAAAAAAAATTATCTCGGCTTCAGAGTCCGAGAGCAATTTTTTTTCTTTTTGTAAATTCGTAGAAAAATGCCAGCTATCTATTGGTAATAATGGTATTCCAATATAATTTGAAATGTCAAAAATATTCAAAGTTTTTTGGGGTAAAAAAAATTATCGATTTTTTGACCGATTTTTCGCATATTAGGGATCGTTTCGTGATATGCGCAATAACTGCCCAGGTTAGCGACACTGTTGAAGAAACTTTTCGGACTGGTCCGATATAAAAATATGACGACCTGTATGAGCTATTGGACAATGAAAAAAACGTGTTTTTTTCGAAAATATCGATTTCTGCAAGAAATTTGCAATATTTTGCAAATCTGTAAAAATGCTTGTATTCGATATACCTTGGACTACGCTTTCACCGAGTTTCGTTAAAGAATATCTTTTCTTCGCGGAGATACAGGTATTTCAAAAAAATGCGATTTTTAACATCTTTTTTGCAATAACTAAATAATTTGGCAATTTTCTGAGATCGAACCAGGCCAGCTCGATCCGTATTAAGAAGTTACACAACTCTGCTATTAAACTTTTTTTTTTGTGTAACGCCAACTTTTTTTTTTAACGCGAAAAAACTGTTTTTCGCAAACTTTGGCCGCCATTTTGAAGAGGACGCAAGTTCGTCATTTGTTTTAAAAATAGTTCATTGAATTCTACGGAAAATTTCCGATTTTTCACATACCTTGGCTTGCTGTTAATAATTTTTGCAAAAAAACGTGATATTTTCGACAGATTTATTGGACTATTATTCATTATCAGTTTGTGCAGTGTTTTCCCAATCTAAACGGTCGAAGGCTTCTGTGTAAATAACGTCTGTTTGTACTCCTGAATTTAAGAACCTGCAACGTTTATAAATCTATAATTTTCTACTTCTAGTGTTTTATCAGTGTTGTATGTTATTGTTATAGGCTTGTAGTTGCTTGTAGTTGTAGAAAAATTCTTCACTTTTTAATTAGCGATTTCCAAAGCAGTTGTATTTGACGGTTTAGGTGAGAGGTTTGACGCTGTCGGTAGGTCTATTAACATAAATGATTAAATCTAAACTAAAGGCTTAGGAATGCGATTGGTGTTTTATCTATTGTATTTTAGAAATGGTACAATAAAATTTCATTACAGGTAAAAAAAAATAAAGTAGCACTTTGCCTTTTATCTTGCTTAATAAAAAACTACGCAACCTAATAATAAATTGTTATAAACTAGATAATTTTTTTAATCATTTATATAATTTGAATATGCCTGTTATTAAAATAATCAACTTAATTGTTTGCGAAGTATGCAATGTTTAATAGACCACCTTGCAAAAATGTACGCATGCAATTATAAAAAAGTGTCACGGTGACCGATTTGTTCTACCCACCCAGGCACCTAAATAACGTGTGGTTTACGGTTCATTAAACAATAAACTACTATTCCATGTGCGTTCATGTACCTATGTAAAGGAATTTCTACAATTTTGGGAGGTACAGTGTAAACACAACGTTCTAACAGTTGTTAATAATAATAATAATAATAGAGCATATGGTACGAGCGCATGAGTTTCGATTACAATTTTTTTTAAATATTTTTAGATCGATTTCCAACATGGAATGTTCAATAACTTTTTTTGGTAAAGTTGATATTTTCATTGTTATTAATTTTTAAAAAATAGACAAATCTCCAATTTATCGTTTATTGGCGCTCTAAAAGTAAAATAAAATAATGTGGTTTTACAATAAATAATTTTTTACAATACCTTTAGATATATTCTTTATAGGATTTTGCAAACAGCAGAAAAAACTATCTAAACTATTTGTAAAATTATTGATTTACAATCTTTGCATCCTTTCGCTAACCTGAATTCTGGTTATGCTAGCAATTAAAATCCTAAATTGAATTTGTCTTTCTTATTGGACAATTCTCATTGTAACACTAGTTTCCACACAGCCCCCTACGGCTATGCAGAGTAAACCAGTATCCACATAACCCTCTGCGGCTATGGAGATTCAGTTAAAATGAGAACAAAGGCCTAAAATGAATTTATTTACGTACCTCGTCTTTTGGAAAATTTTTTATTCAAATGGATTACATTTTCATTAAATCTATCATTCTATTGCTTGGAAATGCTTAGCCTTTGAAACGTTGTTCGCCCTTATTCTGGAGCTCATCAGAAACCAGAATTCAGGTTATCGAAAGAATGCAAAGATTGTAAATCAAAGTAGTTTTTCTTTTAGTTCTCATAGAGAATTTGTTCTGCTGTTTGCAAAATCCTATAAGAATATGTTTCACTACAAGTATAAGCAAACAAAAAATAATTCACTTTTAAATATCTTTAGACCTTGCATATGAACTTTCAAAAAATGAAACTAAATTTTTTACTTTTTACCTGAGAGTGTAAACACTTCTTCGATGGCATTTAAAAAATGAATGTTGAAGAAATGTTGTCATATGGATTTCAAAGTGTAGGTAATTGATTTCTAAAGAATTTTAAGTCAAAACTACAGAGTGTTCCATTTAAAAAAATTAAGTTAGGACAGTCTATAAATATAATAATTTGAATAATCTTGGAAAACACTCTGTATAACTAGGTTGAACTTTGTACCCATGTATGTTTCGACTTAAAATATTTCAACAGTCAATTCCTACATGCTGAAATCCATATGACAACTTTTCTTGTACATGAATTTTTCAAAAACTGTCGTAGAAAAGTAGTCGCTATTAATGTAAAATTAAAAATTGTCAATTCCATTTTTTGGAAGTTCATATGCAAGATCTAAAGATATTATTAAAAATTATTTATTGTAAAAATAAAAATCCACCTAGTAGCACCAATATTGCACCAATGTATAATCCATATAGGACCAATATATGAATATTGGTCCTATATAGGAAAATTCACCCTTCCCTAGTAGCACCAATATATAATCCATATAGGACCAATATATGAATATTGGACCAATATATATTGGTCCTATATAGGACCAATATTCATATATTGGTCTTATATGGATTATATGTTGGTCCAATATGTTGTGCTACTAGGGTTAACAGTTGCCCCCAACTTCACTGGCCGTCAGCCTTCCTGTATAGTTGGACTACTATTAAATTGCCATCCATTCTCCTCTAAGTATTGCCGAGCACTATTGAAATATACACGCGACAGTTGTGGGTTTTGCTCATTTGAGGGGGTAGGAAGGGCCGAAGTCGCCTAAAAGTATTGTATTCGTCATCAGGATTCTCGAAAACGGGAGGTAAAAGTTTCAACGAGAAAACATATATTTTATCATTTTTCCACCACCTGGTAGGTAGATTCAACCTCCAATGGTAGTCATGGTCATGTCTCTGACATTATCCTTCCCCCTTTTGTCCTAGTTAAATTTGCAGAAATTCGCATTAAAACCCTTGCTGTCGCGGGTTCGTGCCCGAAAACCGATAAAAGGGGTAGTTTTTGGCCGTTTGATGCGGTTTCCCTGAATAAAAAGTTTTTTTATCCTCATATTTTAATTCATACGCATATATATTTAAAACATGTTGAATTAGGAATGTTTATTAATAATAATAATAATAATAATAATTTTATTTGCAATCAAAGTATATACACATTATCACATAGTTAATTAAATAAAGTTGCAAAATGGAACTAAAAACAATTCAAAAAAGTTCAAAGTTCAGCTCCAACAGTGACACAGATACATTACAAATATATGAATAATATGAACATATACAGCGATTCAAAATCATACTCACGTAACAAAGGAAACTAAAATCTTTTTAAACTGAAAATAGAGAAAGGGGGAAAATGGGATAGGCAGCCAATACGAGGAAGAACATAATAAATAAGTTTAATGTCAGGCATTAAAAAGAATTTTCTTAAATTGATATTTTAAGGTTTTAAGGATTTCAAGGATGCTGGTACATTATTATAAAGAATATAAACATTATATGTAAAACATCTTTTAAACATTGCAGATTTGTGCAGAAATTTGCATCACAGTTTGGCACGGTGATATATTGACTATTTTGTCAATAAAATTTTGTATATTTGATTAATTCACGAATGCACATGAAATAAAAAACCGTACAAAGATATTAAACAACGTTCATTTATAACTTCTCTTGTGTTCCTAAATTCTTTTTGTAAAGTTTCTTACTGTTTGTCTGATATAAACTTTAGAGCAAGTACCACACTTAAGCTTGTAGAGTTCTGATGTGACTTCCACATCCACGTAGCGGATTGGAAGTATAGTAATCGTAAAAAAAAAATTCAAATATTTTTTTTCTTGAAATAGGTTTAGAATGGCATGGAAACGAGATATTAAATTTGAGCGAAAAAAAAAGCTTCTGTCTGTCTGTCTGTCTGTACGTAACTGTTTTTTGAGCACGTTTTCTCCGGAACGATTTAAGATATTTTGTACACGTATATATTATAACGAGATCTAGAACTGGATTGTTCTTTGAACATATCCGGTTAAAGATTGGGGGGTAAATAGGGATCAATAAGGGAAAATAAGTAAAGTAAGCTGGTAAGAGTACAGAAACTTGAAATTTGGTATATGTATTAGAAGCTAAGGCCTCAATTTTTTTTATTATATCTTTCTTCATTCCAAAATTAGTCACAATTGGTGCATGGTAGTAATGCAATTAATAATTGTTGATCAATGAGATGTTTCCTGTCATCCTTGGATGAAATTACATATTACATACACTGATTAAATAGTTTTCAGAAAATAAAATTCATTATCGTTGACATATTTTTTTCTGGAGCGGAAGCACTATTGTATTTAACGAATTTAATTACATATCGCACTGTTGATAGAAGTATCTTTTGTGGCTTTTGTATAAACCCGATTGATTTTAAAAATGATTGCAAAACTTCGGTTAACACCGTGTAAACTTGATAGAAGTGATGACACAGTACCGAAATTATTGAAGGTTGTGACTTAAATTATATTCTATAGTAATTAAAACTAACTAATTCATTTACTATAAAAATGAAGCGTTGGTTGTAGATATGAGTTAGAAGAAGAGCTTCAAGCTAATTCCCTAATTCCCAGAACGCCATTTTTTTTTGTTATATCACCCCACTCGGAGAAAGACACTGGGACATCCTGTATAACGCGAAAATAAAATATGTTTTATATTTTCTTGAGAAAGAGTTGAGTAGCTGAAGATCTTGATAATATTTTGGAAACTGTAGAGTATGGCTCATGGTGGTTCCGTACTAGTTTCATCAAACTTGCTTAGTATAAAGTGAAAAATTGGAAAATACTTTCTATATTCGATAATTTTGGGAACGCGCTAATTTTAGTTTTCGTCGGTAATACATTAAAATTGATAGTTAGGTATTTTCAGGGTAGCTGATACCGAATCTGATGTCGACATTTAAAAATTCAAAATGTGGAATCCAACAGAACTGCTACAATTTCACAAATGTACACGAAATTTGGTACAGAGGGATCTAAGGATGCTCTGATAACTAGTCTAATGTTAAAGCTTATACATTCAAAACTACTTGCATTGTAGAAACTGCATAAAATACTACTAAAAAGAGTGAATAGGCGGTAAAGGTAAGGTGACGGTTTAAAAAAAATAAATGTTACTTTTAAAGACGAGTCTTTTCCCTTTGTCATAGCATGCTAATGTATTACCATAGTCGCTAATGCCGTGAAGGAAAATAATTTAATTCAAAGGACAACCAAATATGAAATAATACATGGTTTGTTATTGTAAATTCAGATTATGTATTTATTTCTTTATTGTCTTTATTACAGTCATAAAAGAGGTATCCCTAAATATTGATGAGATGATTAATATTCTGAATGAGAGGATTTGAATTTACTTACAAATTCTGTTTAGGCCAATTAAGTTGGACTATGAATAAAATATGCTTAAGTAAAAAAACTTTAAAAAAATAGGCTTGTCAAATGTACTGAAATAAGAAAATAAATACTACACAGGGTTGGCACAAAAGTCCACCATTAGAAAGAAATGGTCGGTAAAATGGGTAGAATGTAGAAAAAATTCTTTCTACTGCGGCACTAGAAGCGGGACAACTATGCAATTTGAAAAAAGATCGCATATTTTTAGAAGCCGATTCAGAAGCCGTAGAATCTCTTTTCTTGAATTCATGCAGTTTGTACATATAATTGTATGTATAATCTAATTAGATTAGATTAGACTGTAATAAATATAAATCAATATTAGGCGGGAAATTTGAATATTACAAAAACCCAGTATAAACCACAATTGCCCAGAAAGACCCACCTAAATACACAGCGGGTCGTCTTTTTCTAAATAAGGTGGGTTTTGCACAACCGTGATACTACGATTTGATTGAAACAGGACCGAAGTCAAATAAGTGGACCCAGTGGGAATGAGTGGATGTTAACAATGGAAAGTTAAAAATTATCGAATCCAACATAATTTTATTAATGACCTGACCCAAAAAGTTATCGTGAGAAGTTCATAAGGTATATAATAAGGTATTTAATTCGTCAGAAATAGGATTATTTTAATGCATATTTCGCGACAAGTTTTTGAATCAGGTCATCTGATAATATGATGGTTTTTGTTTGGTTAGATAATTTTTAATTTTCCTTTGTTAACATCCACTCATCCGCACTAGGTCCAATTATTGAACTACGGTCCTGCTCCACTCAAATCACATAATATTTATTTTCTTCGTTTTAATATGTTTTAATATAGGCTTGTTTTCAAAAAGTTTTTTTTATTATTTTCGTTGTAGTTAGAGTGTCCCCCCGTTGAGGAGTTGCATAGTGAGCTGACTAGCCCGGCTGCAGCATCAGGTCATGGTCATCAGATAATTAATTGTATTGTCATCGGTACCATATACATGTACGCCAGGGCAACACATCAAGTGATTTAAAATTGAAATATTTGACCTAAACTGACTAACAGACGTGCAAAATTGAACCTTAAGGGGCTGGCACCTTCGGTGTGGCGCTGCGTCTGGAGACGTAGTTTTAACAAACACTAAAACTCTTGAACACAACAGTAGAATGGCAACACCAGATGCGCGTTTCGCAAACCGCATTAGCATCATCTGGTGATGATATTTGAGCATCGTGTTCAAGAGTTTTGGTGTTTGTGGAAACTACGTCTCAGTCTGAAAATAAATAAAAGCCTGTAAAAAAGATGTGGCAAATTAAGATATACATTTTATATAGAATTTACCTAATTCCGCTATCATTTATATCGAGGAAATGAAGCATTTAACCCCAAAATGAGACTCCGCCCCACCTGATTTTTATGTTAGATGGTGCAAAATGTTCCTAAAGATGTATAGAACAAGGTAATGGTCATGGGAACTGGTGCTTTTTCGATTTCCGGTCGTAAACTAGGACAGAAGTTCGCTATTTCAGATTTCAGGTCACCAACAATTTTTCTTTAAGTTGAAAAAGAACAATTGGATTTCATGTTTTGGACAATTCTAAGCATTTTTCGACTCTTGACATTTTTTACCTAATCTTACTCTTCTCAAGATATAAATGTTTAAAAGAAAAACAAGTGTATTTAGGCTTCTTTTTTGAAAGAACTAGTATTTACGATTATTCTTGGACGTTTATCATGGATTAAAACATGTGGACTCTATATTTTGGACAACTCCAAGACTCTTGACATTTTTTACCTAACCTTACCCTTCTCGAGATATAAGCGTTAAAAAAACACTAACGTTTATTTAAGCTTTTTTTTAAAACTAGTATTCACGATTATTTATGGGTGTTTATTATGAATTGAAACATATGGACTTTATATTTTGGACAATTCTAAGCATTTCTTGACTCTTGACATTTTTTACCTAACCCACGTTTTTTTTAACGCCTATATCTTGAGAAGAGTGTGAGGTTAGGTAAAAACATGCTTAGAATTGTCCCAAATATAAAATCCAATGGTTCTTTTTTTAACTTAGAAAACATTTTTGGTGACCGGAGTTAGCACACTTCTGTCCCAGTTTACGACCGCATATAAAAAAAGGACCAGTTCCCATAACCCTGACTTTGTTCTATACATTTTTAGGAACAATTTGCACCCTCTGACTTAAAAATCAGGTGGGGCGGAGTCTCATATTATGGTTTAGGCCTTTTCCCTGCTTCATTCCTCGACTATTGACTTTTCAATTTTTGCCGGAGTCACCGGTGATACAAACAGGACCTTCTTTCGTGTTTTGACTTATATAATCCATTATCTATGGACTCTATCCTAATAGATATATATTGTCGTCTTTACTCCATTTGTATGCAAACTTTCAGGTTAATAAATCGTGGAAGTAGTTCAACACTGGCTTGCAAGTTTTAACCTAAACTGACTGACTGACTGAGAAACATGTAAAGTGGAATAAAAGCTTGTAAAAACGGGACTAACTTATTAACAAGTTGACACTTTTACGAATCGGTACTTATGTTGGACAAAATAATTCCATAGATACTTACCTTGTGCTTATAATAATATACAATCTTTAAATAATGGATAATTTGGCTCCTTTTTGCTTTCACAGTTGCTATCTCTAAAATGACGTGAGAAATATTGTATTTTAATTTGCTATGTTTTTCTAGTAACCCTTTTTTTGAAAATTCAATTTACAATTTTAAAAAAAAATTCTTATTCGGAGGCATCTGGTATTTGTAGAACATACCTAATATACGATTCAAATGTATTGACTCCTCACTTTAACCGCCAATATCTCACAAACGGAGGAGCAGAAAAAATTGAAAAAATTACGTGCTCTTTATGAGTCTATTCTAAATCAATCACTGAAATTTAAATAATATACACTGAACACTTTTGAAGTTCTCTTAAGTTATATTGAAAAATGTCCTACTATTTAAGGTAATTTTGATCATACCAGTATTAAATCCATTATATCTTGGAACATATGCACACTATGTAAATTATATTTTAGACGCCCATAAAGCACGGCATTTTTTGTACGAGGAAATTTTTTCATAACCTTTATTTTAAAATGTATCAGTTATTCTCAAAAACGTGACGTCATGTTGATTCGGTTATTCATCAACGTCTTTAAATTTTTACTTCCCTCGCATACCGAAGGGAAGTATTGTATTCGAGAAAAAATCACCCTCCGAGATTTTTTCGGATTCTGACGTTTCAGAACACGTAGATTCCGAAAATATAGGTTTTTCAATTCCGTCTGTCTGCCTGTCTGTCTGTCTGTCTGTCTGTTGGTGCATTTACTAAAAAACTACTTGACGGAGAGCAGTCAAATTTGGTAGGTAGTTAACCCTACTGTCAGCGAAGAACTGGTAGAATTTTCACTGCAAAATATACAGGGTGGACCATCTAAACGGAATAAATAGTGAAAAAAATTTTTTTTTGCTCAAATTTAAAATTTCCACGTTTCATGACGCGCTAAACCTATTTCAGGAAAAAAAAAATTTGAAAATTTATTTCAATCATTTTTGAAAAAATTTTTACCACTAAAATATGGAAAGAAAAATTTTTTTTTTCTTCAAATTTAAAATTTTCACGTTTCGTGGCATTCTAAACGTATTTCAAAAAAAAAATTTTTTGAAAAAAATTTTACCACTAAAATTGGTGGAATTTTTTTTTTTGAAAATTTAAAATTTCCACGTTTCCATGGAATTCTAAACGTATAAAACAAATTTAGAAATTTTTCTGAAAAATTTTTAAAAAAATTTTTACCACTAAAATATAGGAAGAAAAATTTTTTTTTTCTTCAAATTTAAAATTTTTACGTTTCGTGGCGTTCTAAACGTATTTCAAAAAAAAAATTGTTTTGAAAGACTGAAAATTTTTAACCTCGTTTTTAACCAACAGTTTTGAAAAATTTCAAAATAAAATTGAAATTTTTAACCACCTCTATACCAATTCACTGAGTGAAAGTAGAACTGAAAATGTGTCTAATGGCAATAATATTTGGCATATGCTATTATACTTATTGGAAAATATACAGGGTGGTCATCCCAAAAAATTATTCATGGGTAGACCTGTTATTTAGTATTGAACTTTTGCTGTTGGATGAGCACTATTTTTTTGACCAAAAGTTATCAGGACTTCTTTGTAATAATTACAATAACTATATTTCCATTATTATTCTTCTTCTTCAATGTCATTTCATATTTAATAATTTTTTAGTGACCGCCATGCACAAATAACGAGGGAAGTTCTGTGTAAATACCTTTACCGATTTTTTGTAAGCATGTAAGCATTTTCAGAAAAAAATAATTGGTATATGCCAAATATTGATTTAGGTATGAAGGGTAATAGATAATGTTATTGCAAACTTGCAATGATATTATCCTTTACGCTTGATAACTAAATTAATATTTGATGTATACCAATTATTTTTTCTGAAAATCCTTTCATTTTATATAATTAACTATTTTATAAAAAAAATTTTAAATGCATTGATAAATAACCGAATAAACATGACGTTACGTTTTTGAGAATAACTGCAATATTTTAAAATAAAAAATTATGACGTGCTTTATTGATGTCTAAAATATTATTTACGTGGTGTGCATATTTTCCAAGATATAATGGATTTAAAACTGGTAAAAAGTAGTACATTTTTCAATATAACTTCGCAGAACTTCAAAAGTGTCCAATACACATTATTCAAATTTTAGTGATTGATTTAGAATAGACTCATAATAAACACATAATTTTTTCTGCTCCTCCGACATATTCGTGGTTAAAGTGAAAGGTCAAAACATTTGAATCGTATATTAGTAAATGTTTTCGCTTAGATGTAATTCAAGAATTGGGAATCACCTCTCTTCAATGATGAAATGATCCTTGAGGAGAGGATAAATTAATATGTGTTGTTGTTGCGATCATCAGACTCCTTGCAGTCGAAATACTAATGTGTGCTTGCAGTTCGACTGGAACGCTCATTTTAAAAACTGCAAACTGAACATGAATTAAAAAAACAATTTGAATAAATTTCATATAATAGCAATTGCTATTATTTTCAATTAAAAACCTTCATGTCTTATTTATTCCAATCATCTGATCGTTTATGCACAACATTTGTTTATTTGCTTGGAACACAAACAAAGTTGTTTTGAATGTTTATAGTGGATTCGTGCAGCATAAATGTTATTACGTGTAATATTAGTGTTAAGACTGTTAAATTACATGCATAATATATACAAGGGCTACTACTCGGATGTTTCGAATGTTTATCTTTTAATTTGAGATGGTAATGTTAATCGTATAAATAGTTATTGCAGTTGGAGTCATTCGGGGAATAAATAAGTAACAATATACTATCACAACATTGCATTTATTCTGTTTAGTTTGCAAGATCAATTTTTTATTTACACCGCTAAAAACTACATACAATTGAAGATGAGAGTAGCGAATAAAGTATAAAGTAATATTGAGATTTAATAGTATTATATTCGTAAAACTTTGAGACATCTGTGTATGAAGAGATGATCATGGTTATATGCCAGAAAATTATATTCGCGTAATCTGAAGAGAATATTCCTGTTTCATAGAGAAAAATGAGTCAAGGGACTACACAAGAATTTTCCCACAATATTTAGAAAATTATTGGAGTTCGGTATACTTTTACTTTTGATATATCGGAAATTTCTACAAAATGCTCTGTCAGGTGGGTTTACTATTTGGGCTTGAACGGAAAATAACAATGCGGATGTCATAATTATTTTATAAAGAATTTTTAGCATGTATCCCCAAAAACTTCATCGACTGTCTATTAATAACGGTAAAAGAATCCCACCTTGAATATTTCGCAACGTAGAACAAATTATAATAAATAAAATATTACTTATTCATTAGAATACAATATAAATAAATTAACTTTGTAAAAACAAGCTTGAAATGCACTAAATCGAAGAAAATAAATATTATGTGATTTGATGGGAACAGGGCAGTAGTCCAATAAGTGGACGCATAAAAAAGACCGACAATGGAAATGTTCATAATTCCAGCAATGTCATAGGTGTCGACCGACAATGTTTAGAATCAATTTTTAATTTTTTTGCTACTTTGTATTAATTGCTACGCATTATGTAAATTATTTATTTATAATAAATGATTTACTTAGTAAATAATGTGAATTTAATAAACAATATATGGCAAAAAAAATATAAATATCATTTAATCTATGGTTATGCTATCGACAAATTTACACATTAAGCGATACCAGGTTGTAGGCGTGTAATGGTGGGCCAAGTAAACAATCGAGTACTTTCGTTAGAGGTTGACTACCGCAAGCGCATAACATATCTGGTTGGCTGTAATCAAACTCGGGTATCGTTTGTAAGGTTCAAGCACGGTTTAGGCGTAGGGACGTTTCGATACCTCAAAAGTATTGATACTTATATCAATACTGGTATGGAATGAAAAGTATCAATACCGGTATCATATCGGAAAAAGTTATCGATACTTTTAAGATAAAATCAATCATGAACTTAATAGTCTAGGAAATGGAGTGTAAAATCTATGACACGAGAAGTTACCATTAGTTAGTGTATATCATACCGATACACAATTTTTAATTCTGCAGTATTATTTTGTTTATTGTAATACTCAAAAATTTGAAATATGGCTCTGTAGGACCGTCGTGGCATATAAAATACCGAATTTGATAATTTAATGGTCTGTTTTTATAGTCTGAAATATGCGTAGACAACTATAACAACAATGTTGACGACCTGACTTGTCGCGAGAAGTATTTAGTTCGACAGAAATAGGACTTTTTTAAATACATATCTCGGGAGAAGCGTTCAGATCAGGTCATTAACACTAATAAAATGATGTTATTAGTTTGGTTCGATCATATTTAACTTACCTTTGTTAACATCCACTCATTCACACTGGGTGGTTTCACTTATTGGGCTACGGTCCTGCGTCAATCAAATAACGTAATATTTTTTTCCCTCGCTTTAGTAAATTTCAATGTTTTTAAAAACTTTTTGCTTCGGTCGATGGCCTTTTGGTTATTTATTTATTTTTTAAACAATAAAAAACTTTTATTGTTATTATTAAATACTTTTTTATTTATATTTTATTATTTTCGCTTTAGTCACGGCATATCTACCTTGACGAGTTACATAATGAGCTGACTCTCCCGACCTCAGCATCAGGTCATGATCATCAAATAATTGTATTGGCATCGATACCACATATGTGTGCAAAATTTCAAGTGGAAGTGGTTCAAATTGACTTACGGGATTTGGCCTAAATTGACTGACAATCATGTGAAGTTCAATAAAAACTTGTAGCAAAGAAAGGAGCGGTAATTTGGATGTAAACAATCTAAAAACCTAGCAATTCATGTCAAATTTACCCAATTACTGTTATCAGGCGATGTTTCAGTTTTTGGCGGAGTCGCCGGTGATACAAACGCAACCATTTTTTCCCGTCTTTTGACTCATGCGGCCCTCTTTCTAGAGTTTTTGTCCTAAAATACTGTATTCTCATCGATACTGCATATGTATGCAAGAAACAACAGACCAATTAAACGTGGTTCAAAATTAGCTTTCTAAACTAAACTGATTGACTGATGGCTTGTAATAAAATATAATAATGGATTTAAAAATACCAGAATAATTTTGTAGGTAGTCACTCATTTGTTTGTAGTCTAATATCTATATACAATATAATTTAGCTATATTTTTAGTAATAATTTTAAATTAACAAGATTTGGTGGGCAAAGCATTGTACAAACATGAACGATCGGTAAGAATTGACTTTTCAACTCACTTTTTTATGTCATAAGTTTTGGTGATCTTTTTTAGGGTTCCGTACCTCGAAATGGAAAAACGTGACCCTTATAGGTCACTTTGTTATTCGTCTGTATGTTCGTCAAGACCCTTTTCTCAGGAACAGCTTGAGGTGTCGAGTTGAAATTAATACCAGCTTCATAGTCCGGTAAAAAATTCAAGTTTCTAACTCAATGCAATAAAGAGGTACGGCCTTTCAAAATATATGTTCGTACTGATAGACCATATCACTGATTTTTTTTCCTTCTTCAGTTCTTTGAAGGAAAAAAATTAAGATAATGCCACAAATAACATTTAGACTATATCACTGATTGACACATCAAAATCTATAGGGTACTTCCCGTTGACCTAGAATCTTTAAATTTGGCACGAAGGAAGGACCCATAGCACAAGTAAAGGAAAAAATCCGAAAATCATGAATTTCTAATTATATGTGGAATTATTACTTGACAAACTTAATTCGCCAGAACGCGAGTGTTACTCGCACTCCTCCGTCTTTTTTTGAAAGTTTGCTCTTATGCAGCTTCCACAAAGTAAAAGAAAATATTTGTCACTTTGAATTTGTAGATTTATTCTCTCTTAACTTGCCCAAGCGAGTTAATAATTTAATATCAAATAGTTTAATCGTTACTGTCTGCTTATATAGCATCTTATCTTCATCTTCCGTTATGATTCTTTCAATTGAAGCTTTATAGATTTTAATACTTATATAATAAAATCAATTTATCATCGATGCAGCTTAAATTAAAAAAAAAATACATAACTGAGTATGGTTGATGCTAAATTACAAGTGTTACCACGTTATATTTCTATTCATATATTTTTGCGATTCTCCGTAAAATAAATGAAATTATTAAAATATAAAGGTCGCATACTTATTGACCATCAGCGTTTTGATAAAATACAGGAAATGCTTTACTGGTCTACAGATATATCACCAAAATTATCTATTATACAATAATTATCGTCAATTACGTTTATATCATTGTCAATGTCAAATACCGGTGATTTAAGCAATTGTAATTGACAATTATTCAAAATTACACGATCACAAAACTTAATGATGCCTTTATTATACCACAGAATAAAACAAATATAAATAATTTTGTAGACAAATTGTAATGATGAGTATAAACATTTGTTCTTATTAATATTTGTCTACTGATCAACCTCTGATTGTTACAAAATCCCTAGAGGTATATACACAATATACAGTGCGTCCCACTTTTCATGAAGTCACCCTTTTATCTCGCTCATCTTATATCAGAATATTTTGAAATTTTAGTGCTGAGTATACCTATAAAGTGAGCCTTTAGACATAGCCATATTTGGTTTGAACCGGAGGCGTCCGATTCTAAGATGGAAAAAGAGGGTCACTTTTCAAAAAAAAGTATTACCATTTTTTTAGACAAGATCTAGTAAAAGATTCTTAATCATAATAAATCATCTTAAGGTGTCCATTCCCTAGAAAGAGAGATCCGATAGGGAAATATTTACTGTTTTTGCCCATAACTTTTTTTAACAAGACTATTACTATCAATTTCAACTCAATAATTTCAATGCTTTGCAAAGTAGTTGATTCCAAACTACGAAATAGGAGGATTCACATAATTTTTAAATTTAAATCTAGCTACTTTGCAAACCACTGAAATTATTGAGTGGCGGTTCAAATTTTTCCAAAAAGGGTGGAAGGGGAATAAAAAGTGAGGAGAGAAAATCCACAAAATGCTAGTGAATGTGTTATTAAAATGTAAGACTTTTTCCCCTTTGTGACTTTTTCCTAAAGTGCATTCTGTCCAAGTGTTTCCGGAAATACATGAAGAAACGGCCCTCATCGGAAAATGGAAAATCTCGTAAACTGTGAAATTTAAAAATCTGGAAAAATTCAGACGTTAGGTTAAGATATTCTTCAAATTTTGATCTGTTGTCATTTTTTTGTAACGTGCATATTTTCCGAGTTTTCAACAGTTTTTCACAACCAAAAGCACGCTTTTGATTGTTTTTGATCATGAAAAACTGTTGACAGCTCGGAAAATATGCACGTTACAAAAAAATTACAAGTGACCAAAATTTTAAAGAATATCTTAACCTATACGTCTGAATTTTTCCAGATTTTTTAAATTTCACGGTTTACGAGATTTTCTATTTTCCGATCAGGGCCATTTTTTCATGTTTTTCCGGAATGACTTGGACAGAATGCACTTTAGGAAAAAGCCATAAAGGAAAAAAAGTCTTGCACTTTTATAATACATTCACCAGAGTTTTTGTACATTTTTTCTCGTCACTTTTTATTCACCCTCACATTTTTTTGGAAAAATTCGAACCGCCATATCTCGGAAAATACGCATTTTCCCGAAAATTTTACAAGAGTAAAAAGTTGTTATTTTTCGTCAGATTATCGAAGAATGCATTTTCTTTTTTAAATTTACCTAAATTTTGGTAATTAACAAATGAACAACAAAATCACTGTTTAAAAAAATTGCGGTGCAATAGCGGCAGAATTTTTTTTGTGGAGTTTGATCTAGACATCAGTACGAACATAAACCAGAAAAATCCATTCATTCGGTATACTTTTTCAAGTCTAGGTCGATTTTCGTCTAATTCGCCTACACTAAATGTATTGTAAATTGATTTTAAAAGAAAATAATTATTTAAGGCAAAAAATCTAATTCGTACATGCCTACAATTTCTCTAACAAATAATCTTCAATAAAGACCTAAGTAAGTCATTAATAAAAAAGTTATTACGTGTCAATTTAATACATTGCTCCTTACCTTTTCTTATATGGCGTATAACATTTCTAATTTCAGCCTGAGTGATTTCAACACATGCCTGTCTAATTCTGATCACTAACTCTTCATGGCTATGTGGTCTGCTCTTATACACTATATTTTTTAAGCGACCTCACAAATACAAATCAAGTGGTGTCAGATCCGGAGACCTAGGGGAAACTCCTGCACTAGACTTCTTAGACCTATCCATCTACCTGGAAAATTGTATTCTAGCTCTCTCTGACCTTTGCAACATTATGAGCCGAGGCACCATCAAGTTGATAATACGAGTCTATTCTGACATCTTGCGGCAGATTATTGAGAAAGGTTTGAATTTCATTTTGCAACAAATTTGAATACGCTTCCCCATTCAGTCTCGGAATGAAAGAAGGCCCAATAATCTCGTCATTCCATAAACCACACCACACGTTAACTTTTGACACACATTGCCTTCTAGTACCGATACAACAGTGGCGATTTTCGTCAACTCAAGAACGGAAATTCTGGGAGGATACTGTTCCATTGGTGGTAAATATTGCCTTGCAACCACAACTTCTCAGCTGGATGCTGAGAAAGCAACTGGTTAGCTTAGGGCTGATCGAGAGACACTCGGTGGCGAGAAGAGTTATATATTTTTTTGAACAATTATTCGATTGTCAAATTAACCAAACAAAACTTTAATAAACTACAAAGAATTTGGAGGCCAGCGTATTCAGTAAATAACACTCTTCCAAACTTTATCAGGGGGAGAAAACAATCAAAATCAAATATAAAACAAATAAAGATTTCAAAAAAATGACAATAAGAAACGATCAACTGGTTTACAATTTTTTTTCTGACCAAAAGTTGAATTTTGCACATAAATTTGGGCTACTTAGATTAGCGGAAACGTGGAATCCCGACGGGGTCTGGTCTTGAAGAGGGCCGCGGGTAGCCGGGAAGGAGGACGTAATATTCAGATCCTGACAACGCAGATTTCCAGGAGACGCTGCGTCGCGGCGTCGGAATGATATCCAATACTTTGAGGATAACTCCAAATATTCAATCTATGCCTTGTGCCTTGCTTTATCCCTTGAATAATTTCCGAGTTTAATCCTCATCCACAATAATCTAAATAATGACAAAACACCACGGTATTGTCTCAAGCGACCACAAAATACAAAATTGCCACGATAATTAATGAGTTAACATGTGTTCAATGGACACGGAAATCGCACAAACATGTGCGTCAGTAAAAATTAATTATTACACGGAATATCCTTTAATTCTCAAAAATAACTATACAGAAACGTTAACTCAATAATATGACATCATTTAATAACCAAATATATTCAAAATATCAAAGGATTAAAGAAATAAAGGTGAAAATCCGTTAAAGAATAAATAAACGATCTTAACTCACCAGCGTTGAAAGCGAAAGTGAAGACAGTGAAGTAGCATGGATATTTAAAATGGCCTCAGTGATGTTTCTACCGCGTATGAGCACTTGTTGACTTCGCGTTGGCATTACCGCGTGTAATTCAAATTTAAGTAGCACGGGTGCTCTAACGAAAAAAAAATTTTTTCGTTACCGCCAAATATGACGTTTCTCAGAAAATTTATATTGTTCAAAAATTCACCCTGGGCCCAAAAACAGTAATCCACTCTTCTGTCTATATCAAAGGTATGTAAACATTTTGGCTTCAATGCTTTTTCTATGTTTCTTCAAGCAACGCCAAACCACGTTCTTACTAATATTTAGATTTAATGCTACTTGCCTTATGCTACATATCTTGGATTTTCTCTAAAATGTTGTAAAATGCGTTCTTCGCTTCCAATTTGCCCATTTTGTAAATTATAATTCTTTGGTCATAATTTACATACATTTCCTGTATTGTTAAATCTGTTATTGATGGTTGATACTAATTTATTTTTTGACGGTCCCAATCTCAAACACCTTTGAACCCACTACCATGCAATCCCGTACTAAAGGTACTGATTAGAAATGTCCTATTAGTATTTTTCAAACAAAAATCCTATTGCTTTTTTTTTTTTGAAAATCGATCTTCTTTTTCCATCCTAGAATCGAAAGTTTCTGACTAAAGTCAAATATGGTTACGTCTAAACACTAACTTTATAAGTATATATTCTCTACCAAAATGCCAAAATATTCGGATGATGGATGAGCGAGATATGAAGATGACTCCATGAAAGAATTTTGGATATGGTGGAGGTGCCGGTTAGCGAAGTTTGATTATGGATTTTGTCAAACTATGCTATGTATAAAAACTTTTATGTCATAAAAATGTTTTACTTGAATATCTTTCTATCATATAAATCGCATCAGAAATATTCCTTTATGGGCCAAGCTTTATTACAATTCATATTTTTTTCTTCGGAACCTAAACATTTAATCATTAATAATTAAAAATAAATTTCCAAAATAAAAATGCATCGAACTATTACCATAATTTTCCTAAGTATAAACAATACATCATTAATCAAATCACCATTCACCATATTTATTGAAGGATATTTTATACGATGCGTTGTGTAAAAAGTGTACTTCCTGTACTTTGCACACCTATATAGAGAAAAAAATGGCACGTTCGCTTTTAAAGTAAACTCTGTATTAATTTAAATGTCTGGTTGAGCGTAAACAATTATGTACGTCTTTAGACGGAAAATTTTATATTATTATAATAATTACTAAATCTGAATCATGAGAGAATAATAATTAAACAGAGAAGTAAACTGAAACTAGTGAGAGACAGAGATTACTGAATATTTCTGAATTATAAACTAAACAAGCTGACCATTATACTCTTCGCCGATTTACTGCACTGTTTATATAATTGTTGCACATTCTATAGGATACTCATCGCAGCTTTTTTGTAACTAGTATTAGTTTTAGATATTTTTTATTTAATTACAAAATATACAAAAAAAAATTGCCATTATGTTATATCGTTCTGATTTGCATACCACCAAAAAGGTGTAGTAGGTACATGCAGCGTAGTAATGAAAGTATGGCTCGTCGGTGATCCCCTATTAATTTCTTCTAGCTTTGTCTAGTATAATGTGAGCAATAATCGGAAAAGTATTTTCTATCCGAGAATTTGCGAGATTATGGTGAATGCGTAGTTGTGTTAAAATTGGTAGTTAATTATTTTCGGAGCAGCTGATACTGAATATCATGTCAAGAGTTAAACATTCAAATTGGCAAATGCAATAAAGCTGCCATAGTTGCAGAACTTTTACAGATTTATATGAAATTTGATCAGTAAAAAGAATGAAACAATTTGTTTTTTAACAGATTGAATCACTTAAAAACGATCACAAAAATTATGAAACATTTCATTGTCTTTCGATTAATTGAACTTTATTACCTAATATTGATATTAAGGTCGGTATTTTCGACGATCTACTACACTTTGCAAATAATTGATGCACATGTAGTTCAGTAATTCTACAGAAAAATGCAAAAACGATTCTACCCGGAAACAAAAAATAGGCTCCTGTAGAGGGAAACATTCTAAGAAATGTAGCGTTTTTGCATCGCTCTAGCTGATGTAGAACATAACCTAAAAAATGAAAGTCGAAAAAACGATTCATTACAAATTAAGAAAAAACGATGCATCCTATAAATAAAAGTTAAACAAGAAAGTTGTAGGTCATGAAAAAAACTATCAAATGCGACCGACAGAATAAAAATTCGTTATTTATTTTCCGAGATAACCTAAAAATACCGTCAAAATCGGTATTTATTGTTTTTGCTGTGTTTACTACAAATTTGATTTAAATTGTTCCTTGTTCGGTGAAAATGTTGCCTCTGTTGGATAGAAAAAGACCATTTTTGAAAAAATTTTCATTTATAGAGCAATTACGAAAAAAAATACCTTTTTCGTAAATCCGCCATTGCCCACGATTGGAATGGCCTAGAGAATCAAGCCCTGGTCTTAAATTCTTCATAGGGGACTATCATATAATTTAAGATATAAATATTTTAGTTACTTTGTAACCTCATAAATAGCGAATTAATGTCGTAACATTTTTTGGTTTTTGCGAAGTATCTCTTTGGGTTAAATAATTATACATTCCGCGTATAGTAATCGATAGTATACACTTTTTCACACATAAAATGAGCATCATACGACCATTTTGGTCCGAACTAATTCATTTTTTATCCTCACAACGATAGAAGAACTACATAAATAACTGAGTTTTGTTAAAAATTTTACTTACGCTTTTTTTCAGTGGACGGAAAGCAACGTCAGTCAAAATTTTCGAAATGTACCGCTACTTCTTGAATTGTAAGTGCCAGAGAAAGAAGAAGAAGGAGAAAGAACATAGAGAGAGAGAGAGAGAGAGAGAGACGAATGGAGGGGGAATCAGTTAGAGCGAACGTTCCAGTACAACATGCTCAAAAGACATTTTTGTGCATCGTTTCGTGTACTGTGTATGTATATATGAATTCAAACCGAGCTATTGTATAACCTATATTATGACACACTACAGTTCTCTATACAACCATAAATATACACCAAAATATGTACTTCCTTATGAGAGAACAAAATACACCTTACACTGCACAAAATAATAGTAAAGTTCATATATACATACACAGTATGCGAAACGAAGCACAAAAATGTTTTTTGAGTACGTTGTACTGGAACATTTGCTCTAACTGGTTTCTCCTCCATTCTCTTTTTCTCTCTCTCTCTCTGTCTTCTTTCTCTCCCTCTGTAGGCTGGCACGTACAATTCAAGATGGAGAAAGTAGCGGTACATTTCGAAAATTTTGACTGACGTTGTCTGTCTGCCGTCCACCGAAAAAAGCGTAAGTAACATTTTTAACAAAACTCAGTTATTTATGCAGTTCTTTTACCGCCGTGAGGACAATAAAAAATGAATTATTTCGGACCAAAATGGTCGTAGGATGCTCATTTTTTTTAATGTGTGAAAAACTGTATACTATCGATTATTGCACGCGGAATTTATAATTACTCAATTCAAAGAAATACTTCGCAAAAACATAACCAAAAAGCGTTACGATATTAACTCTTTTTTTTTTTTTTGAGGTTACAAAGCGACTAAAAATATTTATATCTTAAATTAAGTATATGATAGTACTGTCCCTTATGAAGAATTTAAGCCCAGGTTGATTCTCTAGGACATCCAAATCGTGGGCAATGGCAGATGTATGAAAAGGTATTTTCTTCGTAATTGCGCTATAAATCGCGTATTTCTAATTTTTTGTAAATTTTTCAGAGAGGCAACATTTTTACCGAACTAGGAGCAATTTAAATCAAAATTGTAACAAACACAGCAAAAACAATAAATACCGAATTTTGACGGTATTTTTAGGTTATCTCGGAAAATAAATAACGAATTTTGATTCTGTTGATCGCACTTGATAGGTGTTTTCATGACCTACAACTTTCTTGTTTAACTTTTATTTGTAGGATGCTTCGTTTTTTCTCAAATTGTAATAAACCGTTTTTTCGACTTTGTATAATTTTTTAGGTTATGTTCTATCAGCTTGAGCGATACAAAAACTTTTCTTAGAATTTTTTCCTCTACAGGACCCTATTTATTGTTTCCGGGTAGCATCGTTTCTGCATTTTTCCGTAGAATTATTGGACTAATTCTATAGGATACTCATCGCAGTGTTTTTGTAAATAATATTAGTTTCTCACATTTTTGGTTTAATTACAAAACATAAAAAATAGATTTTTTGAAATTTAAATAATTAATAAATTTTTCATTTATTGATCGATATTGTGCCATAAGTTTCTTCCTCTAGCTAACACTAACTTACTGTCCAAATTTCAATACAATCGGACTTTTCGGTCTTAAGTTATTGTGCTTACAAGAAATTTGACGAACGGACAGTCGGACAGACAGATAGACGGACGGGCATTTTGAAGTTTGAAGTTGTTCAGAATTCGATCACCAACACCGATATTACCGGTTTTAGAAATGTGCCTATCAAATGCAATATACTTTTGGTTTTGTATTTGCGAAAAGTATAATACCAAATTCCAACGTATGTTTCTAAATGTATTTTTTCAGTCAGTTTTCGTCTTAATAAGTAAAGCCGTCTCTTTAACAGTCTTTATACATTTTTTACCAATCGAATTAAAGCTAATTTTCAGGAGCATATTAACTAGGTACGTTAATAAAACAAACAAATGAGTAACATGAGGTAGATAACCAGGTGTTTCCTTGGCAATTTTGAGGTGTTTATCCATTCGTTTCGATCGACAAATTAAATAAACATTAAACAGTAAATATTTCAAATAATCCAACAATGAAGCGTGACTTAAATGCGTGTAAAGCAGGGATTATTCAAATAATAGTAGTGATGTTTAATTTTTACAATAAAACAATAATAATCGTGTCATCCATATTATTCAATTATATTATCAGATGACCTCGGAAAAAATTGTTCGGATTTAACAACAACAATCATAGTGTTGTGCATGTTTTACAGTGGATTTTCTAGAATTGGCTATTACGAACACCTAACTAACATAACTAAACTACCATATAAAATAACAGTCTTCATTCTTGGAAGGCGATTTTACTACAGAATATAGAAGTACTATATTTACTTTTCACATCATAATTATTTTTCATAAAGAAGTGACACATAGACGGAACCAGAACAAATCATAATCAAAATTATATTTCTTTGACCTACGATTCATTCATTAAATGACAAAGCTTTCTCGGAAGAAATATACGGGGTCTTCGGGTAATGGCATTAAGGAGTTTACGAGCGTGTAGTACTCATCAAAATTATCCAAAAAGTCTACGTAAACGTATTTTCAAATTTAATTTCTGAGACGGTCACAGGCCACAGCTCATCAGAGACCACTAAAATATATATGTTCACCTTGAATATTTCGAGAACCGTGAAAGACATTTTTCTTTAAAATGTTTCTTTAACCACCTCTCAAGCCACCGAGGTAATTCCTTGAAAATGCGGTGCTTTATGTTACGTAAAGAGAAACGAGGCCCTACAGCTTATAGTGGAGTCCGAACCACTTCTTGCGAATTATTTTGTAATGAATGCTATTTCGCAGTAAGCAGGGTTCGAACCCGCTTCGCTAGGTATCCCATTTTGCAAGCTGAACGCGCTACCCACCTCCAGAAAATGTCACAAAACAGCACGACGCTTTTTTGTATTTGGTATACTTTAAATTTCAGAATGCCTCAGAGTCGTCCCAGATGTTGTGTCAGGCAGCTTCTCCCTTATTATGTTATCAAGTATTTACTTCTCAATTTTAATGAAATTTAATATAAACTTCCCAGCATACAGGGAAGTTAGTGTAATGGGCCTGAAAATAGAAGTCAAAATTTTCAACATATTTTTGTTTCATGATCACTACAGTACTTTTCAACTATTTTTGAAAAGCAGTATTTGTGTGTGTGTGCACGTACGTATGTGAGCACTTATTACTTGAAATGAAAAAATGAAATCAAATTTGGTACAGCCGTTTTTTTTTGTTAAAAAAAAGACTGCAAAAAAGTGGATTTTAGGATTTCTTGAAAAAGATTTAGCCGATCTAAATTGTTCTGGTGGCATTCGATAGTTTAAAATATCAAATATTTTTATTGGCCTTTCCAAACCTATTTGGACCATTACACCCAGAATATTTATATCAATAAAATTGAATAAAATAAAATTTAGAAAATTAAATTTTATTATACTCCGTTCGCCCAAGAGATGCAGTAAGGCCACTCCCCATTTTGCTTAGACCATTGAGGGCAACAACCAGCTTCCTACGCTACAAATTTATAAAAGCGACCAAATTCAAAAATTATTGAATGGTATAACACCTAAATTATGTATAATTAATATAGATAATAATAATAAGCTCAAATGTAAACTATAATAAAAAATATGTATTGTTAAACTAAGAATGTCTCAAGAGAAAGTACTTTGAGCATGCCTGTATAATACAAAAAAGAAAATTACCTGCTGCCTTTGCAGTAAACTCGACGTATTGTATCTTAAGGTTGTCTGGGTTCTCTGCAGCAGAAGCCTTAAAGATATTCACAATATTTTCCTTCCCTTTAACCGAAAAATGTTTGCTTTTCCGTTTTTTCGGCGGAGAAAGGGCTTGAGCTTGATTCATAATTAATTTGACAAGAATGAATTTTTAACCTAAAAAAGGAAGTGGTTCTGACATTTAATCAATATTATAAATCGTTTTTATTGCGTACCTTGATATACACAAATATGCACCACAGCTAGTATTGAAAAACACTATTTTATTAAATGAATAGGAATAACAGCAAATAACAGTTATTTCTAAAAACCGTACATCAGATTTGAGGCTGAAAACGATTTGTCTCGGAGAACAAATACCTCATATTTTAGCTTTTTTGACATAGTTGGTTGTAATATGGGTTTTAAAAATTCAACCAATAAAAATATTATATTCAAATTTAACGCACATTTGTGGGCAGTGGCTTAGCTGAATCTCTTGGGCGAACGGAGTTTTTTTTCATAGAATTGATATTCATGTAATGCTGAGAAGTTGGCCATGTGGGCCTCAAGGGCCGCACTTACAGCCAGTACCATAAATAACGCCAAAAGGATCCATTGAGTAAATGATATTTTATGGTTAAAGCTGACTTTCAATCACTTTTAAAGTCTGTCGTTTACAATAAAACAAATTCCATCTCCCCTTTGGTAAAGGTGGCTTTCTTGCTATTATGTTGGCTGAACTGGAGAAACTGTGATAATACGAATTTATGGAGTTCTTGATCTAATTTTTGACAGCTTGTCAATATAACCTAACTTTTTGCCACCCCGAGGACTGTGTTTTCACTCTCTTTAGCCTTCATTTTCAATTTTTTACTTTATAACATTGTTCTAGTTTGTATATTTTTAGGTGTGAGACTTTTTGTAATAATCAAGTATTGAAGAACCAACCCCTGTCTGATCCTTTTGGCGCAGAGGTTATTTCATTAAAATTTTTAAATTTTTTTCAGTGGCAAAATACCCAACAAAAATACCCTGTACAAATTTTCTTCTACGATGATTATTAAAAAGTTTTATCCGGGTGTAATGTACCGGATAGATTAAATCAGACAGATATAATAAATTAGTATATCGATAGATAATTTTGTGTTGGATTCGTGATGAAAACATTGCCTTGAACTGAACGAGAATATGATGCGTTTTATTTGCTCAGTATATGATATCACAGTCTTTAACACTACCCACATTATAATTTTATGTTCTCTGGTTAAAAAATAAAAAGTTACAGGAAAGTGTGGATTAAAATGATTAGAAAGTCAATGATCTAATCAATTGTATGCAGGCATACGGGTTAGTACAAAGTAAAAAAAAAATGTTGTGTGTATTGTATAAAATAAACGACAGCTTCTAAATTTGAACTTGCTTTAATGCCCAGAATAATATGTATACGTCTTGCTTTGTCGTACACCATTCTCTTCAGAAAAAGATCAGAAACTGACCACTGAAGATTACATTTTTGCAACCGATATTAGTTCCAAGTATGTAGACTGCAAGGCACAAAGCTAAACAAGTCATCCAACGCTCCGATATTTTATTGTTCAGCTGAATAAGAAAAAATCTTCGATATGTGAAATGGAAATATATTTTATGTACATCTAGACTAGCTGGTATTCCTCGGGGGTCCCTACTAGGCCCTTTGTTATTGATACTGTATGTCGCATACGCATAATGTACTGTATTCAACGCTTCGATTTTAGATTACAAAGTATATCCCTTTAAAGTAATCGGTAAGTTCATATTTCGTTGTGATTAAACGGATGGTCAACAAATAATAACCATGATTTTATTTAATGAAAAAGTATAGAGCTCTTTTAATTTAGAGACGAAGCACGCAAAAATATTGTTTTTTGAATAAAGATTTATATTCACGTATATGTGTAGATTTTGATTAGTATGCATTTTTCTCAAAAACGGCTGGGTGTTTTAGAAACATCTCTTTTTCGAAGTGAAATGACGTAGAAACAAGCTAACCAGCTTGGAAGTCGTAGGGATGAAATTCAGGAGCGTGGGCAGGCGTGGATCCAGCAATTTGTTGAGGGGGAGGGGGGGAACAATTATTTAATGGGTAAAAATAAAATAAATGCATTAAAATAAATTTATTTCTATATCGGGTTTTCTTATCCAGACTTTGCTCCAAACACTCCCTTTGAATCTTTAACTTTTGGCAACATATTCAGTATCAGCTAGTCCGAAAATGACCAACTGTTTAACTTCAACTAATAGATAGTTTCACATATTTTCCAATTGAAAGTACTTTCCTTCGTTTTTTGCCCACCTTATTCTAAATATAGCTAAAATAAACATGGAACCACCGCCGAGTCAGACTCTACAATTTGCAGAAGATTTCGTAGAAAGTGCTTAAGCAATCCCAGGGAAATCATTGCACAAACATAAATAACATATACAGGGTGTCCCAGAATTGAGTTCCCGGGCGGGAACCTGTGATTCCTGTTCATATTGGGCCCATATAATCCAACCTATCTTAATCCAAAAATGCATCCCTGAGGAAGTACTTCGTCTTAAAGTGAGACAAAAAAATTTTTTTTCCAATCATTTCCGATATATTGAAAATAAAATTTTTAAATTTTGATATGGACTATAACTGAAGTACTCTAGGTAAACTTGATAACAACAAAGGATCTCTTGTTTCTCATTTTTTTTTCATAATTAATATTTGACTGGCTATATTTTTTTAATCACCTTGTACAATTACGGAATACTTGAACATTTTTGCAGAGCATTGAAAGGGCTGCAAAATTAGTACTCTTAAAATTATCGTTTTTTTTTCTTTATATGTATTTAACAATTATTTACAATTCCAGAACAAAATTTTGTAATTACAGAAAAATAAAGTTTATTTAAAAAAACATTACATTCATAACTAATGCTCCACACGATGTAAACCTGTTTCAGTATACAAATAATTAATGCTTTTAAAATTTTGTGTTGTAATAACCAAAAATAAAGAATTATCGTTTTCTCTGTAGGTCATAGGTGTTTATGAAATAGAAAACCTGTTGCGTTGTCAAGACAATACAAACATTAATTAATTAGTAACATCAAAAAATAGCAATTGTGTTTAATTTCGGTCATCTACCAGCAACGAGTTGGATTGTAATTTTGTATTATGAATCAATTTAGTAATGAAGAATATGCCGAGATGCATTTGATATATGAATAAATGAAGTATAATTCTCGAGCCTCTGAACAGGAAAAAGCACCCAAACCGAAGAACATGAAAATTTAAAAATTTTGTTTTCAATAATACTGAAATTATTGAAAAAAAAAACGTTTTCTTCAGTCTCACTTTAAGAGAATGTATTTCCTCAAGGATGCATTTTTGAACTAAGGTGAGTTGGGTTGTGGACTCAATATGAACTCAGGAATCACACGTTCCCATCCGGAAACTTAATTCTGGGACACCCTGTATACGCGAGTCGAAGTGCGAACCTCCTCATTTTACAATTTTTTAAAGTCAGTTAAGCTTAGACATTGTATAACATTGGTAGGACTGTTCAGTAATTTTAAATTATTTGCGTATAAATATTTCATTTCTTAAATGGAAACCAAAAATGCTTGGCTTGGCAGCGTTATCAGAATCTATATACAGGAAACCAAAAAATTATTAATACTTCCTAATTGATAAAAACAAATGCTCGCTTCCATTAGGAAGTATATTATATATTTCACGACCCACGTTAATAAAGTGACAAACCTCACACAAACTAACTCATACTGGGTGGTATTCTTTAAAGAGCAATAATCATAAGAGTGCAGGTGTCGGCCAATGTTTTGTTGACCATATTACTAGTTTACTGTTTAAATCGTATTTTATTATTGAAAGGCTTATAATTTGACCATTTAAACAAAATGAACCTATAAAATATGATATTAAACTAGAGTGAACATTATACTCTTAGCTGATTCATTCATTATTCTATATAACTTATTCGCAGTATTTTGTAAATAATGTTAGTTTCAGACATTCTCCAGATTTCAATGCAATCAGATTTTTCTTAGGATATCGTACATATTATGCATTCCGCGGCTAGGGATACATAATTAATTTTTGATTACTCCTTACAATTCTGAATCAAAAACTAACCTGTAACTCCAAGTTAAAACTGGTCCAAAACTGTAAACAGGCCCTCTGCGAACTTGGCTCATCAAACTGGGTAAGGCTTCTCTGGGTGCCTGGACACAGCAACATTGAGGGTAACGAGCGGGCCGATGCTCTGGCCAGAAGGGGCTCTCGTGAACCTCTGCTCGGTCCGGAGCCGGCTCTCGGCTACCCTAGATCCCAAGCCAAGAGGTTGATAGATAACTGGACTCGCTCCCAGTTCACTGACCTCTGGGATTCCTATCCAGGACTCCGGCAACCAAAGCTCCTAATCTCAGGACCCTTGCCGGAGAGAACAAAGCAACTTCTGCGTCTAAGCAGAAAGCAAATTAGAGCCGTAACAGGTCTCCTGACCGGACATGGCTCTTTTAGGAAACACCTACACACAATGAGGGTGGTTGACCACCCCGATTGCAGGTTCTGTGAGGACGAGGAGGAGACTTCCATCCACGTTCTTACTTCTTGCCCAGGACTGATGAACCTGAGGCACAAGCACTTCGGCACTGGCTTTCCAGTGCTGGAGGAAATAAGGAGTTCTCCCGTGGGAAGGATTTCAGCCTTTGGGCTGGAATCCGGTCTGTACGGGGGAGCTCCTTAATTTGTTCGCGGTAGCACAATGGGCCACAAGGCCTGAGTGCGGCGACCTCCAGGCGCCCCGCTAAAAGAAGAAGAAGAAGAAGAAGAACCTGTAACTCACATTTAGGAAGAACACTTACCAAAGACACTGCGGCTATTTGGACGTGCCGCAGATGTCAGACTTGGGGTCTAAAACAGAGAATGATCTACTGGTCTTATATTTCGGTTGTGAGACTCATGGTAACCTATGCATCATGTGTATGGTGGCCAAAAACTGAAGAAATATTAGCACAAGGAAAGTTACAGAAATTGCTACGCCTTACCTGCTTAGGGATTACAAGAGCAATGCTCCTGTCCCACAGCAGCTATGGGAGCAATGCTAGACCTACTTCCTCTACGTTTTTACGTTAGGAAGGAGACAGCACTTAGTGCCCTAAGGCTGTAGCAGGCACTTTCCCTCTCAAGCCAGATGATCTGGTTGGTCACTTTAGGATCCTGGAATTAATCCAATAAAGCGAGATTTTAACTGTTCGTTTGATGTGCTGATTGAGAGCCTTCAGACGAGCCGAGTCGAGGCCCTGCAATTGGAGAAAGGGTCACTCATCTGGTATACACACGGACCTAAGATGGCTGAAGGGGTTGGCGTGGGCGTAGCGGAGCCTAATTGCAAGCTATCTAGAGCCCTAAGTACGATCCCAACCATCTTCCAAGCAGAAATTTATACTATAGGAATGCATAAATAAAGGCATTCGAAGAGTAAAGACCTATATACTCTCAGATAGCCAGGCGCAACGTTAAAATCTCTCAGGTCTTACACCTTTGAGTCCAAAATTGTCTGGGAATGCAGAAAATTCCTGAAGCAACTAGCAAGAAACACCAGGGTAACCTTGATGTGGGTGCCAGGTACGAGGGAATAGAAGGAAACAAAGTAGCTGACGCCCTTGCAAAAAACAGTGCTGAAGCCTCCATTTTTGGTCCTGACCCATTTTGTGGCTTGTCTAAGGGGCACATAATGCAGAAGATTCTAAAATAGGAAAAGGAACAGAGAGAGTCCTACTGGAGGAATACTCCAGGCCAAAGCGAAAAAGTTTATAACTTATTCGACACAGAATACCACAAAGCTTCTAGAAGAAACGACGGAACATATTCTTTGCTAATGCAAGATGCTAGTCCGCACTAGGCTAAAGTACCTAGAAAAGGAGGAATTAACGCCTGAAGACAGGGAATATAGCCCACAGGAAAATCACAAGCTTTGCGAGAGTCCTGGGCAATTAATTGTAGGGTAATTCACAAAAGATCTTTCAGTTCGATGTGAAGAAGGGCTGTTCAGAGCCGAGCGACTCCTTATACAATCTGCAATCTACTTCTTACAAGGTTCAGTTCTACGTTTTTAGTCTTACTATCGTATATTATCACATTATGGGTAAAAATGATGATTAAAACAGAAATCAACCGGTAAAGAATGACTAGTAAATAATGAAAGTTATCATTATTTTAATCTTCAACCCTTACCATCCGCAACACCGGCATTTTATGGCTTACCCATTGAGAAAACACAAATTTATGTTTTTTGGCAACGTTGACGAAGCTCCGTACTCGTTGTCCTTTATAAAAGGACAACTTTATTGGCCATCATTATAAATATAGCCAAATAAGCTATAACTCAAGCGTTAAAAAATGAAATAAAGAAATGTTTCTGATTCCCGCACTATAAAGCCTATGCGAGTAATGCTATGTAAATAAATCGTTGCGGCCAACATACAACTTCTGGGCCAGTCCAATGTATTGTACTCAAAATGTTGTTCGTTTCACTGACATTACCCTCTCTAATTTGAGGAATGTGATATGTTTTGTATTTTCAATCTTATAATAAAACCATTAATCGGACAATAGTCAATAACATAAAAATTTTATTAGTCATAAAAATGACTGACTTACATAAAACTAATGCAAATATGCAACATTCGTCATATTTAATGCGTAACCCACTAGGCCATTCTCTTAGGGCGGGCTGTATCGAGCAAGTTTAAACCAAAATCAGCTTGACTAAGGTTCAAAAAAGGTTGTCATTGTTACAACAATCATACTGATTTGGGTTTAAATTTCGTCCATACAAGTTTAAACTTAGAACGGCTTGATCAAAGATCAAAATCCATAGTTATGATTGTCGTAACAATTGTTACTATGCACTTTGATTTTTGGTTAAATTGATTTTGATTTAGAGTAGGTTGTACTTCTATTGACTAATTTCTAAACTTTAATCCAAATATAAGTTGTGGCATTCTATTAATTCTCCTATTATTTTTTTGGGACTTCCTCCCACATGTATCCTTGCTTCTAAATGTCGTCCGAAGAATCTATAACGTAATACGATTAACCAGTACATTACTGAGAATTAACCTACTCTAGTGACTTTTACATCAAAGGATCAGTAAAGATGCATGTGGCAGAAACTCCCAAAAAGAATATTTAGACAAAACAAATAAGAAATACTGGAGCATGGCTCAAGTTTTCTTTCCTTCAAACGTTTGAGATTCACCATTTGTTTGCCATGCTGCTCCAATCTATTTGTCATAATTTCTGCCAAGTAGCGGGAAAATGCTGCGTTCTTCTGCGAATTCTTGTATGTATGAGTGTAGCTAATTTTTTAAGGTTGCATCCACATTTACATTTTGAATACGATCTTTGCCTTACGTTGCATCGTCGATATCGGCAATTGAATTCAGTGTATCAGTTCCGATATAGTTGGCTTCGATGGCCACAACACGGGGCACAATATGGCCCTCCCCCAATGAAACTGCTTTTTCACGACTGTCTTTGGTGAGGCTGAGTTTCTGGAAAGAATGATCTGTTACGGGAGTTTCATGGCAACAGACGGATTACATATTCCAATAAAAAGTGCTTCTACTACATTTTAGTATATTTCTTGGTGAGGCTGAGTTTCTGGGAAGAATGATCTGCTGCTTGAGTTTCATGGCAGAAATGAGAAATATTTTCTGTTTTCTAAAATTATGTACTGTTTATATTTTAGTATAAACGACTTTTGTTTATAAAGTACAATATAATAACGAAATATATTGTAACTACAAGGTTGTTTGCTCTAAAGTAAAGGCTTTTAATAATAATGAATTAAAAGAGTAATTGAAAATGTAGTACTACCTAGTTAAATATTCATTGATTGAATTACTGTTTAAATAAAACAGTTGATAGTTGTAATTGACTTTTTTTCAAAGTAGCTTAAAAAGCCCACTCCATCCTACTATAAGACAAAAGTTCTTTAACTGTTAGTTAACTGAATCTTCTTGGCCGTAAGGGGTTATGTAGATACTAGTTTAATCTGCATGGCCGTAGGGGACTGTGTGGATGCTAAGAATGAGAATATTCAAATAAAATATTAGACAAATTCATTTTAGGTTCTTAATTTGCTAGCATAACCAGAATTCGAGTTATCGAAAGAATGTAAAAATTTCATTAATATTTTTACACATAGTTTTTCTTTTATTTATCATAGATAGTTATTTTTTCTGCTATTTGCACAATCCTATAAAGAATATGTTTCAATACAAAAGTTCTTATTACTAATATCAAGTATATATGATCTCAAATCGCGATTCAAATATATTTGCAAGACGTTTTTGAAACATGTAAAATAAATATATTTCAAAATAGTCTCATCAGTATCTACAAAAACACTATTCACTGCCATAAATTTATATTTCTAGAGTAATGGTTTGCGACATTGCAGTTTGGTTGTAATAATTATTGATAATACAGTATTGTAGCAGCAATCTTCATAAACAAGTTATTTTTCTATCTAACAGTTGCAAGGTGAGCGGCTACATTAATTATGATTGTTTACGTATACATATATGTATTAGTCATAAAAAATTTCTAGAAAATTAAGATATAACCATAATAGAGCTATATCTTTAGATCTTCATATTTACAGAAGTTACCAATGTTTGTTCCTCCTTCAACCGCAATGCATGTAACACGACCTTCTGAATTCAGAAATATTTATATCTGAGAGACGTCTAATAATTTTTTATCTAATTATAGTCGGTGTGATTACTAAACTGTCTTAATTTAATCAAACTCCCCACCTCTAACATACAGTTTTGTTAGTTTTGATGAAATACAACATTATTTCTACCCTTGTCTGTCATTTATCTGATGGCTTGCTTCTATAGCGGGGCTCAGTGGACATAGGGGTACAGTGGTCATGCAAATAAAATATAGATTAAATATCCTTATAATTGCGCGCCATCTCTTAAGAAAGTTGCCTAACAGGAACTACATCTTCGGCCGTGGCGATTCAACAGATTGCTGGTTTAGTTTTCCTTGAAAAGCGTTGTGGTTGCGTTTGTCACTAAAAATAAAATTATTTATTCATTTTTAAGTGCCTCCACTGCAGAGAAATATTCAAAAGTAAGTAATTTCCAATACATTGTTGTTTTAATAGAGTGTCAGGAACATTTCTAACTAGCGTGCATTTTCGTGCATGTTTTTGTTTTTATAGGTTAGAACAAAAACTGTGCTTGTTACACTTGGGGCACAGTGGTCAGTAGTATGTCGGGGTACAGTGGTCACTAGTCAACAAAATAAAAATGAATGTCCACTGTGCCCCACGTTAAAAATGTTCTGATAAAACATGTATTTGTTAGGTGTAATATGCCTTATTTAATTACAGATGGTTCGTAATCGCACTCGAAAAACCACTATTGGGCAAACTAATAAGGAGACAATGTTTTTACCATCTACACGGTGGTCTTTCAATCAAGAGGGCAGCAATATGTTATAATATTCCACGAACAACTTTAATTAGATATATCAAGAAATGCAAAGATAAGACTATTAATTGGGATAATGCAATTATATTAGATGTACCGCGAATGGAGCCAAAATATAATTCACGACAGGTTTTTACGGACCAAGAAGAAGGTATGCTATCTAATTATTTGCAAACCTGCGCCCGTTTACATCATGGATTACCCCCTGTTGAGGCAAGAAAAATTGCTTATGAATTTGCGGTGGCAAATAATAAGAAAGTCCCTAAAAATTGGGTTGATAATCATACCTCTGGTAAAGACTGGTTCACCTCATTTATGAAAAGAAATAGTAACATATCCTTAAGGATGCCGGAGGCAACATCATTGGCTAGAGCAATGGGTTTTAATAAAGTTGTAGTGGGCAACTTTTTCGACAATCTTCAGAAGGTTTTGGAAAAACATAATCTAGGTCCCGAACAAATTTATAATATGGATGAAACGGGACTTACAACTGTACAGAAACCACTAAAGGTTGTGGCCCAAAGAGGTGCTAAACAAGTTGGCCAGATTACTTCTTCAGAACGGGGACAATTAGTAACAGTAATCTGTGCTATAAACGCGATTGGAAATTCGGTTCCACCGTTAATGATTTTTCCCCGAGTATACTTTCAACAACATATGATCAAGGGGGCGCCACCTGGCACTATAGGACGAGCTAATCTATCAGGATGGACAACTAACGAGATTTTTGTCGATTGGATGAAACATTTTATCAAATTTACGAAACCAGCTGAAGATTCACCAGTGCTTCTCATAATGGACAATCACGAAAGTCATGTTTCGTACACGGCTGTAAAGCTAGCTAAGGAAAATCATATTATACTTTTGACATTACCCCCACACACGAGTCACCGCCTACAACCCTTAGATAGATGTTTGTATGGCCCGCTTAAGCGGTACTATAACGATGCTTGCCGGTCTGAACTATTGAATAAACCAGGAGGGCGAATTAGCATATACGAAATTGCAGACATGTTTGGGAAATCTTATCCTCAAGCAGCCACCCAAAGAAACCTTATTTCTGGTTTCAGGGTCACGGGTATATATCCTTTTAATCGTCACATATTCCCAGATGATGAATTTATAGCTGCTAGTGTCACTGACATTGATATAAATATGAATTTGAATGTGCCCAATGAAACAGAAACAGGTACTAGTCATGAAAATACTAGAGCAATTACTCCTGTAGCAAGCACCAGCCATGACAGTCTGGACGGAATAACAATAACTGACAAACTGACACCTGTAGAAGAAAACTCAGTTATTACACCAGCCATGATCCGTCCATATCCTAAATCTGTTGGTTCTTCAAAATCAAAAAGAAAGCCACGGAAGAAAAAAACAACTTCTGTCTTGACAGACACTCCGGTGCTAAAACAAATAGAGGAAGAGTTCAATAAGAGAAATGAGGCTAAGGTCAACAAAATTAAAAAAAAAATAGTAGATGACAGCACTGGTTCAAACATAATATCCCAAAAGAAGAAAAAGATAGAGAGTATAAGACTTGATGACAGCAGTAGTGGCAGCGGAGAAAGCGTTAAGCTTGCAGATTCTGAAGATGATTTTCACGACGACCTTGAGGAAGAACAACCAAATGACCTGCTCTTTGATTTGTCAGATATTCAAGTGAACAGTTTTGTACTTGTCAAATTTCAAACAAAAAAGACTGTAAAATATTTTGTTGGGAAGGTTCTAGCTATTCATAACTCTTTCGAGTTTCAAGTTAGTTTCCTGAGGAAACATGGAAATAACTTTGTGTTTCCCGCAGTTGCTGATGTATCTTCAGTTGAAAAAGAAAACATTATTTATCATCTATCAACTCCTGTGCAATCTGGTGGAACTGCAAGAATGCAAGGTCTCTTCCGTTTTCACATAAATTTTTCTTCTTTTAATATGGGATAGAACATTAGCTAATATAGATACTTTATTATTTACTTACCTACTCTTATGATGATATTTAACTTTTTAATACATAGGATAATATTATCTTTTGTTATAACTTTATGATAGTAAAAAATATATTTTAAAAATTAATGCGTGCTTTACTGTTTTACTATGACCATTGTACCCCTATTAAGAGACCACTGTACCCGATAGAGGGGTACAGTGGTCACAATATTTAAAAAAAAGAAATTTCTCATTTACACATTTTCGGTATAACTTGAGGAATTGGGTTCCTTATGAAATTATAGAAGAAAAGCCATACTTTAAACCTGCTGCGGAAAAATGGAAAAATTGTATGTATTTTAAAAATAATAATAAGAAATCCAAAAAGATGACCACTGAGCCCCGCTCTCCCCTACTCTAATCGAGAAAATTTTGGTCGTGGTCACATATGTTGTGAATTTACGTGCACCAGGTCGCAAACTCACGAAATGCACAGATTTATATTTTCTGAATGGTCACTGCTCGTTCTGCTAAGTTATGTTGAAAAATGCCCTACTTTTTAAAGAAATTTTGACCATACCAGTTTTTAATCCATTATATCTTGGAAAATATGCATACTATGTAAATACTATGTAAATACTATAGACATAGATAAAGCACGGCATTGTTTGTAGGAGGAAATATTTTCAGAATTTTTTATTCTAAAATTTTGCAATTATTCTCAAAAACGTGACGTCATGTTTATTCGGTTATTTATCAATGTATTTAAAAAATGTCTGTTAAAATAGTTAATTATATAAAATGTAAGCATTTTCAGAAAAAAAGAATTAGTATTATATCAAATATTAAGGATAGGCCCGTTTAACATATTTATTATTGTGGTTCTGAAAGTGCTTAACAAGCATAACAATTATGCCAAATTTACTGCCATCGCCTTTATGTACACAGGACTTATTAAAGTCTTCACGCTTAAAAACGCTGGGATAATCTGGTAGTAGCGTTGTGACGTTATATGACTTGGACACCCAGAGAATACGGAATTCAATCCAATTATATAAAAATGCCCAATCTTTATAAAAATTTCCACCCACAATGTCCATTTTTGTATTAAGTATGAATTCGACATATTAAACAAAATGTCAAAAGTCCTGAACAATATCATTGAAGATTAAAATTTTGCAAGAGGTCCACGGTCAAATCATATACGAAAAACAAACAATGATACGGCATTTTTTATTATGGCAGCTGTAGCATAGCTTCGAATTGGAATGACTTTTAGTAATAGGCTATTCTTCAATATTAATTCTTTCGATGGCAATATCAACAACGAAGGCCTAAAATGGATTTCTTAAAAAATTGTTCATTCTAATGGATTACATTGGACAAGGTAGGTAAATAAATCCATTTTAGGTCTTTGTTCGCATTTTTAACTGTATCTTCATACCGTAGGGGGTCATGTAGATACTAGTTTAATCTGCTTAGCCGTAGGGGACTATGTTGGATGCTAGTGTTATAATGAGAATGTCGAATAAGTTGGACCAATTTATTTTAGCATTTTGATTTGCTAGGATAACCAGAAGTCAGGCTATCGAAAGAATGCAAAGATTTCACTAATATTTTTTACACATTGTTTTTCTTTTAGTTCTCATAGATAGTTTTTTCCGCTGTTTGCAAAATCTAATAAAGAATGTTTCATTACTATAAGCAAACAAATAATAAATAATTCACTTTTTAGCAATATTTAGTTTTTATTACTTTCGTTAGCTTTGATAGAGATTTCAAATCATCCTTTACTTGCGTTTCGGGACAAAATTGTTTTGTTCAGCGTAATCTCTCTGTACTTATTGCAGACTCGGAGAATATCCATCGAGAATCACGGTGCACTTCTCCTATGAAAACTTTAAATAATGTATGTATTTTATACTAATATCAGCAAATGTCTCATTTGTACCACAACTTAATTTATGAAGCAAGTAACCACCATCAATTATATAAACTACATTATCAATATATAAATCAGCAGGCGTGAAAAGATGTATGAGAGCAAATACTGTAAAATATAGCAAAAAATGGTCAACTTTGAATGGCGATATCTCGATGGTCGTTGGTCGTACGGAGCTGATAAAAAAGCAATTTCTTTGCGTTTTCAATAACTTTTTTTTCTCTGAACATTTACATATACCTAGGATGCCGTAAAAAACGTTATGGACGAATTATTGAAAAGAAAGAAAAGGTGAATTTTTGTCAATTTCTAATTTTGTTTTTTAATTATTTTTAATACTAAAAATAGGAAAAAAATATTTTTTTACACGACATTTGGATGGGAAATTTAATTTTCTGCAAAAAAGTATTCTTGTAAAAATCTCCAAATCTGCATTTATTTTATGTAGCTGAAGTTCGGAACGTTCAAATGAACGAAAACGAGGAAAATAAAATTATACCAGGATCCTTTAGATGTGTCTAAAAATCTACTTAATAATTGTACGTTAGCTTCAGAATTCAAACAAAATGTCCCTAACTTCCCCCTGCACCGGAAGCCACCCTTACTTGCACCCCAATTATAATATAATAAAATACTTAAAAATATTCCAAAGCTTTAGATCAAGCTAAATATTTTCTTATTAATTGAGAGTCATCTTACTAATTCATAAGAAAAAATTTCAAACTCCCCCTTGCCCCGGAAGCCACCCTTACGTGCATCCAAAGTATAATTTAATTCATAAAAATATTCCAAAGATTTAGATCAAGCTGGATATTTTCTTATTAATTGAAAGTCATCATACTAATTCATAAGAAAAAATTTCAAACTCCCCCTTGCCCCGGAAGCCACCCTTACGTGCATTCAAAGTTAATTTAATTCATAAAAATATTCCAAAGATTTAGATCAAGCTGGATATTTTCTTATTAATTGAGAGTCTTCTTACTAATTCATAAGAAAAAATTTCAAACTCCCCCTTGCCCCGGAAGCCACCCTTACGTGCATCCAAAGTATAATTTAATTCATAAAAATATTCCAAAGATTTAGATCAAGCTGGATATTTTCTTATTAATTGAGAGTCTTCTTACTAATTCATAAGAAAAAATTTCAAACTCCCCCTTGCCCCGGAAGCCACCCTTACGTGCATCCAAAGTATAATTTAATTCATAAAAATATTCCAAAGATTTAGATCAAGCTGGATATTTTCTTATTAATTGAAAGTCATCATACTAATTCATAAGAAAAAATTTCAAACTCCCCCTTGCCCCGGAAGCCACCCTTACGTGCATTCAAAGTTAATTTAATTCATAAAAATATTCCAAAGATTTAGATCAAGCTGGATATTTTCTTATTAATTGAGAGTCTTCTTACTAATTCATAAGAAAAAATTTCAAACTCCCCCTTGCCCCGGAAGCCACCCTTACGTGCATCCAAAGTATAATTTAATTCATAAAAATATTCCAAAGATTTAGATCAAGCTGGATATTTTCTTATTAATTGAGAGTCTTCTTACTAATTCATAAGAAAAAATTTCAAACTCCCCCTTGCCCCGGAAGCCACCCTTACGTGCATCCAAAGTATAATTTAATTCATAAAAATATTCCAAAGCTTTAGATCAAGCTGGATATTTTCTTATTTATTGAGAATCGTCTTTCTAATTCATAAGACAAAATTTCAAACTTCCCCTTGCCCCGGAAGCCACCCTTACGTGCATCCAAAGTTAATTTAATTGATAAAAATATTCCGAAGCTTTAGATCAAGCAGGATATTTTCTTATTTATTGAAAGTCATCTTACTAATTCATAAGAAAAAATTTCAAACTCCCCCTTGCCCCGGAAGCCACCCTTATGTACACCCCAAATATAGTTTAGTCCTCAAAAATATTCCAAAGCTTTAGATCAAGCTGGATATTTTCTTATTAATTGAAAGTCATCATACTAATTCATAAGAAAAAATTTCAAACTCCCCCTTGCCCCGGAAGTCACCCTTACCTGCATCCGAAGTATAATTTAATTCATAAAAATATTCCAAAGCTTTAGATCAAGCTGAATATTCTCTTATTTATTGAAAGTCATCTTACTAATTCATGAGAAAACATTTCAAACTCCCCCTTGCCCCGGAAGCCACCCTTACGTGCATTCAAAGTTAATTTAATTCATAAAAATATTCCAAAGCTTTAGATCAAGCTGGATATTTTCTTATTAATTGAGAGTCATCTTACTAATTCATAAGAAAAAATTTCAAACTCCCCCTTGCCCCGGAAGCCACCCTTACGTGCATCCAAAGTATAATTTAATTCATAAAAATATTCCAAAGATTTAGATCAAGCTGGATATTTTCTTATTAATTGAAAGTCATCATACTAATTCATAAGAAAAAATTTCAAACTCCCCCTTGCCCCGGAAGCCACCCTTACGTGCATCCGAAATATAATTTAATTCATAAAAATATTCCGAAGCTTTAGATCAAGCTGGATATTTTCTTATTTATTGAAAGTCATCTTACTAATTCATGAGAAAAAATTTCAAACTCCCCCTTGCCCCGGAAGCCACCCTTACGTGCATTCAAAGTTAATTTAATTCATAAAAATATTCCAAAGCTTTAGATCAAGCTGGATATTTTCTTATTAATTGAGAGTCATCTTACTAATTCGTAAGAAAAAATTTCAAACTCCCCCTTGCCCCGGAAGCCACCCTTACTTGCATCCAAAGTATAATTTAATTCATAAAAATATTCCAAAGCTTTAGATCAAGCTGGATATTCTCTTATTTATTGAAAGTAATCTTACTAATTCATGAGAAAAAATTTCAAACTCCGCCTTGCCCCGGAAGCCACCCTTACGTGCATTCAAAGTTAATTTAATTCATAAAAATATTCCAAAGCTTTAGATCAAGCTGGATATTTTCTTATTAATTGAGAGTCTTCTTACTAATTCATAAGAAAAAATTTCAAACTCCCCCTTGCCCCGGAAGCCACCCTTACGTGCATCCGAAGTATAATTTAATTCATAAAAATATTCCAAAGCTTTAGATCAAGCTGGATATTTTCTTATTTATTGAAAGTCATCTTACTAATTCATGAGAAAAAATTTCAAACTCCCCCTTGCCCCGGAAGCCACCCTTACGTGCATCCAAAGTATAATTTAATTCATAAAAATATTCCAAAGCTTTAGATCAAGCTGAATATTTCCTTATTAATTGAAAGTCATCTTACTAATTGATAAGAAAAAATTTCAAACTCCCCCTTGCCCCGGAAGCCACCCTTACGTGCATCCAAAGTATAATTTAATTCATAAAAATATTCCGAAGCTTTAGATCAAGCTGGATATTTTCTTATTTATTGAAAGTCATCTTACTAATTCATGAGAAAAAATTGCAAACTCCCCCTTGCCCCGGAAGCCACCCTTACGTGCATCCAAAATATAATTTAATTCATAAAAATATTCCAAAGCTTTAGATCAAGCTGGATATTTTCTTGTTTATTGAGAATCGTCTTTCTAATTCATAAGAAAAAATTTCAAACTCCCCCTTGCCCCGGAAGCCACCCTTATGTACACCCCAAATATAGTTTAGTCCTCCAAAATATTCCAAAGCTTTAGCTCAAGCTGGATATTTTCTTATTAATTGAGAGTCATCTTACTAATTCATAAGAAAAAATTTCGAACTCCCCCTTGCCCCGGAAGCCACCCTTACGTGCATCCAAAATTAATTTAATTGATAAAAATATTCCGAAGCTTTAGATCAAGCTGGATATTTTCTTATTTATTGAAAGTCATCTTACTAATTCATAAGAAAAAATTTCAAACTCCCCTTGCCCCGGAAGCCACCCTTATGTACACCCCAAATATAGTTTAGTCCACAAAAATAGTCCAAAGCTTTAGATTAAGCTGGATATTTTCTTACTAATTGAGAGTCATCTTACTAATTCATAAGAAAAAATTTCAAACTCCCCCTTGCCCCGGAAGCCACCCTTACGTGCATCCAAAATATAATTTAATTCATAAAAATATTCCGAAGCTTTAGATCAAGCTGGATATTTTCTTATTTATTGAAAGTCATCTTACTAATTCATAAGAAAAAATTTCAAACTCCCCTGGTTGAGTGGTAGAATAGCAATAGCTAAACTCCTCCAGGATGTTAATATAAATAACAGAATTGAATTAATAAAATAAGAAAATAAAGTATTTAAAAAGAACCCTGCTCTGGAAGCCACCTCTACGCTTGTTTCCAAGCATAATTTACTTTCTTTTAATATTTGTAACCTCCAGATCTCGTTAAGAATTAATATTAAATCAAACAATTTCTTAATTCTAGATCATCTTTATTTATTTCCTAAATTTGAATTACATTTGGTCGACTGCAATTAGGTTTATACTTCGGAACCCAGTTATAATGAACGGATTTTCATGATTTTTTTGTACTGAGTTTCTAAGCCTGGGTACAAAAAAGTTTACTCTTTAAAAATTGCTGTATATAAGGAGTCGAGCAATGCATTGTTAAGTGCTCTTTCAATGTCGAGGAATTCTGCCACCACAATCTCCTTTGCCTGTGATATCGGGTGATTTTCCCAACCAGGTTATTTAGTGTTAGTTCTGTTGATTTCCGCCTACAGCACGGGTCGCAAAACACCTTGGCTTGAGGGAGATTATCGACTTAGCCTTGTCTAGATCCGCCGTGTTTAGCCGAACGCAGGGTCACCTCGAGCAGGATGCGACACTATGCCGCGCACGGACGGTCTTGGGAAAAGCTTCCTTGAGGGATGACCATCTCCTCTCAGCTGTCCCCCTGGAGTCAGTGGCCATGAAGCTGACTCCTTGACCCCAGTCTGTCGGTCGGTCTGTCTGTAATTTTTTATGTGGGCACGTTTTCTCCGAAACGGTTTAAGTAATTGATTTGAAATTTGGTACACGTATGTAGGATGCATCAAATAATATATTAATAAAATTCTGCGATAAATTATATAGTGATTCCTTAGGCAGCAGTTTTTTTTACTGTTGTTATACTGAACAATATATAAGAAAGATAAAATAATACTTTTTATCAGCCTTCTGTTTACGATAATACTCAGAAATTAATATTAAAACTGCTGCTATTAGTCTAAGAATTACTGATCTCGTCAACATACCCATTTTCACAAGGCTGGAAATATGCTAAAATGTTAGATCAGATCTCCTCAAAGAAGGAATGGCCAGTGTGGCTAAAAGACGTTGGTGGGGTAAGTGTCAAGGAATTTTTGAATGTGGTGATATTTGTTTACTTGCCTCTAAAAAGCTTGCGGTGAGTAGAGTAGCGGAGAGAGCAACACTTCGCATGCAGAAGGTCCAGAGTTCAAATTCAATATACCCGCAAAAATATTTTCATTTTTTTTTCTTATTTCCGACCCAAACCTCTTGCTCAAATATTATATTATATATATATTTTATGTATATAAACGTTTCTTTGATTTTGATGTTTGTTTAATTAAACCGGGCTTTGGGATCTTTCATCTTTAAACTAATTTTATGGAAATCGTTTAAAATAATAAACATTCATTTAACCATAGTATTTATGTAACTCAAAAATGTATATATTTACATAATTGTACAAAATGGACATAAACGAGATGCATCTACTTGAATCTGTAAAAATATTTCACAGTGTGTAATAATGTTCTGAAATTGATATGTTTCTAGACTATGTGTAATTATACATTACATGACAATGACGTGAAAGGGATTTTATATGGAATAAGAACTAAAAATAAATGATTAATTATTCATTATAATAAATTTCGTGTCGCCAAAAAGTAACACCCAGTATGATAAAGCATTAATTAGGTTACTTTCATTTAGACCAGATTTCTATCCCCGATTGACAAAAACAGGATATCAAATTCTTCTCTTACTTTCAGTTATTAAATTCTAGTAAAATTAGTTTAAACGTGAAAGATCCCAACGACCCATTTTAATTAAACAAACATTAAAATCAAAGAAACATTTATAGACGTGAAATATAGGTAATATAATATTCGAGCAAAAGATTTGGGTCGAAAATTAAAAAGAGAAAGTGAAAATATTTTTGCGGGTATATAGGATTTGAACTTTCAAAGTCTCCTTCTGTAAGTCTGAGTTTTGTAGAGGCCAAAAAATGTTATAAATTTAAACGGTAATCATTCTCAAAAATTCCAGTACACTTACCCCACCGATGTCCTTTAGTCATACCGGCTATAACTTATTTGGGGAGATCTAAAGTAACATTTCAGCATATTTCCAGCCTTGTGAAAGTGGGATACGTTTTCTTTAAATTTTTAACTGTCATCGAATGAATTCTACGTTAATTTCAAAAGAGGTATTTTGAATACCCTAACTGTGAACAAATCTTTTCAATTCATTATTTTTTTTTAGCTTGTTTGCAATATTTTTGGCATAATTTACATTGGAGAAATTTCTCTGCTGATATCTGGGATTTCTTTTTTTTTAAAGCTCCATTTTTTGCAATTTCTTCTTCATCTTCTGAGTCAACTAAGTTATATTTTATACATTGCACATGAATGTGTCGATTGCATGTATTGCATTGGGCTACCTGTTTTTTGTCTAAATCACCCATGCATTGTAGACATTTAAGTGTGACGCTTTCGGATTTTTTTAATAACGTTTCGGCTACTTCTCTTCGAAATACAACTGGGTTGAAGTTATCATCATAATTCCTATTTCTACCAATGCAATCTATATAATGAGTTATATATAAAGCGCAATTGGATGTATCATCCAGCTGTTGGTACGGGCGATTTTTACACTCTGTTATCTTCCATTGTCTATTGTGTAGTTCACTGAGCGTTGATTTAATGTTACATTGTTCAATATACTTCTTGAAGGCTTCCGTTACCCTTTCTGTGTCCGAAATCAACTCATATGGATCCATGAGGGTTATTTCATTTATACTTGGTTTCACAACCAACAATCGCCAATGCCCATTCAAGGAGTAGGGCAATAAAAGTGTTTCATAAATTTTTTTCTCAATGTTCATTAATTTTAGTCCTTTGTGATGTCTTTCCTTCCAATGATCGCCTAAAACCGTTCCTCCAATATCAGTTGGGAAGTAAGTCACATTCTCCCATTCTTCCATAAAGCACGTTACGTAAGAATCAATTATTTCGCCGTCTATCCAACTATTAATACTTGCAAGACATTTAAAATTACTGACTGTCAGTTGGAATTTTTGAAATACGACAGTGTAATTATCGTTAGCTGAGTATTCGCTAATTTTCTTCAACTTAGAGTTCGATAGTAAGTAATACAGTACGTCACTAACTAGGCCGTTATTTAATAATTCTACATCATTTGTACTCTTTTTTAGTTTGATCTTAGAATCATCGTTATTTGCTTTTATTGAACATTTCTTATTATCTTCTTTTACTATATTTTCTTTTTTGAGAGTTTTCCTTTTTAAATTGATCTTAAAATCATTCTCATTTCTTTTCATTGTACGTTTCTTCTTCTCTTCTTTTACTCTATTTTCTTTTTTATCAGTTTTCTTCCCATCATTTTCATTTTCGTCGTTGAGTTTTCGACATATATTTATCAAATGTTTAGCCTCTATATGAACGTATCTTTTTTTTTTTGTTTTTTGATTTATTGAATCATTTTTATTTCGGCTCCATTTTTCCCTTTGGAACGGATTTGATGCTGCCTCGGGATATAGTGGTGGATCTTTAACTGTGATTTTCCCTTTAGATTTTATTTCTTCTAAAGCTTGTTCACCGACTAAATACTCACTATGTTCTCGAAGAGCTCGAATTGCATCTCCTATCGTATTTCTTTTCTGGCCACGTAATATTAATTCTTTATAAATTTTATTATGCGATTCAATGTAGGCGTTTGATACGCGTGATATATTTTTATCAACTAAATCAATCATAAGCCCACTCCAAATTGAACAGTATGGCATAAAATGAATGGTAAAATATTCTGCGAATTCCGGAGCATAATATGGGTTAGATATGTCTTCTTCACCACTTTCCTTTATAGTTATCGAATCTTTCGCTATCATAAGCTTCTTCCAATAATGAAAGTAAAATGGCGATTTAGCATAAATAGTTTTGCTTTTGCTGTATATTTTTCTAAATTCATCCCCTAATTCTAATTCTCTTTCTTCCAATTCTTGTGTTTCTGTAAGAATGTCCTTCAAGTGCCCTTTATTTTTATTTATTTTAAAAGTTAACTGGTTAAAGGCAGCTTTAATTAAATTTTCATCTTTGGTCAGTATAATTTCTAAGATGTCTCGAAATACTATGTCCATTTGATTAATACTGCGGCACAAAATCAATAACACGACACATTCCAGAATGAACGATTTAATTTTTAGGAGTGCGGGAAAATCTACTTTAACTGTTCTACTTACTCTGTTGATTGTGTGGGCACAACAACTTAATAAAATTGTTAACTTTGTCGGTACTTTATGTTTGGTTGCATAATCGTATGTTACATTTAAGTATTTTTCCATATTCATTTCATTCCATTGAAATGTAATAGAATTCATAAGCGCCCAACTCCAATCAGTCACAATTGCTTTTGCCAGTGGCCATTTATTCAGTTCACGACGAACAAACGATTTATATTTCATCAAAAAAACTGAAATTGATGAGATGTCGTGTTCTGAAGTAAGCATTTGGGCAATAGGAATTGCTGATTTTGCTGCTCTGTATATTAGACAATAATAAAATACAATTCCTCTTTTTATAAATTCTGGTTTACTAACATTGGCGCCTGTCGCGTCCAAATGTAAGATGAGAGGTTTCGTGGTATCTATAGTATTCAGTTGAGCTTTCGTATACAGTAAAATTTGTAGGGGTAACGCGACGTGCTGGATGAATGGATCTTCTAATTCATTGTCGTCAATATATGATTGCATCACGTCTGCAATATCACGTGATTTTAAATTCTTGCGCTGGGCACATTTATCCTCTGACTTAATTTTATTATAAATTTGCAAACTTTGTAAATTTTGGCCATGGCCATCTGCCAGTAATTCTCGGTCACATTTTTGTATTTCTTCTAAATAGAAACTTCGTGCTGATCTATATTTTAATAATTTTAATTTCTCCTTTCGTTGTTCTCCCCTTATTGGTCGACATATTATTTTGTCCTCCTCATGATGCTTATAGGATGTGTCTGTATTACTTGATACAAATATTCTTATGTTATTTAAATCTAGTTCAAAAATGTCGAACCGAAATGAGGCTTCATGACTCCTTATTAAGCAGTAAGCATACATAACCCAATTGAAATCGTTCCGACGTATATTTCCCCTAAATGATAATATGCATGACGAATGTAGTTCTTTTTCCATCGTCACGTGAATGAGATGCCTTAATAAGGCTAAATCAATATAATTACCTATCGCAATTTTATGAGTCAGTATGTCAAAACAGCCATTACTTCTGGTAAAAATATTAGCTCTTTTCATTTTCTGACCATCAAGATTATTTTTTGCTTCTTCTTTTTCTGCCGGTGAATTACTCTCATCAATAAAGTTCTCATCTGAATCAGAATTTGTTCTATTTATTTTAATGTATTCACCGTCTTTTTGTTTTTCTTTATATAATAACATTTCTGAGACTTCACCATCCTCATGATAGTCGTATATATTATCCATATTTGATAACTTATTATCAATAGGTGACATAATCGCAGAAGTCCATTCATCAATTTGTGAACCTTGAGGGATGATAGATTCTTCTCTTTCCGGTGAAGTTATTGTCGGAGGTTTTTCATAAATGTTTTCATCTATCACATTATAATCGTCATCTTCATTTTCTGTTTTTTTCACAACCTTAAGAAGTTGGAAATGGCCAGATCGCTCCTGGCCTGAAAATAGTATATTAATTGGTTCACCTTCTTCAATTACTTCAGGTTCTAATTTTGCCGTAAGGGTATACTTATTGCCTTTTAATTTCCAAATACATATTCGTCTTTTATATAATCGAGCAAAAATACCTATTTCAAAATCAGTTCCATAAATGTAGTTTTTTCCCATTACCGATTTGTAATGGTTCGCGTCCTGATACTGAATCTCTACGGAAGTTGCTGACAGCGTGCCAAAACAGTCTTCAAAATGTGTTGTTACATACTCGACTATGCTTTCACGGATGTCCGAATAAAAATCCTCCGTATCATAGACAGCATGCGACAGTGTCCGAAATAAACAATTACCATCACTAGATATGCTAACTTTTTGAAAATCATTGTCGTTAAATTCTTGTACAGTATCAAAGCTGTCGGTAGATGTCTTTGTATTGATGTCGTTATCTTGAAATATTTTTTGTAGTTCACTGCGCAAATTTCCTTTTTTCCAAAGAGCTAGTAAAACACTTCGGAACTTATAATTGCAGGATACTTTTCGTCTTTTAGCAACCTGTCGAATTAATCATAACTTCCATTACTTTAAGCAAGAAGTATACACAATTGTAGTCGTTAATTATTTGCATAAAGCGATTTTCATTATTTTATAAAATATATATCTAAAAGTCACTCTATATCAATACACGTGATTAATGACAAAAATTGTTTAACAAAAGTCACAACATTGTAGTGAGTACTTCAATAATTACTTCGTCAATATTGTCAGTCTTAAGTTCATCAACAATTTTTTCTATAAAAAATAGTAAGTACTAGTAACGTAAATCATTTTCAGAAAGTAATGTATGAATCACCGTAATAGTTGAAGCATTAATTAAGTATATTTCTTTAAATGTAAATATTGACTGTTGTGAACTTGAAAATAGAAAAAAAATGTTTATTCTAATTTGTACACTTTACACAATCATGAACTTCGAAAGTAAAAGGATGTATTGCAATTTGTTACTGCAATAAGCAAAGAAATTAATTATGATACAATCTTTCGATTTTCACGAAGGGATTTTTTTCTTTAAATACTCTATAAGCTAAAATATTAATTTACGTTACAAGACCGCAAAGAGGTGTTCGCAGGTCGCCTGCGGCTCACCATGGAGGCTTGGATAGATCTGCAAAACACTGTTTTCGGTCATGTAACATACACTATTTTTTTTCGACCGACACTGTGATACAAAATCAATTTTTCATTATTTTTTAAATAAATTATGTAACAAATACAACGACAAACAATATAAGTTAAGTGTATTTATCCATTTGACACTTATCCCAACAATCAACACAAGTTCGTTTCTATAGCAACAAGAAAGCAAAGCCACCTGTACCAAAAATTGGCTGCATATTTTACCTTCATGGATCGGAAACGAGAACAGGGATCATAAAAGCTCTTGCCGATCTCTGATGCCCATTTTCCGGTCTAGCCTGGACTTTGTGTCTGAAAATTTATCCAAAAGAGTGCGTATCTTCTGGTCGGTCGAAAAAAAGTTATAACGATTTTCGAACCTCGGAAAAAATATTTATAACACACTATTTTCGCACCTATCACTTGAAATATCTAGAAAACTGTGCCGAGACAATACGAGCCAAAATGTCTCGTCACAGCGTCAGGCGTCATATAAACAAATGACTGAAGCGTAAAATATTTTTCAAAGTTCTCAGGGCATTTTGACAATCAAAATTATGTGAAAAATTTCGTACTAACATAAATATATTGTTATGTATCGCTTAAACATAGTCAATTTTAGCCTTCTTTTGGTTTATTAATAATTTGTTTAGAAATGTTTCAAGTATCACGTGCGAAAGCATTACTTTCCTATAATTAATATTTTTTCCGATTCTCGAAAATCGTTATAATTTTTTCAGCTTCCCGAGTATTAAAATAATATTTTTCTGATCATTTTATTTAATTTCTGAATTTTTTCCACCGTGTAGGGAAGCGCATAGATTCAGTAAACTCAATAGAAGAAATTATTTGATCGTGGATTTGTTTCTTTGCTAAAATATTTATTTCATGTGTTTATTAATAAATGATTAATATTATATGTATAATATACCTTATGTGATACCACATATGCATTGAAATAGAAATGAAAATTATAGTATAATAATCAAAAACGACAGATAATAATAACATGCGTAAATATCTATACGTCATATTTATACTTACATATTGACACAATGATTCACTGTCGATGGATGCAAAGGACACATCGTCAACACTTACTACGCGTTCACTTATTATTGCAGCTAATTTCTTTAAATCAGGTTTTCTTTTCATGATATTTAAAGTTAAAACTAATACTATCAAAAATATTAATCTTTCAGTTGCATAATATTTCTTTATGTTGGATGCGGTTACCGTAAAAACGCTCATAATGATCACTGGCATAACCAGCGGGCGTTATGGTAATAACGCTCGTTATATGGGAAACAAAGAAATTATAAGTTTTTTATATTCATTATCGTATAATGGTTTGGATTTGACCGGCAATAAATTTTATGTGGCGTTTGTCGCATTGCTTGGAATATTTTGTGGTATATCCATATTATTATACTCTTCTCAAATACAAAACGAAGAGTATATTGCATTCCATCGGCACATTTCTAAAACTGGCAATATTGCTCGTAGAAAAAAAAACTGTGTTTGAGATCGAATTCTGAACAATGTTGTTTCTTAGGTTTTCACGGGTGTTAAATGAAGTGTAGGTGTGCTTCCGGGTGTTTTCCCGTACAGTTGGTAGGCTCCTGTTGGAGCCATGGTCGTCTGAACGGCGTTTCAGTGGAATCTCATCTTCATCTTATGAAAATAAGGATTCATAGAGGTGATAGACAGAAATATTTTGTTTTAATATATTTTGCCCACTAGAAGCATGCTCTTGAACTACTATGTGCACCCCATGTCGGGATATTGTTTTGAATGAGACAGATATTGACCGCTGGATGGAGCTTCCCCTATTTCGTCGTTTTACAACGGCGAAATATTCACTTGGGAACAATGAACTCTCGGGTTAGTCGTCTCGGGAAGCCTTGCACTGACGAGTGCCACCAGCGCGAAACTGCAGTCTGCAAGTGGCCTAAGACGGCTGGCGCGAGAGTTGCATTTAATTAGGTATAAATCTTTCAGCTGGTATTTGTTTCAATCAAAACCAAGCGTTTTGTGGCAAAATGTGATTTTTATCCTTAACGCGGCCAGACTAGCAATTCGTGGCAGTTGGGGTGCAAGTAGGGATGGCTTCCGGGGCAGGGGGAGTTTGAAATTTTTTCTTATGAATTAGTAAGATGACTTTCAATAAATAAGAAAACATCCAGCTTGATCTAAAGCTTCGGAATATTTTTATCAATTAAATTAACTTTGGATGCACGTAAGGGTGGCTTCCGGGGCAAGGGGGAGTTTGAAATTTTGTCTTATGAATTAGAAAGACGATTCTCAATAAATAAGAAAATATCCAGCTTGATCTAAAGCTTTGGAATATTTTTATGAATTAAATTATACTTTGGATGCACGTAAGGGTGGCTTCCGGGGCAAGGGGGAGTTTGAAATTTTTTCTTATGAATTAGTAAGATGACTTTCAATTAATAAGAAAATATCCAGCTTGATCTAAACCTTTGGAATATTTTTATGAATTAAATTAATTTTGGATGCACGTAAGGGTGGCTTCCGGGGCAAGGGGGAGTTTGAAATTTTTTCTTATGAATTAGTAAGATGACTCTCAATTAATAAGAAAATATCCAGCTTGATCTAAAGCTTTGGAATATTTTTGATGACTAAACTATATTTGGGGTGTACATAAGGGTGGCTTCCGGGGCAAGGGGGAGTTTGAAATATTTTCTTATGAATTAGTAAGGTGACTTTCAATCAATAAGAAAATATCCAGCTTGATCTAAAGCTTTGGAATATTTTTGAGGACTAAACTATATTTGGGGTGTACATAAGGGTGGCTTCCGGGGCAAGGGGGAGTTTGAAATTTTGTCTCATGAATTAGAAAGATGATTCTCAATAAATAAGAAAATATCCAGCTTGATCTAAAGCTTTGGAATATTTTTATGAATTAAATTATACTTTGGATGCACGTAAGGGTGGCTTCCGGGGCAAGGGGGAGTTTGAAATTTTTTCTTATGAATTAGTAAGATGACTTTCAATTAATAAGAAAATATCCAGCTTGATCTAAACCTTTGGAATATTTTTATGAATTAAATTAATTTTGGATGCACGTAAGAGTGGCTTCCGGGGCAAGGGGGAGTTTGAAATTTTTTCTTATGAATTAGTAAGATAACTTTCAATTAATAAGAAAATATCCAGCTTGATCTAAAGCTTTGGAATATTTTTATGAATTAAATTAACTTTGAATTCACGTAAGGGTGGCTTCCGGGGCAAGGGGGAGTTTGAAATTTTTTCTTATGAATTAGTAAGATGACTCTCAATTAATAAGAAAATATCCAGCTTGATCTAAAGCTTTGGAATATTTTTGAGGACTAAACTATATTTGGGGTGTACATAAGGGTGGCTTCCGGGGCAAGGGGGAGTTTGAAATTTTTTCTTATGAATTAGTAAGGTGACTTTCAATAAATAAGAAAATATCCAGCTTGATCTAAAGCTTTGGAATATTTTTGAGGACTAAACTATATTTGGGGTGTACATAAGGGTGGCTTCCGGGGCAAGGGGGAGTTTGAAATTTTTTCTTATGAATTAGTAAGATGACTCTCAATTAATAAGAAAATATCCAGCTTGATCTAAAGCTTTGGAATATTTTTGAGGACTAAACTATATTTGGGGTGTACATAAGGGTGGCTTCCGGGGCAAGGGGGAGTTTGAAATTTTTTCTTATGAATTAGTAAGGTGACTTTCAATAAATAAGAAAATATCCAGCTTGATCTAAAGCTTTGGAATATTTTTGAGGACTAAACTATATTTGGGGTGTACATAAGGGTGGCTTCCGGGGCAAGGGGGAGTTTGAAATTTTTTCTTATGAATTAGTAAGATGACTTTCGATAAATAAGAAAATATCCAGCTTGATCTAAAGCTTCGGAATATTTTCATCAATTAAATTAATTTTGGATGCACGTAAGGGTGGCTTCCGGGGCAAGGGGGAGTTTGAAATTTTGTCTCATGAATTAGAAAGACGATTCTCAATAAATAAGAAAATATCCAGCTTGATCTAAAGCTTTGGAATATTTTTATGAATTAAATTATAGTTTGGATGCACGTAAGGGTGGCTTCCGGGGCAAGGGGGAGTTCAAAATTTTTTCTTATGAATTAGTAAGATGACTTTCAATTATTAAGAAGATATCCAGCTTGATCTAAAGCTTTGGAATATTTTTATGAATTAAATTAACTTTGAATTCACGTAAGGGTGGCTTCCGGGGCAAGGGGGAGTTTGAAATTTTTTCTTATGAATTAGTAAGATGACTCTCAATTAATAAGAAAATATCCAGCTTGATCTAAAGCTTTGGAACATTTTTGAGGACTAAACTATATTTGGGGTGTACATAAGGGTGGCTTCCGGGGCAAGGGGAGTTTGAAATTTTTTCTTATGAATTAGTAAGATGACTTTCGATAAATAAGAAAATATCCACCTTGTTCTAAAGCTTCGGAATATTTTTATGAATTAAATTATACTTTGGATGCACGTAAGGGTGGCTTCCGGGGCAAGGGGGAGTTTGAAATTTTTTCTTATGAATTAGTAAGATGACTTTCAATTAATAAGAAAATATCCAGCTTGATCTAAAGCTTCGGAATATTTTTATGAATTAAATTATACTTTGGATGCACGTAAGGGTGGCTTCCGGGGCAAGGGGGAGTTTGAAATTTTTTCTTATGAATTAGTAAGATGACTCTCAATTAATAAGAAAATATCCAGCTTGATCTAAAGCTTTGGAATATTTTTGAGGACTAAACTATATTTGGGGTGTACATAAGGGTGGCTTCCGGGGCAAGGGGGAGTTTGAAATTTTTTCTCATGAATTAGTAAGATGACTTTCAATAAATAAGAAAATGTCCAGCTTGATCTAAAGCTTCGGAATATTTTTATTAATTAAATTATATTTCGGATGCACGTAAGGGTGGCTTCCGGGGCAAGGGGGACTTTGAAATTTTTTCTTATGAATTAGTATGATGACTTTCAATTAATAAGAAAATATCCAGCTTGATCTAAATCTTTGGAATATTTTTATGAATTAAATTATACTTTGGATGCACGTAAGGGTGGCTTCCGGGGCAAGGGGGAGTTTGAAATTTTTTCTTATGAATTAGTAAGTAGACTCTCAATTAATAAGAAAATATCCAGCTTGATCTAAAGCTTTGGAATATTTTTAAGTATTTTATTATATTATAATTGGGGTGCAAGTAAGGGTGGCTTCCGGTGCAGGGGGAAGTTAGGGACATTTTGTTTGAATTCTGAAGCTAACGTACAATTATTAAGTAGATTTTTAGACAGATCTAAAGGATCCTGGTATAATTTTATTTTCCTCGTTTTCGTTCATTTGAACGTTCCGAACTTCAGCTACATTTTATTTTTGAGTAATTTTTTAGAAACTGAAAAATGGACTTTGCGATTTTATCGTCCTCGGGTGTCAAACTAACCTATTAAACACTAAAAACCCCTGAACGCAATTGTTTCTTACCAAAAGACATATCCAATAGCATATAAATTCAAATGCGACAGCTCCAACAAATTTTTGCTTGAACTAACTTTTTCAAGGACCATGTAATTTTTTATTTACTTTTCCTGCACTATTAAGTTTCATTGTGTATCACTAGAATAACAAAATGTACATAATTGTTATGTCATGTTTATTTTTCTTTGCAGCCACCACCACACAGAGAAAAACTGAAGACGAAGTAGAAATTATACCCTTAGAACGACAAACTCCCTATGGAGACCAACCGATTGTGGACACAGGATTTGGTGGGTTCGGTGGATTCGGTGGAATCGGCGGACCATTTTCAAATCCATTCAGCGGGCTTCTCGAAAATCTAGAAGGTATGTCATTTTTATGCTCGTCACAATTCATTTTGCGTCGTTTGAACAACAAATAGCACTGTTGCAAGGTCGTCACAATTTATGAGTGACGTTTTAAATCATTAGTGCGTGGATGAAAATATTTTATTAAATAATTATGGTTCTATAATGCAAATTACATAAAAAAATATTAATTCTTTACTCATTCATCCGTTTTGTCGCAATAATATATCAACGTGCGCAGATTGAAGATTAGTATAATATACAGGGGGTCTATTTTCGAATCTCTATTAAAATTGTCGACCACGACAAATGTCACTGATAAGTGATAATTGTCGCACACTTTTACTTCCACATCCACATAGTGGAGTGGAAGTATAGTAATCGTAAAAAACATTTCCAAAATTTTTATTGTTGAAATAAGTTTAGAATATCATGAAACGTCAAGATTTTAAATTTGAGCGAAACATTTTTTTTCTGTCTGTCGGTCTGTAGGTCTGTCGATCTGTAACTTTTTTTTTGTGCGCACGATATCTCTGGAAGGGTTTAAGATATTGACTTGAAATTTTATACATGTATGTACTATAACGAGGTCTGGAACTGGATTGTTTTTTGAATTTATCCGCTGAAGGGTTAGGGGTAAATAGGGGTAAATTGGAGAAAATAAGTAAAGCAAGCTGGTAAGAGTAAGAAAAATAGGGATTTGGTGTATATACTAGAAGAAAAGGTCTCAAAATTTCTTATAATATTTCCGTACTCCCCGCACCACCCCCACTTCATTATAAAAGGGGTTGATAAATATAATTGAGATATTCACTTGAAATATGGTACACGTATATATTGTAACGATACCTGGAATTAGATTATATTTTGAGATGATTCGGTAGAAGGGTTGGGGGTTAAATAGGGGTAAATAGGGGAAAATAAGTAAAGCAGGCTGGTAAGAGTACAGAAACTTGGAATTTGGTGTATAAACTAGAAGCCAAGGCCTCAGATTTTTTTATAATATTTCCATCCCCCCGCACTACCCCCAATCCATTATAAAAGGGGTTGATAAAATAAAATATATTCACTTGAAATTTGGTACACGTATATATTATAACGATTCTTACAACTAGATAATATTTTTAGATGATTCCTTTGAAGGGTTGGGGGTTAAATAGGGGTGAATGTGGCAAAAAAAGCTGGTAAGAGTAGAGAAATTTGGGATTTGGTGTATATGTTAGAAGCTAAGGCCTCCGATTTCTTTATAATATATTCAATTATTGGTCATAGAATTTTAATAATATTTGGGAAAGATGTCATAGAAAAGTTTGACGCGTTGATAAAATAAAATTGATATTTTCACTTAAAATTTGGTACATATATGTATTATTATCACATCTATAATTAGATAATATTATGAGATGATTCCGTTGAAGGGTTGGAGGTTAAATAGGGGTACATAGGGGTAAATAGGGGAAAGTAAGTAAAGCAAGCTGGTAAGAGTACAGAAACTTGGGATTTGGTGTATACAGGGTGATTCACGTAGGCCATTCATTAGAAGTTTTTCAACTTGCAGTTGGATTAGAAACTTGAAATTTGGTATGCAGCCATAATCGATCATGCCCGTTCTATCTAAAATATTTACAGTCCTCCAACTATACAGGGTGTGCCAAAAATTGGTACCAACTTTCTTAGTTTAAATGGAAACCTATATTTTTCTTTACATGGTTCGATTGGTCTTCTAATTCTGAGTTTAGAGAACCTAAGTTATGTTAACTTATCTATTACAATTTTTGATATATGTCCAATTTTTTGAAAAAAATTGCCGCTGTAGTAGTTTACGAACAAATTTGTATCTCGCAAACCTTTCAAAATCATGAAACCAAAATTTGTGGAGCAGTTTGTATCATATGGGCGCAGTCGATTTTCAAATGTCGCAATCAAAAATTGTCAAAAAGTCAATTTTTTCAAATGGCACCTACTATTTTTTTTCACATCATTCGAAAGAAAATTGAATTTTAGGGTGAGTTACTTAAGCATTCCCTATACCTAACTTCACCCCATATCGAGTTATTCAATAAAAATCAAGAAATACCTTATCTTGCCGAGAGATTCCTTACTTCCACAAGTATGCCATGGAAACAAAAGACAGTTGTAATATTTTTTAAAGAAAAATATGGATTCTTACTTAATTACACACAACACCAACAAATTAGTATAAACGAACAAGAAGAATGTTGACGAAATTCTGTCAGTGAAAACGGTGCACACATTGAGCATTTGTATTGAAATAATTATTTTGTTAATCTGTTTATTTGTTGTTATTTTGTTGTTATTATTTATTATTGCAATACGATTTTTGAATAAAAATTAAAATGAAATGATTGTTTCCAAAGCCTACTACCCTTGAGAAAAAAATCAATATTTTTTTCAAAAAATGCCAATAACTCAAAAACGACTGTAGATAGACATACACAATGTTAATAAAAGTGGCCCTAAAATTCAATTTTGCATTGATTTCTGGCGTCAGAAATGGTAGGCGCAAAGATGTGCTACGCAATCTGTTGAAAGTAGAATAATAGAATATTTGAACAAAAATATGGTGGTCACATTGAACATTTACGTCAGAATTTCGTCAACATCGTTCTTGTTCGTTAATAATAATTTGTTGGTGTTGTGTGTAATTAAATAAGAATCCATATTTTTCTTTAAAAATTATTACAACTGTCTTTTGTTTCCATGGCATACTTGATGAAGTAAGGAATCTCTCGGCAAGATAAGGTATTTCTTGATTTTTATTAAATAACTCGATATGGGGCGAAGTTAGGTATAGGGAAGGCTTAAGTAACTCACCATAAAATTCAATTTTCTTTCGAATGGTGTGAAAAAAAATAGTAGGTGCCATTTGAAAAAATTGACTTTTTGACAATTCTTGATTGCGACATTTGAAAATCGACTGCACCCATATGGTACAAAATGGGACCACCGATGGGACATCAAAAGTTAGCATGGACTTCCAGCTAACTGCTTCACAAATTTGGTTTCATAATTTTGAAAGGTTTGCGAGATGCAAATTTGTTCGTAAACTACTACAGCGGCAATTTTTTTCAAAAAATTGGACATATGTCAAAAATTGTAATAGATAAGTTAACATAACTTAGGTTCTCTAAACTCAAAATTAGAAGACCAATCGAACCATGTAAAGAAAAACATAGGTTTCCATTTAAAATAAGAAAGTTGGTACCAATTTTTGGCACACCCTGTATAGTTGGAAAAATATTTTAGATAGAACGGGCATGATCGATTGTGGCTGCATACCAAATTTCAAGTTTCTAATCCAACTGCAAGTTGAAAAACTTCCAGTGAATGGCCTACGTGAATCACCCTGTATACTAGAAACCAAGGCATCAGATTTTTTTCTAATATTTTCAACCCCCCACCCCCACCACCTCCACTCCACAATTAAAGGGATTGATTACATAAAATTAAGATATTCACTTGAAAGTTAGTACAGGTATGTGTAGTACAGAAACTTGAAATTCTGTGTATGTACTAGAAGCCAAGACCTCAGATTTTTTTATAATCCTTAGGCAGTGTTTTTTTTAATCTGCGACCTCAAAAAAATCCCCTGGTGCCAATTTTTAGTAGAATTGGATATTACATGACAATAGACTGTCCGCCATCTTTGCCATCTTCGATTTTTTTATAAAACATGTCAAATTGTATTGTCATATGAACATATATACAGTTCAAATCACATACGTTGTCGTTCACGTTATCTAATTTCCGAATCAAATCGACTCAAGGTCACACAGAACGGCACGCATGGGCGTACCATTTGAAAGGCGTTTTCTGTAAAATAACAATTATTACCATATACAATTTTAATATCCATATATATTAATTATAATACAATATTCTCGTCAAGCGACAACACTACTTCAACGGTCAGATGGACTAACTACAAAATCAACTACGCCACCGACTTACTTTTGGAGTGCATATTATAATTTGTATTCATCTCATCCATCTTCTTTGCCTCCACCAATTCTTTACATTTATTTTTCTTTATTTTGCCACATGTTATATGTTTTCTACCGCGGTTATTCGGCATATTACGTCCATTTTTATAATTTGGATGTTTTGGCCACTAAAACTTTTTCACTTTCAAAGCCAATGCATAGTTCTTCGACATTGTCAACATCAGTTGCGTTTACTGCGTCGATTAAAAAAAAGTACTGTTTGTTCAAAGTAATTTACAAAAGATTTATTTACATAACTTTTTAGAAGTTTTCCTGAATGCAACTATTAAATAATTTTTAAAAAACCGCTGCCTAAGGAATCACTACTTCCACATCCAGATTCTTCATCCAAATCACTTTAAAGGAAACGTCTTGACTATATTTGTACTCTAGTATGTGGAAATTATTGGTCATAGAATTTTAATATTAGGGGCAGATGTCATAGAAAAGATTGAGGAGTTTGTTTCTATCATGTACGTTAAAAATGAAGTTTCTAGTTTACCCTACTTATTTTCCACTATTCACAACCTACCACCTCCCACCCCTTCAATGCAGTCATCTCAATCAGATGTCACTACAATACATACGTGTACTAACTTTCAAGTGAATATCTCAATTTGATGTTATCAATCCCATTAATAATGAAGCGGAGGTGGTGAAGTTTGAAAAATATTAGAAAGAAATCTAAGGCCTTGGTTTCTAGTATATACACCGAATCCCACATTTCTGTACTCTTACCTGCTTGATATACTTATTTTCCCCTACTCCTCCTGTTAACCCCAACACTTCTACGGAATCATCCCAAAGTATAATCTAGTTCCAGATGTCGTTATAATACATACGTCTACCAAATTACAAGTGAATATCTCAATTTTATTTTATCAACCCCTCTAATAATGTAGTAAGGGTAGTGGAAGGGTTGAAAAATATTATTAAAAAATCTGAGGCCTTAGCTTCTAGGACATACACCGAATTTCAAGTTGCAGTACCTTTACCAGCTTGCTTTACTTATTTTTCCATATTTACCTCTACTTACATGATTGCATTGAAGGAATGGGGGTATCCTTCAATGCAATCATGTCAAAATATAATCCAGTTTTAGATATTGTTATAATACATAAATGTACCAAATTTCAAGTGCAAATTTCAATTTAATTTTATCAACTCTTTTAATAAGGTAGTGGGGTTGGTGGGAGATGGAAAATACTAATAAAAAAACCTGAGACCTTCGCTTCTAGTATATACATCAAATCCCAAATTTCTGTACTTTTACTAACTTGCTTTACTTATTTTCCCCTATTTAACCCCCAACCCTTTAACGGAATCATCTCAAAGTATAATCTAGTTCCAGATGTCGTTATAATACATACGTGTACCAAATTTCAAATGAATATCTCAATTTTATTTTATCAATTCCTTGAATAATGGAGTAGGGGTGGTGGGGGACTGAAATATATTATTAAAACATCTGAGGCCTTGGCTTCTAGTACATAGGTACACCGAATTTCAAGTTTCTGTACTCATACCAGCTTGCTTTACTTATTTCCCAGTATCTATCCCTAAATAACCCCCAACCCTTCAACGGAATCGTCTCAATGTATAATCTAGTTCCAGATATCGTTATAATTCATACGTGTACCAAATTTCAAATGAATATCTCAATTTTATTTTATCAACCCTTTTAATAATAATGTAGGGGTGGGGTGGGGGTTGAAAAATATTATAAATAAACTGAAACCTTGGCTTATAGTACATACACCGAATTTCAAGTTTCTGTAGTCTTACCAGCTTGCTTTACTTATTTTCCCCTATTTACCCCTATTTAACCCCCAACCCTTCAACGGAATCATCTCAAAATATAATCTAGTTCCAGATGTCGTTATAATACATACTTGTACCAAATTTCAAATGAATATCTCAATTTTATTTTATCAAGCTATTTCATATTGGAGTAGGGGTGGTGGGGATTGAAAAATATTATAAAAAAATCTGACGCTTTGGCTTCTAGTACATACACCGAATTTCAAGTTTCTGTAGTATTACCAGCTTGCTTTACTTATTTTCCCCTATTTACCCCTATTTAACCCCCAACCCTTCAACGGAATCATCTCAAAATATAATCTAGTTCCAGATGTCGTTATAATACATATGCTTACTAAATTTCATGTGAATATCTCAATTTCATTTTATCAACCACTTGAATAATGGAGTAGGGGTGGTGGGGGGCTGAAATATATTATTAAAAAATATGAGGCCTTGGCTTCTAGTACATACACCGAATTTCAAGTTTCTGTACTCATACCAGCTTGCTTTACTTATTTCCCCTATCTATCCCTAAATAACCCCCAACCCCTCAACGGAATCATCTCAAAGTATAATCTAGTTCCAGATGTCGTTATAGCACATACGTGTACCAAATTTCAAATGAATATCTCAATTTTATTTTATCAACCCTTTTAATAATGAAGTAGGGGTGGGGTGGGGGTTGAAAAATATTAGAAATAATCTGAGACTTTGGCTTATAGTACATACACCGAATTTCAAGTTTCTGTTGTATTACCAGCTTGCTTTACTTATTTTCCCCTATTTAACCCCCAACCCTTCAACGGAATCATCACAAATTATAATCTAGTTCCAGATGTCGTTATAGCACATACGTGTACCAAATTGCAAATGAATATCTCAATTTTATTTTATCAACCCTTTTCATATTGGAGTAGGGGTGGTGGGGGTTGAAAAATATTATTAAAAAAATCTGACGCTTTGGCTTCTAGTACATACACCGAATTTCAAGTTTCTGTACTCTTACCAACTTGTTTTACTTATATTCCCATTTTTACCCCAAATTAACCCCCAACCCTTCAACGGAATCATCTCAAAATATAATATAATTCCAGACGTCGTTATAATACATACGTGTACTAAATTTCAAATGAATATCTCAACTTTAATTTATCAACCCCATTAATGGGGTAGGGGTGGTGGGGGGTTGAAAAAAAATTATAAAAAATATGAGTCCTTAACTTCTAGTACATACACCGAATTTCAAGTTTCTGTACTTTTACAAGCTTGCTTTACTTATTTTCCCCTATTTACCCCTATTTAACCCCCAACCCTTCACCGGATATCCTCAAAAAACAGTCCAGTTCCAGATTTTGTTATAATATATACGTGTACAAAATTTCAAGTCAGTATCTTAAACCGTTTCGGAGAAAACGTGCGGACAAAAAAAGTTACAGACAGACAGACAGACAGACCGACAGACAGAAATTTTTTTTCGTTCAAATTTAAAATCTCGACGTTTCATGACATTCTAAACCTATTTCACGAATAAAAATTTTTGAACATTTTTTTGCGATTACTATACTACCAATCCACTACCTGGATGTGAAAGTAATTATCTTTATAAAATTCTTTGATAATTATTACTACTGGAAATAACCCTTTTTATACATGCGTAGCCTTGGAACATGTACAATAGTGTAATAATATATTTTTTAAAATATTTTTCTGCATTTTTAAACTTGCATTAAGATTTTAGGATATTTTTAAAATTGACAATATACCTACCATCATAAACGGTACTGGAGGATATCTTCATGCCACCAAAATTTATGAACTTCTCACCATTAGAAATGATAAATAATTGATGGTTTGGAAAACTATTTAACATTATTTCGCTATTACTCTGTTTCAGATGTCTCTCAGTTCATTTATTGTTTAACATTAGAGGCAGTTGACGCAAAATTTTTGTTTTCCTTTTTCTCAACATAGTGAAGTAATTACCTACTTCCAAAGTAAGAAAATGATGACGATTATATTTAATTAAATTTGTGTCATTAATTACGATTCTATCTAAATTAGTAATTGCGAAGGTGTTCAGTAGGACTTGAAAATCACTATTATGCATATACCTAGAAGGTGTGTGGGTGCTTTATTTATAAACAAAGTCCGCCATCAGGAAGTTTGTAGTTTGAATAACAATGATGCCTGGTCAATTGTGTAATTGTTGTACAGGTACATACTTTTTATTTTATAACGTTAATGTAGGTATCTAATTTATTCATTTACTGACAAAGGGACTTTAGATGTTTTCATTTACAGCCCTTTTTGCAAGACATAATTGAAATGGGTTTTTCTTGTTAATTAATATGAACGTTACACAGGTCTTTTAGTGAATGAATTAGTAAAAGAGACGGTAGCAATCTTTTTTTTCTGTATTAAAATATGATATTCTCAAATACTTATTGATTATGCTCATAAGTTATTGTATTTGGACATTCTCAAAGTTAAATAATAATGAAACATCTTTGTATTCTTGTATAATAAAAAAAATTGTACGCCTCAAAATTATTATTATAAAAATATAGTTTAACACAAACATGAATATTTGCGGATATCAATTTTATCGGTTGTCAAAACATCAGTGGTATTTAATTGTTGGACAAATTATATTTTATCAAACAGTGATAAGTCAAAAAGTAACTACAAAATTTAATTCTAAATTCCAATACTAGTTCATTTAATATGTAATATAAATATTTATTTAGTGTTTAGTGATCAGTTTCAAGGTCAATAATTAAGATTTTTTAAATTAGTTTGGCTTTAAAGACGTAAAAGCATGACTCATTGCGTGTGTCAATTAGAAAATCTCATAATTTTTAAATTAATCGGCATTTTGTAAATTTACCTCCTAAATTGTTGTTACGGTAATAAAAAACCGCCGCCTAAAGAATCACTACTTCCACATCCAGATTTTCCACCGTCTCTTTAAAGGATACGATCTTGACTATATTTGCTCTCTAGTAAGTGGAAATAATTGCTGATAATATTTGGGGCAGATGTCATAAAAAAAATTGAAGCGTTGCACCAAAAATGAAGTTTATGGACTCTTATTAGCTTGCTCTACTTATGTGTAATAACGGAGTGGGAGTGCTAGAGGGATGGAAAATATTATAAAAAAAATCTGAGGCCTTCCCAACTAGCACAATTAGTCGTGGGAACGTAGCAATGACTATTGTAGGCACTTTAAAGTGTTTTGGTACTAGTCACAGGCACGTAATAGGAACGTTCCTAATACGTGTTTATAACCAAAATGGGGAATATTTTTTGGTGACGATAACGTTCCAGCCACTTTCCTGGAACTTGTCTGGCTACGTTCCAATGACGTTGTTGCTCCGGAGCGGCGACGTGGCCCCGTAGACGCCGCAACTTTCAGAAAACTTTACCACACCCTACTCTTTCAAATCGATGTTGCCCCTTCTTTGTCTTGCAACCGATTTTATTATATTTATGTTTCATTCTTACATATAATTCTTGTTCTTGTTCATTTCCTTAACTCAGAAATTTAATAGAATATCAGAAGGTAATATTAGACAGCAAAACTTGTGCTATTTTCCGTTGGTCTAAGGGTCACAATTAAAACGAATGCAATTTTACTGACAAACATAATGGTAAAAAGTCTGAATCTAACCACGCGCCTTTAAAATTTGCATTTTTTAATGAAAATATTGTTTTTAAAATATGTAATGTCATGCGAGAATATGACACACTAGATACCGAAACCTATTTTTTATTGTTCTTCGGAGCTTAACACTGCTTTTTATGTATTCATTTGTTGTATTTGGCGAAGAAATGGCGATAAATTAAATTTATTAGTCAATTGTGAAATTATGGTTCGTGTGTTATAACAATGGCGTCGATAATTTTGTCGATCAACATGGCGTATTTCAGAAAATATGACTAAGGTCGTTTTCACCAAGAAATGCTACTTGAAAGTAATTGCTACTTGGCGATAGTGACGAAAACTGCAAATACGTAACTTTAAAGTTATATTTACCACAAATCTGCGAATGGAACTGTAGCATCACTTCAAAGTCGTAGCAAAGTTGTGACTACCACAAATTACCTCTTCAAAGTTGCCGCTGCCACTTCATGGTTACATTTTTCCCGATATTGATTCGGAACGTACGTGTTAGCCGTACGTTGAGGTCTAGACTGAACGCCTAGTTTTTGCTGTTTATCATTTACCTAACTTCAAACCTATCAGCTGTCACAATTTACACTTGTATGCAGCCATATATCAACGACTTAATAAACATAAACCTTGTTGGTATAATATACTATTACAGTGATAGATAACATAGAAGAAAAGGTAGGTGTAATAAAACTGTGTTGAAATATTAAATTTTGTTGCCTTATTTTGAACATAAAATGTTGCATAGCATAATATAGCAGCATATAATTCTAGTCTAGGTTAGGCAAACATATTATATAGGTTAGGTTTGTTGCATTAACTTTACCTGTGGTCAACATTGGGAACTAGATGGTGAAATTTACTTCATGGTAAATTTCAGAGGTGATGTGCACTTTATAGTAGTCGTACACAGTTCTGTAGGTAGCAGTAACGTCATTAACACCTATGAATATTACTTACAAGTTCCACTACTTTAAAGAAATAGTGAAGGTTCCCAGAACGTCGCAGCAACTATTAAAGCTACTTGAAGGTGATTGCAACTTTGAAGTCACATTTGAGTGATGCGAGTTAGTCGCTGCTACTATAGTTTGTCACCTTCAAGTTCTGAAAACCCGAAAGTCGTCCCACTGGTAACTACCACGTTCCCAAGTACCGTAGCTACGTAGAAGTTGCATAACTATAAAGTAATCATTAGTGGTAGAAACTAGGAGGTAGGGACTGTAGACTTGTCAAATGAAGTTATTTTTACACCAAAGTCGTAAATTTAGTCGCTATTACGTAATGGTTACTCATACGAAGTTCCTATCTCAGTTACTGTCACTTTGGTGTTAGTTGGGTTGGCTTCTAGTATATACACCAAATCCCAAATTTTTGTACTCTTACCAGCTTGCTTTAATTATTTTCCCCTATTTACCCCCCACTCCTTCACCGGATAAGTTCAAAAAACAATCCAGTTCCAGATCTCATTATAATACATACGCGTATACGATTTGAAGTCAATATCTCAAACCGTTCCAGAGAAAACGTGCGCACAAAAAAAGTTGCAGACAGACAGACCAACAGAACATTTTTTTCCGCTCAAATTTAAAATCTCGACGTTCCATGACATTCTAAGCCAATTTCAACAAAAAAAAATTTCTTTTTACGGTTACTTCCAATCCACTACGTGGATGTGAAAGTAAAATTAGCTGACAAAAATCAACAAAATTTGATTATTTTAATTTGCTGCGAAAACGGCATGCCAAGATAGGCCAGTCTGCCTGGGGTAAAAAAGAGATGATTTTACAAATTTTGTATACCATTTGAGTTAGCAACGGATTCTTACAGGAAAAATTCCGCTGAATTCCACTTATGAAAAATGTTCTAAACTGCGAGCTTCATGGTCAAATAATTGTTTAAACAAAATTTTTTCATTTTTATTTAATAAAATGAAAACGGTTTGACGGATTCGAAAAAATCTTAATTCAATTGAAAGATATTTTCAATACGCGTCATTTGGCGTCAGACACAACTCATTTTGTCAACCCGTTCATTTGTTATAGCCGAAATAAATTTCTCAATTAACAAATTCATTACTCTGAAACTAATGAGGTCAGGATATTGTTTTTTTCAAAATACATGCCTTTTATACCAAAGAATATATCCGATATCTTCAATACTTTTTGATGGTTTAAGCAATTGTCATAATTTGTTAATTAGCAAATAATTTTGTTTCGAAACTTTGATCGACTTTAAACGACAAATATTGATGTCGGGCATAACCCCAATAGAAGTCTGCACGAATGCAACTTTTTGCTTTTGTTAATTTAAAGTTTAAATTAATTTTGCAAATTAATGAATGGAATATCTCGGCTCTTGGTAAGCGTATCGAAATGGGGTTTTGTGCATATGAAAGTGCTTTGAAAATGGAAAATTTTGAGACTAGAAATTACTTGATCGGATAACCGGAACCGGAAATAAAAGTGATATGGCGTGAGAGGCTCTAATTTGTTTATAAACAACTTTTTGGACAGAGGTTTTGTGCAAATGAAAGCTAACAAGTTTTTCCATCAACCACAAAAAGTTGTACAAAAAATATTCAATCTTTGAAGAGTTATACGCGTTTTTGACCCTTAAAAAAATCTCTCCCGCAACGGAAAATAGTAAGATTTGACGCGCAATGGGGTGGCGGGTTCGATCCTCGGTGTGGACAATTTTTTTTCCGTCAAATTCGCTTTTTTTTATGTAACCAAGTATTTTTTATGATAATAAATGTTTTTACTTTCTGAGGAATTTTTAAAAACGTCGTAAATATTTTTTTTTGCAATTTTCATTAAATAAATGGCTACCTTGCAAGAAACATATGATTGTTCTTGTCCAACGAGGGTTTGTCGGTAGTTTTGTTTTTTTTTTACTACTTTTTGTGAAAGACAAGGCTTGTTTTACTTTATTTGAGGGGGGTGCCTGTCGAAAAAAAACCAATAATAAACAGGAAACATTTATTTTTCACTTTTTCCTCATATTGAAAAAAAGTTCACGTCTCATGAAAAAATTTCAATTGAATGGAGATGGTGTTGGAGGGGGGTGAAAAATATTATAAAGAAATCTGAGGCCTTGGCTTCTAGTATATACACCAAATCCCAAGTTTTTGTATTCTTACCAGCTTGCTTTACTTATTTTCCCCTATTTATCCTAATTTAACCCACAACCCTTCAACGGAATCATCTCAAAATATAATCTATACTGATGTAGTTATAATACATGCATGTACTACTACTACTACTACTAAATCTTATCTGAAGTTATTTCAAGTACACCTAGCAACATCTAAAATTGTAAAGTGCCGTAAAAAATGTAAAAGCTTTTCAGTGATAAAAAATTTTTGCTAATTGCGCTAATTATAAAATTCGAAGAATCAAATGATTTCCACATTTCTGACAAGAGTCGAACATGAAGGTATTTCATCCACTGAAGTTTTATATAAAAACAATTTCTTTCGAGAAGTGTGTTATCACAATGTCTTTTCCATATTCTTCCGTCAAGAAGGAAACCAAGTAATGGTATAGGTTGTGAAATGTTAATAGTAGCATCGAAGTCGCAACTCTAAACGTATACGTCAACAAACAGAATGACATCCTGTGCCTTTATAATAATTATAGGTTTAAACATATATATTTTGTTAAAGGTATAATGGGAAGAATGAGGCAACAAATGGAGACATTACTAAGACGGTTTCCTGTGGTCAGAGGCAATGGCACTTCAGAGGAAATTCCAGATTTTGCAATTGGAGGAGGTATTCCACCATTCCAATTTGGTGATATTGACTTAGGAAAAGGAAACACAACGTCAGTCACCAAGGTGAGTTCATATAATAACTAAGTTATGTAATTGTTGAACAGTCTATGGGATACTCTTCGCATTTTTTTTGTAAATAATATTAGTTTTAGACATTTTTTGTTTAATTATAAAACAAACAAAAAATAAGATACAAACTACTGAAAATAAAGTAATCGTTCTATTAATCAACCAATCAACTCAAATCGCTACCTTAAGGACCGAACACATAGGGACACTGTTTCTGTTGATTGGTCCTGCAACTTGTTCCTGATTAAAGTTTTTAAAATGTTCATTGTTGCTTACGGTTGCAGACACAAAAGTTCTTACTTAAATTTTTTGTTTCCACATGTAGCGGCAAAGATCAAAGGAAATGTAGAAACATTTTTGTTTCTGAACCGCTTATTTGAATAGGACCCATCTTACGAAAAACGTATCGAGAGCGACAGATCTGTCTAGGCCGCTGCGCCGGCCTTGTAACCGTACCGTTCACTCAACGCCATGCTACTAAAGATGTCACGTTTCAATAACAATCCAAGCAGTATCTCGAAACTGAAATATAAACATAAACACTCCTAAACTTAATGGTCTCTTGTGATACATGCCGACACTGCCATATCGTATGTCACTTAGTTTGCATAACTTGCGTTATTTCTTACAGAACACCGTCACTTTCAAATTAACATTAAAAAAACAAAATAACCCAATAAAACATGGACTAGCCTAATTCGATCGTATGGACAAATATGTTTAAAATTATGTAAATAAAATTATCAAACACATCTAAGTATGATGTAAAAATGTACAGTAGAAAAGCACTATACAGGGTGTTCTACAAGCTTTATGACAAAATTTGACAGATGATAGCTGGGTTAATCTAAAAAAAAAATTATCAATGAACATGGGTCCAATTACAATGAACACAAGTGGTATTAAGTATTAAGTTTGATAGAAATTTTTACTTTTTTTTATTTTATCACTAATCGCTAATGGTACCTAATGCAAATGCTGAAAATACCTATCATCCTAGCCATCCATCCTTGGACTCCAAGAGCAGTATAGTTGCATCTAGTATTTTCAATACGCTTAAGCTACTTGCGAAAGATGCAAGATCTGTGAATTTTTGTTTCTGTTTCGATAAATAGGTTACAGCAACCAGCAACAAAATGTTCCTGTGTGTTTCATTGGTGTGCACGTACCTTTAGTACCTGGGTTGTCTCCGATACCAAGAACAACTAGTAAACAAAGCGGTGAGCGTAGAATGTGTTACGTCATGCGTCATCGAGAACAAGCATATACAAGACATGCATTGAAAATGAAGTATATACCTTCCTCTGAAGGAATTTTACGTGTTGTCTAGTTTTATCTTGCCGCCATGCTACGCAATCGTATTTTTAAGATTTTCCAAGCAAATTTAAACATTGGAAATGTTTAAGGGAGACGAGGCGGAGCCGAGTCCCCCGTTGGAAATGTAGTTTTGTTTGTTACCAGAATTTCGTTAATTCAAGTTGTATTTGTACAAATACATAAATACATGTATTTACTCGTATATGCCACTGATGAGACGTTTCATTTTATTTATGATAACTATGTGTAAGAAGATTGCTTGATGGCGATTTTTGTAAATTTTTTTTTGAAACTGTTTTGATTTTCCCCGAATATACTAAATATTCGCAGAAATAGGTATATGATCTTCAAGGAAAATGTAAGAATACTTTTACACATATAGACAAATTCATACAGAAAAAGTATCTTGCCGTTTTCTAAAAAATTTAGTATTTTCAACGATATAAATAAAAAAATGAAAAGCGTTGAATTTTTTTTTAATTTGTTTTTGGAATATCTCAATAAATACTCGATTTTGAAGAAAAATGTAAGAATATTTTTTGTAGAAAAACAAACTCTACAGAAAAGGTCTCTCGCCGTTTTCTAAAAAATCAAGGATTTTCAGGATATAGATAGAAAATAGTGGAAAATGAACAGCGGTAGTATAGTATAAAGTGTGTTTCTCTTAATAAGATTGCGTGGCATAGCGGCAAGATAAAATTGGACAACCCATGAAATCATGAAATTCCTTTGCAGGAAGATGTAATTGGTGTACATAGTAGGTTCCATATGAAATCCAGCGACACAAAAAAGCTCCCAAAAAAGCCTAAAGGAGGCCGACCTGATCTAGTATACCCCCAAAGTTGTGCAGTACACACTTTTATGACAAAGAAACAGTTACTCCAGCCCTGGAAGTCCACGTTGACTAGATCGCTTATTTCAACGAATCCTCTATTTGATAGGACAAATTTTAACCAATTATAATCAGTGGGATTGGTCCACGTTCTTAACTCGTTGGGAAATATTTATGACAATTTTTTGTGATGATAATAAATGAAGCCGAACACTTTCTTTATTACCTTTTTTGTACATAAATTGAAAACTAATTGCGGCAGGTCTCCTTTAAACTTTTTTGCAAGTTTCTTATATGACTGAATTATATACAGAACCTACTATACCTCATTTTCAATCCACGTATATGCTTCTTCTTGTTGAAGTAAAACTTCTTACAGTCACCTCTTGGACTGTAGTGAAACTGCCCAGATATTTTGTTCCAACAAGTCCAGACTATCCGAACTTACCGGAACTAACCGAACTTAGTAGCCGAAAGAAGAAAGCCTATCCGCGTTTCACCCCTTTGGGGGGTAGTTTTTGGCCGTTTGGGGTGTTGGCGGGAGTCTAGGAGGGGTCTCGACATCACCATCGTACTCAGCATCCTCGAAAACGGGAGTAACACAGGTTTGGCTGGTAGAAGACGGCGGATACGCGGTTTACCCCTTTCGAGGGTAGTTTTCGGCCGTTTGGGAGGCGGGGTGACCTCGGAGAGAGATTTCACCACTGCCATCGTGTCCCTCGATAAAGGGGGAGGACATAGTCTCGTTAGGCTAGAAAGAATTTGTATTTTTCGAGGTTCAATCCGACTCACAGAACGCACTATTAAGGGTTGTATTGAAAAAACACGTGTACAAAATTTCAAGTCAATATCTTAAACCGTTCCGGAGAAAGCGGACAAAAAAAAGAGTTATAGACAGACAGACAGACCGACAGACAGAAAGAATTTTTTTTTTCGCTCAAATTTAAAATCTCGACATTTCATGACATTCTAAACCGATTTCAAGAAAAAAAAAATTTTCAAATTTTTTTTACGATTACTATACTTCCAATCCACTACGTGGATGTGGAAGTAAAAATTAGTTGCATTGACAGAAAGTAGTTCCGATATAGAAGGAATGCACTGCTCTAACTAATTTGGGACCAAGAGATAATTTAAACTCAAGTCTTCATCTGTTTCCCTGTCAGTGTCACATTAATGCTTGCAGTATTTTGAATACTTATTCCCCTTGTAGCATAAACTGACTTATTCTCCGAGGGACTCCCAAATTTCCAAGGAATTAAATGTTAATTGAGACATCTCATTCTAACTTGTACGTTAATTGATGCTAAATAATCAATTCACTATTTAAACGTTTGATTTATTACGTAAATTGCATAATTACAAATACAAATATCGTTGATGTTATAATCAAGACATGTGTAAGAGAACATGTAAGTGTCCTGCTTGTCTTGTTAACACTGCAAAAAGCTATAAAGGGCTAAGAAAATCGAAGGTGTCTATTCTCTTTATAGATAAACCCAAAAGAAGTTATCTATCTGAGTAATACTATTTCGATCACTTCTCACTAGCTCACCATAATATATTAAATATCCCTGGTAAATATACTCACTTATAAATATTATAGCCAGCATCATTGATAAATTATGTTCATAATACGAATTGTACCTTTAGATAACTTCTAGCAGACAATGTAACACGAGTGATCAATGTGACATGTGACACAAAATACCTTGAAAAACTCATTACCAATCTAATCCGCATTGTAAGAGGATGCACCAGCTTCATGACCTTAAATTTCTTTGAACTTGCGATAATATATCACCATTTCATCAGGACACATAATTACAGGGGAATTTTATATGTCTGTCCTGGGAAGGTATGCCTAATGATACAATGATACATGATTCAACAATCAGAAATTTTTTCCAATTTTCCTACCAATATAATAAATTTTCTATTGTAGAACTTTATTTAACTCACATGTCGAGATTAAACATAAATATTGGTATTTTATTTAGTAAATGCAGCATACAATGGTATGCTACATTTATACTTTACATTTCGACACTTCATTTTACATAACTTAATTACCAAAAATAACACTTTGTTAAAAGTTAAAATATCGAAAAATATTAAATTTTTCAGTATTTGTTTTGAATGATTCTGAAACTGGATCGTGTGGTCCCATTTATCACCATCTAACCACCCTGCATATGTGACAGATCCCAGATCCTAACAGATCGTATTTTTTGTAGGAGATTTTAATCCTATTATTATCAGTGCATTTCAAAAAAAAGTCAAAAGATTTGTGCGGAATTTTTTTAACAATTTTATAATTTTTCCACTATAATTAGGAATCTTCAGTATTATCTAAATTGTTTTAGAATTGGTCTGGTGGTGTGTGGATTAAGCAGGGTCAGTGATTTACTGACGACATATGAAGATAAAATACATTAATGTGTTTGTTAAATTAAGTTATACGTGTTTCTTTATTATGTTTTTTAAGTAGTTAGATAAACAAAAATGTCTAGGTCAAATATGTTTTAATATTAATGACAGAGATACATGTTTCTCTCAATGACAAAGAAAGTAAACAAATGCATTATAACTTTAATATTACGGTGGAGTAAAACTAAAATTTCTAGGGAACTATAGCAATTTTTTGCTCGAACATTTCAAGAGGTGTAGAAAAAAGTTTTGGATTAAATCCGTCTGGTGGAAAGCTTTTGTTTAAACAAAATAATGTTCAGAATCCTGTTTTTTTGCAGTTTTTCTTCAATATCTCTGGTTGTATAACCCATATCGCAATAATAAAGAAAGAGACAAATTATTCACATTGAGATTGCGAAGAAAACTAGATTTGTTCGAAACTTTTTGGTCAATATGTCAAATTGCAAAACAAGAAGACATTTTAGGGAGGCCATTTTGAAACAGTTGATGATAACTTGAACAATAATGCACATGTTGTATCGAAACTTTAGAAGAATATACCTCTCGTGTAGATAAACCATCAGGCCAAGTTTCAAGTTGAAATATTTACAATAACTCCTCAAAAACAATTGCAAAGTCGAAAATCGAATCGTCGATTGTTCAGGGGCTCAAGTCGTACATCAACAATTTTATTTCAGATATAGTTGTTTTTATATTCTTTGTGGTGATATTAGTCCAGTCGGTAAAGTAAAGAATACACCAGTCTCGCAAAAAATGTTATTAGAGATTTTCCTTTACTAACTGTTAGTGGGAGGAGGAACATCACAAAACCACAAAAATTAGTTCTGGGGTGCCGCGCAACCCCTCCAAAAAACCATCCCTTCTGTGAAAAAAGCCTTATTCTACTGATAACTCGTTAACCGTTGAAGATATAAAAAAATTGCACATCATAAAAAAGAAAGCTTGACTAATTGCCTAAAAGAAGTCCTTTTGTAATTTTCTTGTATATACCAGGGTTTTCGAGAAAAGCGATACTGATATAAATTGCAAAATATGTATTTCTAATGCGCCCGAATTTTCGTTTATTTGAATTTTTTTGCACGCAGCCTATAGAAAAAATTGAATTGCTCGAAAACCAAACAAGCTAGGAAGAAAATCAAAATGGATTTTAAAGGGGATATAAAATACTCTATTGTGTTGCCATTTTTGAGGGCTATTGATATATATTTATTAGTATATTAAAAATAACAATATTATAAAATATAGTTATCTCTTGATTTTTTGTGCATCTAGCTATTCACAGGCCCATACAAAATAACTGTTTATAATATAAATTATAAATGCATTATCTTTTAGTTCAAGGTAGTACTTCAATGCAGAAAAAGTTAGGAATAAAAATATTCACATTTACAAATTTACCAGCATGTTAAAGTTAGCCAAATTTTGGCCAATTTTTTATTGTTTCCTGAAAATTTAGCTCAAAAAATTTTGTTTTACTTTATGTATATCATATAAAAATTAAATATGCAGCCTTTTTTGGATTTTTTCGGCTAACTTTAACATGCTGCTAAATTTGTAAATGTGAATATTTTTATTCCTAACTTTTTCTGCATTGAAGTACTACCTTGAACTAAAAGATATAACTTATATTATAGTCAGCTGTTTTTATGGGCCTGTGAATAGTTAGATGCACGAAAAATCAAGAGATAACTATATTATATTCTTATATTTATATACTAATAAATATCAATAGCCCTCAAAAATGGCAACACAAGAGAGTATTTTATATCCCCTTTGGCCCTTTAAAACCCATTTTGATTTTTCTTCCTAGCTTGTTTGGTTTTCGAGCAATTCAATTTTTTCTGTACGCTGCGCTCAAAAAATTTCAAATAAACGAAAATTCGCGCGCATTAAAAATACAAATTTTGCAATTTTTGTCAACATCGATATTCTCGAAAACCATGGCATATACAAGAAAATTTAAAGACTTTTTTTTAAGCAATTAGTCAAGCTTTCTTTTTTATAATGAGCAATTTTTTTATATCTTCAACGGTTAAAGAGGCCTTTTTCACCGAAGGGGTGATTTTTTTGAGAGGTTGCACGGCACCCCCAGAACTGAATTTTGTGATGTTTAATCCTCGCAACAGTTACCGAAGGAAAATCTCAGATAACATTTTTTGCGAGCTTCTGGTGTAGTTTACTTTACCGACTGGACTATATGTATCGTTATTTTTTAATCTATAAGCATTGTTTGTAGTATTTATTCACATACTGTCATTTAAATATTTATGTGTATGTTATTATGTTAATCCCTGTATAAACTGTGTAGTTTCTTGGGAATAAAGTTAAAGTTAAGTTAAAATATACGTTTTTCATGTGAAATTAGCCCCTCTGTCGCCTAGTGCTAGTTTAGCTTCAGTTTTTTGACATTTTTTTTATTTTTCGAGTTATTCCCCAAAAACCGAATTTCGGTCAATATTTTCGATTTTTTTGGGGTCACCGGCACTGTACAACTGTAAACTTTTTTTATCCTATTATACACAAAAAAAAATCAGGTGTATAACATTTAGTGACGCATTAAAACAACTGACGACTGGGCTTTGAGGCGGCCAAGCGTTCATAGCGACGCGCGATGTCGCTTTTTTGATCCATCGATGTCGGCTCTTTCTATCGTATAATCCTTTTGGAGTTGCTCCATAGGGAGCAACTGGATGTTTAATTTGACATAGGTCAAATTAAACATCTCGTCAAAAACTTGTTGTTATAACTTCATAATTTAAAGGGATTATATTCTTTTAAATGTTTCAGGTGATTGATGGACACAAAGTCGTAATTAATGAAACAGAATACAAGAAAGATGATGAATTTGGTGGTGCCTTTTTCAAAGTACGAATTATCGACGTCAAACCAGACAGCAGCGAACTCACAACAAATAAAGACGTCGAAGAAATAACAACAACAACAACATCAACGATAAAAGACAGGGAATCCATAGAAAATAGTAGCGAAAATGAAATATCTAAGAGTAGAGAGGTTGGTAGTAAAAACACACCAGAAAAATTACGAGCAATCTAATGCATGTATTAATTAATAGTTTCTAGAAACCCTTCCTTCCAATTCCATTGATAGTAAATTCAATATATATTTACCTAATATATAATATACCAAACTAATTAATCATTAATATTTGCTTAAAATAATATATATAATATTTTATTATCTTATACATTATTAAACATGGATATTGAATATACAATAATTGTTAGGAATTTGTTTGTATTAGTTAGAGTGTAAACTTGTTGTGTCGAATAAAGTTTTTTTTTCTCATAAATTAACATTATTAATATCGTGGTTTAAATTCGCGTGTTTTCACTTTTCTGCATCTTTACTTGTATATTTATTTATAATACCATTCTAATTTATGCTAACTAACATGTCCTGTGCCCTTTAGGTCCTGTCCTATTAAAATTCGCTAAATTCAGGATTTAAAACAGCAACTAATAATTGATAAAGCAATAATGAGAAGTTATAAGACAGTGCTATAACATCTGTGTCAGTTCGCAATTAGCGTCTTTATATTGTCGTGGAACTTGTAATAGTTAGAGAGACGGCGACTATAATGGTACTGGTCATATTCATCATATTTCTGATTGAAAAAACAAAAAGGAACCATTCCCGCATCGCAAATAGCAAAAAACGCGTTCGAGGGGCGGTTTTTGGCCGATGGGGGGAAACTTGAAGGTTAGGGGAGCTGGGACTCCGCGCAATCAATTCAGCGCATAAGTTTCAACAAGGGTGACATTCTGTTTTGAGTTTGTAAAAGTGGGACATTCAGACGTCCCCATTTGATATTCTGTGGAACAATATACTTGAAAGTGGTATTATACTAAGTATAACAGAAACATTCAGACATTTCAGAATATTTCAACTATTCTCAAAAATGCGAAAAAAATCTGCTTTTGATGATTCGATGAGATAGGGATCAGGGATCTATATTGGATGATTAATACTTTGAGTGTTGTATGCTCCATTTCTGTCTAATAGTCTAATATTCGGAAGTATTTTGTACAAGGGAAAAAAATCTTTATTATTTAGACAGCTTGAGACTAACAAGTTTTTGTGAAGAAATTATGGCAATTGATACTCGCGCGATAAACGCATTATTCCCATGCGCGGATTACGGGTCGGGAGGGAGGTGTACAGGCAAAGCAGAAGCACTCGGCGGCAGCACAGTTACGGTGTATGAACACAAGTTGATTATTAATTGTCGTGCGTCGGAAATCATCGTATCTCGAATCACCTGCCAGTGGACGAAAGTCAACTGGACATATTCCTCTATGTTCGTACTTGACTGAACCGATCTCTACCCAAGACAAAACTGTCCGACCGCGTTACTACAATGATTTTGTCTAATTTTTGCTGAAGACTTGTGACATTACCTACAAATAAATAACAACATATGGACATGTACCTCAATATTTTATAATTCCGTAGAATCATTGAAGAATTTATTTTTACGCATTGTCTTATAACAATCATCAAAGCGAATTTTTAACGACTAGTACCTAGTATCTTTCCCCTTCTAAAATGCTTACTGTTTCTTTTTTATGTTACCTTTGCACTTTTCATTTCCATGCACTTGTTTTTCTATTAGGCTACCCGCTTCGACAACATTGAGACTTTTGACGAAGTGGACACTGCTCAGCCCTCTGGAAAATTCACTTCAACCAACCGAGACACAGAATGGAACGATGTTATGCCTATAGAACCCTTTGAAGGTAACGCTATAAGTTTTGAAGATCGGCTCCAACCTATAGATCTATCAGGGGACATTAGAATAAACCAAATAATGGCTGATGCAGATGCCCCAATGAACCCCGATGCAGAGTTAATATACGAACTGACACATCCACAAAATCAAAATGTAAAACTTGAACAGTTTATTAATCCTAGATAAAAAAAATTGTAACGTTTAAGAGTATTATTTTCGTTAACTGTGGGATGCTACTTTGGATAAAATAACATCCCTAAGAAACTATTTTTTTTTTTCGAATCAATTTTTGTAAATTTATGTTCTAATGATAACTGATTGTTTTCTAGTCTTGCAAAATATATTTTATTTTTTAACTAAGTGTGGAATTATATTATTCATTTTGCAACTTCATTTGTTGAATTCGCATAGCTACTTTCAGTTTTTGTGACCCCCTCCCCATCGTTCACATTGTCACATTTTTAGCGAGCCCCACCACACGCCTAAAAGTAAACGCGTTTATTGAATGACCTCTATATAATCCAGTGGCGCACTGATAATGGTGGCGTGGTAGCGATCGCCTGAACGCCCCCCTTTTATATTGAGATTTAAATTTTGAGGGGGGGATGGTGTAGAGAAATCCTTCCCCCCGCTCTTCAAAATTTCGAGTGAGGAAGAAAAAATTTTTAGAGAAATCTCCCCCCAAAATTTGTAAGAAAACACCTTCAACGAAATCTACTTGCCTTAATATCTACCGAAATCGCGGGAAAGGCTGCGGCAACACTGAATCGGACATTCTCGGACATTTTCATGTCAATCTTCGGATAATTACGATTAATATTATTGGCAACACTGCGCCACAAACACCAACGGATGGGCGTTTTCTTTATTTCAAGGTGGCGCCAGTTCCAACAATATTGTTCTTTTATTGTCTGGTGGATCAACCAGATGGATCGCATTTGTTCTTTTATGTATGATGGATTTAATCTAGTGGCATCACTGCGCAACCTTAAATTTGTAATAGTGTACTGATTAATGTTGTGTTGTGGATGTGAATCTAACCTCAAAAGTTATTTATAAACAGTAACATAGTATAAAATTAAGGAATTCTCAGATCGGATAACTATAAAAATAACATATGATGACATTGACTACACGACTGATCCAACAGGAGCAGGATGTGCCACAGTTTGTAAAATATAATTGTTTATTTTTACATATGTGGCTCCCTTTTAAATAATAAAGTTTTTTCTACTGTTCATTATTCATTTTCAGCATAGATTACTTGCAACTCAGATAAAGAGACTTAGAATAAAGTAAACAAAAGTTTAATGTTAGGTTAGGATAAAACCAACAAAACTAAATAAAACACACTACTATGTTTTCTACCACTATGTATTTATAAAAATTGCGACTGCAGTTTCGACTTACAAAGCCATTGTCAAGCAGTGAATCAAAAATGACATTTACAATTATACAGACATGTTATATATAGACAATATTGGTTGGATAGATAGTACTGCCAGACAATTTTTTAAATTATATTAATAACATACACCCGAAAATACAATTTACATTAGAAATAGAGTCAGATAATAAAATTAATTTCCTAGACCTTACAGTGTCACGCATAAATAATCAATATACTTTTAAAATTTTTAGAAAACCAACATTTACAGGAACCACAATTCCTTACGACTCATTACACCCATATCAGCAAAAAATGGCAGCATACAATTCTATGATACACAGAGCATTTTCACTACCTCTGTCTGATGCGGATCTGAATGAAGAGCTACACATAATCGAGGACATTGGAGTTAAAAATAATTTTGGTAAAGATGTCATTAGAAAGTTAATTAACAAAATCCGAAAAAATTCACTTTTCAATTAATATATCCAAAAATAAAAGAAACCACAAAATGTACTTACACAACCTACTGTGGCCATTTATCCGAAAAAATAGCTAATGTTCTATCTAAACACAATCTAAAAATAGCTTTTAAATCACAGAGTAAATTATCAAACATATTATACAATGCAAAAGACCCAACACGTAAATTTAACAAATCTGGAGTTTATAAGTTAAGATGTACAGAGTGTAATAGTATAATATAGTATAGGGCAAAGCGGTAGAAATTTCAAAATACGGTATCAAGAACATCTTAGATCATATAGGTTACAGAAAACTGACTCATCTTTCGCGAACCACTGCCTCGAAAACAACCATAGTTTTCCAGAATTAAACGACATTGAAATTTTACATTTCTCAAAAAAGGCTTTAAATTAAACGTTTTAGAATCTCTGGAAATTCATAAACACAATAATATCAAGGATTATAATTTGTTAAATGATCAATTAGATCTGATATATTCACCTTTATTTACAGCCGGCAGACCCATAATTGAATATTCATAATTAAGTTTATTATTGTCATCTACCTGCCTAAGCCCTTATTGTACCTATCTATCCAACCAATATTGTCTATATATAACATTTCTGTATAATTGTAAATCAGTCATTTTTGATTCACTGCTTGACAATGGCTTTGTAAGTCGAAACTGCAGTCGCAATTTTTATAAATACATACCTAGTGGTAGAAAACATAGTAGTGTGTTTTATTTAGATATTTGTGCAAAATGATTAACTACCACAGAGTAACGGCTCCTTCAATCAATTTTTTCCAACAAAACTGTTTTTTTATTGCTAAACTGGTGTGTTCCTCAGTTTATGACGTCATTCCATCATATTCCATCACAGATGGTTTCAAGCAGAAAAAAATGTTGAAATAAAGAAAACGCCCCAAGTGTCAGCCGCCACTGATATTCGCGAAAATAAAACAAATGAACCCAAGAGGGATTTACCGTCGATATACACAAATTCACCAATACGTGAGAGCGATTTCGATATTATGACTTTCCGCTGTTACTATGCAAACTTTTCCTTATAGGTGAATTCCTTTGTATCGAAGGTATATCCCCATTGAGTTCATTTGTTATATTTTCACCAATAATCCATGAACTTCCAGGGGATTACCTATCTAAAATTGTAAAGAATTTTCTTTTGTTTCTTGACCGTCTGAACTCTGAATTCAACTACTTATATTATACAAAAAACTTATAAAAATCATACAGAGGCGTAGTATTTTAAACCTCCCTGTGCTTATATGGATACACTGTGACTTGCCTCATTTTAAAATCATACATTTAATGTTATTCCTCATCTATTATTTATTTAAACCTAACTTTTCTCCACCGTCATTGCTAATTTTTTATTTCATACTTCTAAATTCTAATGTTAATTCACGTTCACTTCTTGTACCTATACAGTTGTATTAAAAGTCTTTAAGAAACTAATATTTCTTTTAATTTATTCTTCATATGTTGAACCACATGAAATTATCATATTACGCATCAAACTTTCCGACATTATACCAGTCTTCGTGTCTACTTTATATTCAAGTAGGTATGTATACTTCGCATTCATACAAGTTTTTGATGTGTGCGGGATTCCCTGAGGGTTTTTGCGGATGTTATGTGCTCATAAAAATAACATCTTATTTCGACGAACTCGTTCTGTTTTCTGTTGATCCTGGATTTATACGTTGTATATTATATATTCAAGTCGCGAGATGCTAACAAAGACCGGCATAAATTGAAAGAGATTTAAATAAAAGGTCGTCGAAAGTTATAGCTTTAAAAATATAGTAAAATAAGAAGTTGGCCTGTTAATGGTATATCGAAAAAAGTGGCAATCATCATAAAACAGAATAATGTAATCTGCCATCAAAAATAATGCAACAATTTAATGAAAATGTCAAAATAATTCTTGCAAAAGCGCTTGCACATATTTTAGAAGAAATAAAACTAGGTATATTAAATTTACACAGAAAAGTATTTCTTTCTGAAAAAGAAATATGTCAACTCAGTACAGGTGTTTTTAATTATTTTGTAATAATTTGATAATATGGAAGAAATATCGGATCAGATTATAAAATACATGATAAAATGGCATATAAATTCATAATTTAAGTACTGAAAGAAATTTTGTTACAGATATTAAGTTTATATTTGTTGAAAAAGAGCTAAAAACGCTCAGGGATCGAACCGTGGACCTCAAAATTCGTAGGCTGACGCTTACACCATGTCGTTAGCGCATCACTTCAAAAATGGTTGATGAAATTCTGAGTGATTCTAACAAAAGCATGCTCTGGCATAGCATTATGTATTTGCAAAATTGTGGCATATAATGAAGAGACACGGTAGTGTCTCGCGCCAAGTTCATTTAAAGTTCACAATAATAAGCGAGCACGCGTGTATCTTTGCAGGAATAATATCTACAAAAAGTAATGAAATGCTCAAAAAAAGATTCTCCTTAAAAAAATCGCGACAGGTACACTATCTGTCCAAAGAAATATCTTTCCTCTCTACAAAAACATAAAATGAGAAATGTGATCTCTCCAAAAATATTTGAAATCAAAATCGTCTGGTATATAAACGTAAGAAAATCTGAATATGACAGAAATACAAAAAAACTTGGCGCGTTTTACTAAGAGGCAAAAGGCTGTTTGTCAGGGCCGTCGGGGCCCAGGGGTAGTGCATACGGGCCTCCCGCTCCTCGGCAAAATTTCGAAAAGCGGGAGATGGCATCTTCTTACTATGCAATATTTATCTCGACTGAAATTTCGACATTTCGACGAGCGAGGGATGATATTCCTTACGATAGAATATTTTACCTTAAAATTGACTCGATCATGATCGTTGCCTCTTAAAATTTGCAAGTATGCCTCTCCTGCTTTAACCAATACAAATGCAATAAAAATTTATATATGCATCTCGAACTTGTCCAGAATTTCAAAAATTAGGAAAAAATCCGAGCCCCTCAAAAACTCTGGGCCCGGGGGGAAACACCCCCGCTCCTTCCTTTCGTCGGGCGTGCTGTTTGGACTCACCGTTACTCAGTCAATCTTATACAAATTTTCACATCAAGTTGCCAAAACCTCTGACTGCAATATATATTTCTTCCGATTATCCACATGTGCAGGATAAAAAATAAAACGCAAGTTCTTTGTATTTGAAAGAAATTTTTTTTTTATAAATAGATACCGGACTTGGCAATTTTAATTGATTTCAAATATATTTGGTGAGATCACATTTTCTCATTTTATGTTTTTGTAGAGGAAAAACATAAAATGGACATAGTGTACCTACTTGGCACTATTTTTTTTTACAGAGAATCTGTTTTTGTGGTATACCTACTTTACACAAATAAGCATTATACATATACGAATGCAAAGGCAAATTCCAAATAAATACAGAACTAAAACTACTGGTAATCATATACAAGAGGAAGACGACTTATTAACTAAGAAGGCGTGAATCTAGCATCATGGCATAACCGACTTAGCACTTGTCATCTTGTGTATAGTGGAAGTTAGAGCATTGGTGACAGAACACAGCTCTGTCTGATGCCTTTGCCATCTTTACATTTGTCGAGGTTGGCGATGTCGAGTTTCACCAAAGCAGAGTTTTCTTCATAAAGACCAGATCAGGAGGTAGGTATATTCTAAGACCATTGAACTATAGATCATACTGGAAGAAAATACTGTAACACACACAACAAATATAGGTGAAAAGTATCATTAGTGTTTGGAAAGACATATTATTGTGGACGCGTATTTGTCTGGCAAGATTTGATTGGTTGAAGGAAACGTTATCCGCATGTATACGCTTCTTTTAAAATTTCCAACTGAGACTACAACTAAAGATTAGAAAACTAACAAGATAGGACAGTCAGACAGAGAAGACGAAATAGACGAAGATAGTTGTGTACTCCAATTTAAAGGGACACGACATCCAGCGGAAACGGTTTCGGGATTTGTCGGTTACGCATTAAACGAATTTGACCAAGTTTACTAAAAGATAGGTTGGCTCATTAAAATCGATAAGTGCTACGTTACGTATGGACCTCGATGACAGCTGCGTGTGGCTGCTTTTTCCTCATTTTATAGAAAAAAGTTTCAAAATTATTCTTTCAATGTACAATTCTATCCTAACCAAATAGATGCCTTACATATAAACCATTGATATAAACATAGAAATAATTCATGTGACATATATTACAAAGCAACCTGTTTTTTTAGTGACCTTGGCTACTGACAGTCAGCTGAGTTCGGTCGTTCTATCAGGACAGTGTTGTCATTTTTCGCTATTGACCTCTCTTTCTAATGTTACCTTCTTCGCCTGATTGTCACATTGTGGCAACTGCGCGAGAACTCCAATTTAAATGTCGAGGTCAATGGCGCCATTGCTAAATTTATTGATGCGAGGGAGAGGTTCACAAAAAGTGAACGTTCTCAAAAACGTCAACAGAACATATTGTTATGAAAGTGCAACTTATATTCTTAAATGTCGAGGGATGTGATAAAAAATAACACATTATTGCGAACGCATTTGCTGAATGCTCCCCAAATCTGTTAATTTAACCTAGTGATATACCACTCACAAATTGTTCAGGTTAGCCAACCTAACCTGAATTAATCTTACGTTATTCATCTAAAACTTTTGATGCAAATAATGCAATAAAGAAAAAGTGGCAGACGTCTGAATTTGAAGCAGATATATCCTTATCCAGAGCTGGCCATCTTACATACTGATGAGCTGTTAGCTGTTCGACCCCCCAACATCAACATGTAAATAGACCTGACGAGAGGGAGGAGGGCAGGGGATTCCCTCCGGGCCCGGATTTTTTAGAGAGGTCCGGGGTTAAGAGTTAAATAAAGTGGAAGATTTTTACGAAAAGTATTTTTTATTTTCTCTTCTTTCGTACGAAAATCCGATAATCTTGATTTCATATAAAGAATTTTCTTTAAAATGTATGAACACTTAAAGAGTTTTATACAAATTCTTTGAGCTTTATGTGTAGAAGTACGTTTCACAAATAAAGGACCCCTAAGCGCCTTCTCTTTCCCCCCCGGGCCCGTATATATACAGAGTGACCCATTTAAAGCGGAGCACCTTTATAACTTTTTTGTCCGACTTGAACCAAATTTTAGCAAAAGATAAAACAAATTAGGATTTACTTATCTTATAACCAAAAAAACATTCTCGTCTTACAAATGCAAAGCCACCTGCGGTACCAAAATAAATGGAAAAAATAAAGAAATCGTATTAGGCATTTTTTTATCGAAAAACTTTGTTAATGAAAGTTGTTCAAAATTGTCCAAAAACCTAGAGTCCAAAATTTCAGCAATATTAAAGACTATTGAAATTTTGTTTAAAACAATGCCCGAGTCCGCAAATTTCATATTTTAATTGTTTTTTTTATTTAGAAAATTGTGCTATGACAATTTTGTTTGAAATTAAACGTAAGCTGCCAGGTAGCTATCAAGTGATTTGTATTTGTTTTTTAAATTTTGTCGAAATTTTGGACTTCAAAAACAAAATTCATAATTTTTTAAAATCGCTGAAATTGGACTCTTGGTTTTTGGGCAATTCTAAACAACTTTCATTAATAAAGTTTTTCGATAAAAAAATGCCTAATATGGTTTCTTTATTTCTTCCATTTATTTTGGTACTGCAGGTGGCTTTGCATTTGTAAAAAGCGAATGTTTTTTTGGTCGTAAGTAGATCCTAATTTGTTCTATCTTATGGTAAAATTTGGTTCAAGTCGGACAAAAAAGAAAAAAGTTACAAAGGTGCCCCGCTTTTAAAGGGGTCACTCTGTATATATCCGCATATGTATATTAAAGTGATCAATAGAAAAGATCTTGGTGCCAAATGCATATATGAATAGCTTAGGAGCCAGTGTGCAAAATCGACTAATTTTGAATACCTGCTAACAATTGTGGTATACTGAGGAATATATTATACTAAACACCGTAGGTCGGGGATAAGAAGTCCCCAAAGTGGTTTGATTTTGGGCCCGGTGCCATGGAATGATAAATATTTTTGAACCGAATGAATACGTGCTAACAACTGCGGTATACGATAGTGTACAATTCTAAATTGATAAAAAAAAGTTACAATTTTTGACTGGAAAAAGCGCGGCAAATTTAAAAATTGGTCATGACCCAATCGAATGAATAGCACTTCTACTTTGCGGCAAAACATTTGTTATAAAGTATTTGAGACCATGCAAAAAAATCGGTAAAGGTATTTACACACAACATCCCTCTTTATTTGTGCATGGCGGTCACTCTAAAAAATTAATAATTACGACATGACATTGAAAATAATAATCGGAATATAGTTATCACTATTATTACAAAGAAAACCTGATAAGTTTTGGTCAAAAAAATATACAGAGTGCTCATCCAACAGCAAAAGTTCAGTACCTAATAACAGGTGCCAAATAGCATGTCTTTGTAAGAGCAGTCTTTGGACTGAACTCCGCCTAATAAAGTCACTATTATTATTATTATTAAATATGGAAGGCTTGCGCAAATACCTTTACAAATGTCCACCATGACTGAATTATTTCATGGGATGACCATCCTGTACATTTTTCAATAAAAGTGTAATAGCATATGCCAAATATTATTGCCATCTGTCACATTTTCAATTCCATATTTACGTAGCGGAGTGGAAGTATAGTGGTGGTTAAAAAATTTCATTTTTCAAAAATGTTAGTAATTTTTTTTTTTTTAATAGGTTTAGAATGCCACGAAACGTGAAAATTTTAAATTTGAGCAAAAAAAAATTTCCATCTATTCCAGTGGTAATTTTTTTTCCAAATTGGTAAAAAAATGTTGCAAATTTTTTTTCCGAAATAGGTTTGGAATGTCATGAAACGTGGAAATTTTAAATCTGAGCAAAAAAAAAATTTTCATCTATTCAATAATAAGTAGTGATAAATAGATTAAAACATTTTTCAATTTTTTTTTTAAATTAATCAAAAAAGGAAAGCAAACGTGGAAATTTTAAATTTGAACAAAGAAAATAATTTTTTCATCTATTTGTGTTAAAAAATTTTCAAAAATTGTGAAAAAAATTTTCAAACTATTTTTTTCTGAAATAGGTTTAGCGTGTTATGAAACGTGGAAATTTTAAATTTTAGCAAAAAAAATTTTTTTTCGTTATTTATTCCCTTTAGACGGTCAACCCGGTATATTTTCCAGTGAAAGTTTAACCAAGCGTCAACTAACCTACCAAATTTGGCTGCTCTCCGTCACGTAGTTTTTTAGTTAATGCATCAACAGACAGACAGACTGACGGAATTGTAAAACCTATATGTTCGTAATCTACGTGATCTGAAACGTCAAAATCCGAAAAAACCTCGGAGGGTGACTTTTTCTCGAATACAATACTTCCCTTCGGTATGCGAGGGAAGTAAAAAGATACAATTTTTCCATAGTCATTTTGGACCCGTATTTATGGGCACCCTAGAGGCGCGTGGGAGGCAGAAAGGTGTATCTTTTATGTATGCCGTTTCTTATGATATCCCGAAGGCCTGTGCCAATTTTTAGCATTTTCCGTCGAGAACTTTCCATTTTATAGCTTGTGAAACTTTCAATTTTTGCTTAATTCTGAGTATAAAATGGCTTTGTAACTTTTCTTTTGGACCATGGGAAAATTGTAACTTTTTGTACAAGGTCTCAAATACTTAACAAATGTTCTGCCGCAAAGTGGAAGTGGTAGTGGTGGTATTCATTCGGTTGGATCATGACCAATTAAATTTGCCGCGCTTTTTCCTGAACCAGCAAAACATTGTAACTTTTTTTTATCAACTAAGAATTGTACAGACTGTCGTATACCGCAATTGTTAGCAGGTATTCATTCGGTTCAAAAATATTTATCATTCCATGGCCCCGGGCCCAAAGTTAAACCACTTTGGGGACTTGTGACCCCCGACCTACAGTGATTAGTATAGTATATTCCTCAGTATACTACAATTGTTAGCATAGTATTTAAAATTTAAAATAGTCGATTTTAGCTCTTAAGCTAGGACTGTTTATGTCTACCGTTTGCTCGTCCCAGGGTTGGCCCCCGGGTGACGTTTCTGAGTTGAGGCCAGTTAAACGAAAAGTTATTATTTTCTTATTTAATGGACGCTGAAAATGAGAGAAATGGAGCACGGTGTTTAATAATTATACTACTTTTAATAATTAAGTTACTCGCCGAATTATTATGAAATATAGGGTTTATCCTGAGAGAAGATAAATGGATTTAAAAAAATCAAGGGGATTAGTTAAGGATTGCCACTTGTAGTGTCTTCGTACGTATAGGTCAACCGACGCTCGACACGTGCATATGGCAATTTTGCAATTGCAATTTTAGAATTCAATAAAAGTTCAAATCACTAGAAACTTTTTTAAAAAGCTATAATTAAAATCGATGTTTTGCCGAATTACCTAGTTACATAACTTTTACCAAGAAACCGTGGGCTGAGCAAGAATCAGGCCTGTAGTCAGAAATAAATTGTAGGGGGTGTTCACTGGATTTCAGGGTTGCTTATTTCCATCATTATAATTTATAAATTATACAAAATTAATTCCATTCAGGTAATGTTGGAATGTCTTCAGGAAATGCTCAAATGTTTCCACAAGGTACCGAGGACTCCCTGGTACCTCCTGCGCTACAGGGCTGGCGATAGTAGAATACAATCTTTTGGGTATTGTGGAATTAAATGTTCTATTAAAGTAAGGGATAGAATTCACGATAACAATGATCACAATTTAATGAACGTTTTTTGTCCATCACACTTGATAGAATTCACCGCGGACAAACTATTACTTTATTAGCTTTCACAAAACCTACAACCCGATTGAATTACCCTAGAGCCGATTCTGTTTTCACTACCTAATGATAAGTCATAATTAGAAATTATTCGACGCCGCCATCTGTTGACAGGAAGCAGAATTTTAGTATCGACAGAACCGAGAATAAAATTCCCTTGGAATAGTTTATTTCTAGAGCAGTAGAGGGGGCGGCGATCCTCTAGGACTGAAGTAGCAAATTTTACTTTTGAATGGTTACAGAAAGACATACGGCTATTCCCTAGAAAGAGACATCCAATAGGGATATATTTATTATTTTTGCCCATAACTTTTTTTTCTTAGTATGCATATTTAAAAAATATATAAGAGTACCCAAGTAGAACTATAGCAAGACTATTATTACTATGAATTTTCACTCAATAATTTCAGTGAAATAGGAAGATTAACACAATTTTTAAATTTAAATCGAGCTATTTTGCAAACCACTAAAATTATTGAGTGAAAATTCATAGTAATAGTCTGGTTATGGTTCTGCTTAGGTTCTCTTATAGTTTTTTTTAAATATACGTACCAAGAAAAAAAAGTTATAGCTAAAAATAGTAAATATTTCCCTATCGGATGTCTCTTTCTAGGGAATGGCCACCTTGTTTATCTATGCATAGGTTTTACTTACTCATAATTCAGAATTTTTGTATCACTTTTTAAAATTTTGACTATACAGTTTTGCATTGTCTAATTACCCTGGCTCTCCCTTACAAAAGAAACCGAAAATATTTTATGGTAGCAGGCACAAAGGAGTATATATAACATTTGAAATATACAGGGCGACCCATTTAGGTGTAACATCATAAACTTGTTACTACATTTTGAAAAAAATGTAGTATACGTTTAGCATTTTTCCGGCGGACCGTCGAAACCCGAAAAAAACGTCGGATCGATTTGAAAGTCATATCTATCGATTCGAGAGCGAATTTAGAAAATTCCGTCCGTCGGTCAGTCTGCCTGTCTGTCCGTCACGCCCAGCCCCCTTAATCCGTTTTCGGATTGCGATGAAACTTGGGTGGTTAATAGGAGGTCTCTAGAAAACCTTAACGCCGGAAGCTCGGCTCCGTTCGGAAACCGGAAGTATCCGATATAGACGTTTCGAGTTTTCCGGGAGAAATTGAATAACTCGATAACGGGTAGTCGAATCGAGACATTTCAAAAAAGTAATGGTGCCGCTGGCGAAGCTCTACAAATAAGTATACCAGAGGCTATGTCGAAAAACAAATGAAAATTGATTTTTTTTGCAAAAAACTGGTTTTCTCGAAATCGGGCTAGGAAGCACGATAACTGTCCAGAATATTGATCGATTTCGATGAGACTTGGTGGGATCAAAGGTACCCGGCCACAAATCAAGCCTATTGCTGGCGGCTCGAATCCGTTGACCGCGAGTATGTTTTCCAGGGCCGAGTATGATTTTTCAAAGAAATTAATAACTCCCGAACCGAAGGTCCGATTTTGATTTTCAAAAATGGCAATTGTAGGGCTCGATTAGGTCTATTGGTTGACGTTTGTGAGAAATTTGAGAAAACAGAAGCGAATCTACAAATCCTGGAAAACTTGATTTTTTTGATAAATTCTACAAATTCCGAACACTTTCCTAATAAAAATCGAAAATTAACTATTCCGTGGATCGATCTCTATAACCAGTATAAGGCATGGACCTTTTTGGACAAAAAATATAAAATAGTTTTTTAGAAAAACTTAAAATAAACGAGTTATTTACGAAAATGCATTCCAAAAAATTATTTAAAAAAATATTACAAATTGATAAGTGATAATGTTATATTTAAAATATCATAATTCATTTAGTTATTTTCATTTACTAAATAAAAATAGAACCGATGCCTTTTCCGTGTTTCAAAATGTAGTTAGCTTTTACTTTAGTCAATGCAAAAAGAAAAAGAAAAATAAAACATGTCAAAACACTGAGTCATCTTGCGACCCTCTGCTGAAAATGTGAATCATCCCAACAAATTGAATAAAAAGCATATCAAAATGTAGTTTTTTTCACTTGTTTGTTAAATGCTACACAATTATATTATTACATATTCGTATTCTCCTTTTAATGACAATTTAAACAGGTCCTTGATAGGTCGATACCCTGATATAGTTGTTTGTTCTAAAAACATGTCTGCTTTGTGACCTCACTGATGTGACATTAACAAAATTTTCGCGAGTAACTTGGTATGTTCTAGTATGCAATACGGGCTAACCAAAGCATACTTTGCCGTTTTCGCGAACGTATAGTAAGGTAGGGGAATACCTACGACGGCAATATATGACGTCATGAAATGATTTTAAATCATACTTCGAGTAACCTAGTTGAAGAGGTAGTCACTTCTAGTTAGATTGTTTTTAAGAGTTGTCAAACGATGGCCAAACGTCACTTCATTTAACAAGGTTATGTTTGATTTTTGTTTTGGGGTAGGTAGTTCGCGTATACTTAATTATTAGCAATAAAAAGAAAATTTTTTTTTTTTTTATTCTAAAAAACTCATAGAACTTTATTTCAGTGTATTTCTCTAGCTAGTTTTCAAAATGAAGGGGTACACTTGATATCTTCTCAGTAACAGCCTTAAGCATATTAACAACATATTACTGTCTGTTAAAACAATAGCATTATGTAACTCTGTATTTATATTGAAAATTAAGTTGTCCGTCATAAAAAATAAATTTTCCATTACATTTGTAAATGCCCTAATGAAACTATAATAACTAACCTGAACTAACCAATTTGATGATTCTACGTTTTCGCGACTATCTGGCCTTACTAGTGTTGGTATGGTGGGGGAACTTACTAGACCTAACTATTTGGTTAGTTAAAGTTACTCGCGAAAATTTTGTTATTATGGTAGAACACCTTGAGATCACAAGCGCTTAGACTCCGCGATATGCAGGTTTGCTCCGACCAATACGCGAGTGGCATATAATGGCGGGAAATTTGACTGAAATTTGAATTTGCGGAAGTATAAATTGACGATACGAATAATTCATGCACGTGTCTGTTATTTACGTCATAATCTTAGGTTAATTTCTCAGTTTGTTTGAAAACGATTTGACATATTAAAATCAAGAATTTCTATATATAATTATTTATATATTGAGAGAATACTTAGCTGTTAGGAGTGATACTGGTGAGTAAAAGCAAAATATGTTATTTACATTGGTTACAACTATAATATCAAGTTTTTTGCATTATTTTCTTTTAGAAATTGTCTTTAATACGATTTAAACTGAAAAAGCGAGACAATAATGGAAACAGGCGAATTTCAATGTTCATTGTGTTCCAAGGTATATACACATTTCAAAAATTTAAGAAGACATGTGAAGGAACTACATCCTAGTGAAGTGGAGAACTTAGCTGCTCTTCCAAAGAGAAACTACCAATGTAATTTTTGTGACAAATCTTACAACACGAAATCATATTTAAGCTCACATGAACGGCAGACACATAATGCACAATATGTAAAGGATAATGTATTGTATATATGCCCGTTGTGTGATTTTAAGCATTATCAAAAACATATTTTAATTCAACATTTTGAAAATATTCACCAAGTAGTTCTAGAAGTGGAACATTTAGAGTTTTCATCTCGCAAAGATTTTGATGAGTGGAAAGAAATCGTTGAAAAGGAAACACATTCGAAATTTATTCAAAGAAGTGGTTCCAAACGTAAGCAGTCCACGAAATTTATTTATTTTGAATGTCATCGATCTGGATTTTTTACATCTGAAAGTCAAGGGTTACGTCACATTAAAACACAAGGAAGTAACAAAATTAATGGTTTATGTCCTGCTATGATATCTGTTACTATTACAAATGACACATTGAAGGTAAAATTTTCAAAAACACATGTCGGACATGACGCTGACTTGGGTCATTTAACTTTAACTGTTTCTGAAAAAAATGCTTTAGCAGAAAAAATTTCAGCAAAAATTCCATTTGACACTATTTTGGATGATGTCCGTGAATCAATAGCTGGGGATGGTGAACTAAGTAGACTTCATCTGTTAACAAAATCAGATCTTCACAATATAGAAAATAGTTACAATTTATCTGTTAATGTAAAGAGACATGAGAACGATGCGATCAGTGTAGATGCATGGGTGAGTGAAATGCTCGATCATGATTCCTGTGTGTTATTTTACAAACGGCAAAATGAAACGAAAGAAGATTATCCTCAGCTACAATCTAGTGATTTCCTTCTTATTATAATGAATGATGCGCAAAATGATATTCTGAAGAAATATGGCTCGGATGCAGTTTGCATTGATGGAACACATGGTTTAAACCAATACAATTTTGAACTAATAACTTTATTAGTTTTGGATGACTTAAGACAAGGTTTTCCTTGTGCTTTTTTAATAAGTAATCGGTGTGATGAAGAAGTATTGACCATTTTTTTAAATTTTGTTAAACAGAAGTCAGGAAACTTAGCACCAACTGTTTTCATGTCTGACATGGCAGAATCTTTCTATAATGCATTTATTAATGTAATGACACCACCGAGAAAAAAATTGTTTTGCACATGGCATGTTGACCGTGCTTGGAGGAAAAATCTAACAAAGATAAAATCAAAAGAGAAACAAATAGAGGTTTATAAAATTCTAAGAACTTTATTGCAGAAGGTAGATGTTAATGGTTTTAAAAATATGATCTCCCAGGCTATGAAAAATATGATACAAGATCCAAATACCCAGGAATTTGGCATCTATTTTAAAAATACATACTCTAAGACTGTCGAGTCATGGGCATATTGTTATCGTGTGAACTGTGGATTAAACACAAATATGCACTTAGAGAGAATGCATAGAACCATTAAGTATGTTTATTTTCATGGAAAAAATGTTAAAAGACTGGATAAGATGCTCCACACATTAATGAAATTTGTTAGAGATCGCCTGTATGACAGATTAATTACTTTACATAAAGGTAAAATTACCAAAAAATTAAGTGATCTTCGTAGAAGACATAAAGAAAGTTTAAAATTGTGCGATGAGTTAGTCACAAAAGATTTAAATGGGTGGAATGTTTCTTCGAGTAAACATACCGATATTTATTTTATCCAGCAAAATATTGCATCCTGTAATTGTAATCTACGTTGTTTAGAATGCAACATTTGTATTCATCAGTTTAGTTGCTCTTGTATAGATTCAAGTATTAAATGGAATATGTGCAAACATATCCATTTATTATGTCAGTCCCATTTTGAAAATGTTTTGTCTAGCTCCAATGAAAATAAAGAATCTATTATACAAAATGATAACCCATTTACTCAGGCTCCAAATGAAAAAGAAGTCCTAATAAAAGAGATTTGCAAAAATAAAGTAGTAAGTACCAATTCTCTACAGTTAACTTCTGAAGTGGAAAATTTAAAAATTGAATATATTCATTTACTTAATAGCATAACACTGCAAGATGAATTGTTAATTGCAAAAAAGCATTTAAAAGCAATGAAATCTAGTATTCAAGCTATTAAATCATCTACAAGTACTGGCAAAGTAGTTAAACAATGCTCAGATAAGTACGTTCCTCATAATAAAAACATTGCCCCCCAACGATTATTTTCTACGAAGAAAAAAACAAGGAAAATTAAGAGAATTATCAAACCAAATCCCAAAGAAATAGAAAGCATTTCACTTTCATTGTTGACCCAAGATATTAAAATTCCTGAGAAATAATTATTAATACTTAAATACTTTGTTTTTAAATTTAACAATCTGTACTCTGTTAGTTAACATTGAATATTTAATATGTATTAACCTTAGATTTATGTAGTTTTATTTAGAATTTATATTTTAATTTTGTTATAATATAATATCTACTTACTTAAATATTGTAGTATTTTTATTTCTTGTACCATACATATGTACAAAAATACATACAAAAAAACATGATATAAAAGTTGAATGAATCATTTCTTTCCTCAGTTTATACTTCCAATAATTCAAATTTCAGTCAAATTTCCCGCCATTATATGCAACTCGCGTATTGGTCGGAGCAAACCTGCATATCGCGGGGTCTAAGCGCTTGTCTTGAGATCTAGTTTATGTCAAAAATTGTCAAAACATCTTACGATACTATCAGATCTAATCAAAATCAGCTATTTTATACTGGGTAAGACAAGAAACGCTAAATCTACTTTTTTCTGCGCTGTCATGTTGAAATGCACTTAATTAAAGTAGGTATTAGCTATATACAATGCTGTTACTACGAGTTTAAAACCATTGCTGACAGATGCTTGTATTAATATATTGACTAGTACCTACAGTATTATTTAATGCTGTATTTTATAAATAATTATCTATAACTGATTTTGTTAAGTCACGTAGGTAAGCTAAACCCATTTTTTTTGTTAAAAAATTAAGATCAAATTAAATAGATATTCGCAGTTGACTAAACAAATTTTCAACTATTACTCATTTTTTAAATAAATAATAGTTTTAAGGCAAGCAATACTGACTAGATACAGCTAATAGAATAACTTAAATCAATGTGAAAATATTGTAAGTAGGCATACCCCTTCCAGCAGATGCATGATATGTATAGTGGTAAAATTATTAAAGGTTGTTCCAACAAGCAGTTTCGGCATCTCTTGAATGGTCAAAAGCAGTCGCTCAGTCGTCTATCTATCTATCGATTGCTACGACATATTCGTGCCATGACAGGGCAGCTCCATTTGGCCGTTCAACAGATGATCGAACTGCGTGTTGGAACAAACCTTAAGAAAATATGTCGGAAATTTACCGATAACAATATGTAGGCTTCATGTATTACTCCTCGTCATAGTCGGCCAAGGCAAAAGCAGAGACAGAGGAAGGCCAGAAGGAAATTAAATAAATCTTCGACACAAAAAATTAATGTTGATGGATAAGCAAATTATTTATCTAAACAATTATATTATAACACGCTTCTACTGTGTGAACACTAATTAGTATGCGGCATGAGTTAACTCTATCTATCTTACTAAGTATCTGCCATAAAAAAAGTTCTCCGTACTAGCATAAAAAGAAACCGAAAACATATACTTCTAGGTAAATGCAGAGCATATAATCATACAGTTTACAAGATGATTGAATCCTGTTTGTTTTAGATCCGAAATAATTCCTCTATAGTATTTTAGCGTAACATGCAATAAAGGATGGGTATCCACAACATACGTGTATTTTCCCCTGAGGAGTTTTGGTTTTCAATTCATGCATATGCAACTAGGGATCATGTTAGTTAAGAAAGAGGCGAAGTAAATTCAAACAAGCTATCCATTATACTCTTCGCCCATTTACTACACTTGTTATATAATTGTTGCACATTCTATAGGATACTCTTAGCAGTTTATTTTTGTAAATGATATTAGTATCAAACATTTTTTGTTTAATTATAAAACCAATTTTTTTTTTCATTTAAAAAATTAATAACTTATTTATTGATCGATTGTGTTCAAAAACAATATGGTTCTTCCTCTAGCTAACATTAATTTATTGTCCAAATTTCAATACAATCGGACTTTTCGCTCTTAAGTTATCGTTCTTCCCTGCAAGAAACATGACGGACGAACGAACATTTTGAAAGTTGATCAGAATTCGATCACCAACACAATGATATGAAAATTTTTTCTCTACGAGCAATATTATTGGTTTTAGAAATGTGCCGATCGAATGCAATGTACGCTTCGTTCTGTATTTGCGAAGAGTATAGTAATTTAATATGTAGACAAGAAACAGTCAAAATTTTATATGAAATTGAGGCATAATAAATCAAAGTGTTGCAAAATAAGGATGTAAAAACCATATTTAACATATTATTGATAATAATGAAGAACAATTAATGTGAGTCTGCGCTGTTACTATCAAATCTGAGAAGTCGTATGAAATACATATTTCTTACTCCTTAAGTACTCAATAGCATATGAATCTAGTATATGCTCAAAAAACAATAATTATTCTCATTCTTCCCTTACTGAATTTTTGTACACCTTTTACAACGATATTAAACATAGTAAAACAAAACAAATTTATTGATCATCTTCTATCACACTTTTATTTGTCACTCATGGGCATTTGACAAGCCGCAATGAGATAGGTATGTTGTGTAAGCAATATGCAGAAAACAATCATTGGCAATAATTATGTAGCTTTTGTTTTCAATATGAGCGAAGCAGGCCAACATTTTTATTTTTACGCATACTGTCGTTCGTAATATGCTTCATCACAGGTATATCTAAAAGATAAAATGTTGGGACATTGTACTCGTGAAGAAAAAATTTGCAGAAATCCCAAAAATGGGAGTAAATAGGAGTAAATTATAAAAATGAACAGTACTGAGCATTTAAAAAACATGTAAAAAATGAAATGCAAGAAATATCTTCGAAACCTTATGGAGAAGCTTGGGATAAGAAAAAACTCATTAGCAGGGTTCCGGGTCACAACTAAATTTTTCGAGATTTTTAATGGAAATTTTTTTCTGTTACAAACACCCGTCTTTATGCTGTGATTTAGGAAGAAAATTACCAAGCACATTTAACTCATAGGGTTTAAAAATTTCATTTGAGCTAATTTCTCTTTTTAATCTATAAAATTATGAATAAACTGATTCGGATATAAAGTGGAAGTGATCCTATATGCCCCATCATTTAACACAAAACTAGACAATTATAATTTTTTGAGCTTCTTAGGTACCTACTATTATAACTAAGTTTAAAATAAAACCTCGTACCCTCACTTTATGCTGTCATGGTGATTTCCATTGGCTGGCCCTTGAACTATTCAACTATTACTATCGCTTTGTAAATAATACCAGAAATGAAAACTTATTTAAAATTTATTTTATAAATACAAGTTATTCCTCTTGTACAACTGTAGTTTTTTCAGAAACATACAGACCATCCAAAAATTTACGAATATCCTTGTCTTTTACAGTGGTGGACTGTTGAATAAGGGCTGCTGATCTTGAAACGTCTTCCAAAGAATTTCCTTCAATAATAAGTTCGTCCTTTTGTTTTTGAGAGTTGGTGACGGTCACACCGGGTGCCATCTTTACCCTAAAATAAATTAAGGTTTGGTTGATCTGGGTGGTATAAAGCAGAAAAATGTTTTCTTTTTGTAGAGCATATTTGGGAGGTAAGTTCCTACCATTACGACAATAATTTACTGCAAATGCCAGCTTGAAACATTTCCTTTTTTTTTTTACAAAAGTTATGAAAGAATTTTCTCAAATGTGAATGAACCGAATTCGGGAACTAAAATATATGTAGTCCAGTGCATTATGTCGATTATAAAAAAAATTAATAATAAATTAAATGATTAGGGGTTAAAAAAAATATTTCAATCGTGCAACGTTTTCTTATGAACTATTTGATGGAACGCCACTATTTTTTTTCTGTGATATGGTCATATTCTCAATAAAATGAGTATTATCGGCTCATTCACATTCGAGAAAATCAAATTTTTTCATTTTTCAAAATTCTTTCATAACTTTTGGAAAAAAAAATCTTTTCAGGCTGGCCTTTGGAGCAAATTATTCTCGTAATGGTGGAAACTTGCCTCCCAAATATGAACCAAATTCAAGCCAGGGCAGGTAACATATGCTTATCCGGCAACGCTCTTTAGGTCTTCTTACTGAGACAGACTAACTATAAACTATTGTTGCTTACTGAGACAGACTAACTATAAACTATTGTTGCATTGTGACAATTAGTATTCGACACAGATAAAACAGGGAATAGTCACGAAAGTAGAAGATAGGTGATCTGTGAGGCAAACTGAACTGTTTCATGATGTGAACAAGAATTCAGTTTCAAGCATTTCAGCTGCAGAGCTATGGCATATTAGCAATGTACAAGGGCTCACAACAGCAGGGGGGGGGGGCATATTTTCACATTATACTAATAACAAACTTGACTCTTACAAGGTGATTGATCAGAATGTATCGTTTTATATTTTTTTGTGATTTTGAGTTTATATACATTTTATTGGTAATAAATTATTGTGGAAGGGTTCTGTTTTGGGTCCTGTCCTTTTTATTTTATACATAAACTCACTAGAATCAACGATTGGGGAAACCTTTCATACCATGTAAGCAGACGATTTATCATTAATCGTTTTGTATAATTCATCCATCAATCTGAATGTCAATATTAGTAACAACTAATTAGATTTCATAACAGACAGAAACATTGTGATAATGTAACTGTAAACATTAATAATCAACTTATTAACAGCGATAATACAAAGACTATTAGTTTTTTGGGCATTCAAATTAATGAATGTCTCACTTGGAAAACCCACTGCGAACATCTCGTCTTAAATATGAGCTCAATTAATTTTTTATTAAAAAATATGAGAGAAATTCTTACAAAACAACAATTAATGAATCTCTACTACGCTCAAGTAGAGTCACGACTTCGATATGGTGTCTGTTTCCGGGGCGATTTCACCTTTTCACAAACAGTTTTTGTATTGGAATAATTTTTGCCCGTCCTGTGGCGACTGCAGAAAATAATTAAAATCACAGTACACCCAAATCACAGTTGGTGAATGGAAATATTTGTTGAGAGGGCGTAGACCAAGCTCCCACTGCAAAAATGTGGAAATGGTTGCAAAACATGTAAAAATCATTTTACGTCCGGCAGACAAGTAAAAATTTGTTGTTATTTTTAATGGATTTTTCAATTCAGATTAAAAAAAAGGTTTTACTTTTTTTTAAAACACCTGCCTGAAATTTACACAATTTGTGGTAAATAATGAACCATTTTTGAAAAAATTTGTCAAACTTAATTTGTTATACATAATTTTTTTCATGAAAGTGCACTTCATAACACCTTGATTTTGATTTTAAAATAAAGTTTAAGATCTCTTCCATCTATTACAACTTGTCTGCCTGACAATTTTTGTTAAATAATTCCGAGATTAATTCCAATAATATTTTGTTTTAGTAATTAATGATTTTAATAAAAGTACATTTCATAACACCTTTCTTTTGTTTTACTTATAGTTTGAGATCTCTTTTATGAATAAAAATTGATTTGTCAGCTCGAAAAAAAGCCTAACGGAAACCGACCGCTTCTGATTAGAATACCGCCGGCGTTAAGTCGTGCAGCACACAGGACTGGGCTTTTTTCAAATTCAAACAATAAATTAGGGGATTTGAATACTTATGCAGTTGTTTCTCATTTTCATCGTATCATGATGATGTTTTTAAAAATTTTTTTTGTAAAGTTTAATTTTACTGTTTAATTTCAAGATAAACTATTTATTTCAAGACAATAGTGTGAAAAAATTAATAAACTTATTCATTAAACTTTTATGACAAAGAAACAGTTACTCCGCCCCTGGAAGTCCACGTTGACTAGATAGCTCATTTTAACGAATCATCAATTCGGTAAGACAAATTTCTACCAATTACATTCAGTGGGATCGGCCCACATTCTTAACTCGTTAGGAAATATGTATGGCAATTTTTTGTGATGATAATAAAAGAAGCTGAACACCTTCTTTGTGACCCTACTGCATAGGCAGTACCTACTCATTCATAACTTATTTTTTATTTTTGTATTTGTATTTTCTATAACTTTTTTGTCATTTATTGTCATTTACATTGTTCTCTAGTAGGATTATTTTGTTGGGTAATAAATCTAGTATTATTATTATCCTTATTCTAAAATCACAGCTTTTTGCTGGCGTCTTGTACATTCCAGGGAAGAATTTCATCTTATCCTAGACTGTTTAAAAATTTTCTTTCTTATTATAAATTTTTTATATTAAAAAATGTTTCTGTTAAGAAATTTAGATATCTATTTTTCCTTTACGGGGGTTATATATAATTGAAAATAACAATAAAATATTTAGGCTGTCGGGCCCCCTCTGAAAATTTGTTTGCCCGCCCTTAAAACAGTTTCTAGCTATAGGCCTGAATAAATTTTCAAACTATTTGCGGTTGAAAATGTTTAATCATTTGCCAGAGGAATTAAAACAAAGTAATATTAATTTATTTCATTAAAAAAATTAATGAATAAATTGTTCTTAGTAGCTAAATGCTTTTATTCGTTGTCGGAGTTCTTTGTTTAGGTTAACTTAATTTAAGTCACACTTAATTTTACTTTTGTTTTTATTCATACCAATTGTAATTAATTGTTTAACCATTGACCATTGTTTTACAATTTGCAATTGTCCAATAACAAACTAAATGAATTTGAATTTGGGTGCCCAAATTAATTTTCTGCGCAGGGGCCCTTCGGCTCCTCGCTCAGCCACTGAGGCATTTTAAAAAAATGGAGAATCAGTGGGAGAACTTATAGCAATAATTCTGTAAAAATATTGATTACAGAAAAAAACAAAACCATAATATTTTCTTGTTTTGTCACATAAGTACGACATGTACCATTTAATTTACACAATCGTACGCTTTGATCAAGAAATATTCCTAATAACAGACAATTGCTCCAAGGCTTTTAAAATATTTTCAGTAAACTGAAAATTGCTGTTTCTATAGACCGTACTTTAATGTAATGTTGATTATTGCTTAACAATCCACATATCATGAAATTTACAATTATACAAGTGATAGAAAAAATCTACCCTAGAATACATAAATATATAAATAAGAATATAAAATATTTCAGAAGAGTATAACTTGGAAAGTAATTAAGTAAAGTACTTATAAATAAAAATTCCTACCTTCTAATATATTTTTCTCCTAAGAAATTTCTAATTTCAATAACAGAGTTGTTTTCTGTAGTAACACAGTTAATGGGGAAATGAGCATATACGGCTCTCATTTTGTATTGGTATCCTTTCGTTACACCTTTCAACATATTTTCTACGTGTGAGCATACAGTTCTTACGGCAGCCAATTCTTTCTTGGTACCAAACCACTTTTCGACTTTAAGTAATCTAGGAGTAACCATACGGATATCCAAAGCAAGATGTTTGAATGAACGTTTGAGGGTACCCCTTGGTCCTCTAACCGTAATTAAACGAGATTTGGCTGTAACTGTGATCCCCTCAGGGATTTTCACCGTTTGGTTCGTTACGATTTGCTTCATTGTCCTAGAACAGAAAATGAGTTACTCAAGTGGGTATTTAGGTTAGGTAGGTTTCTACAAGACAGATTTATAAACAATTATTTACAAAAACTATTTCAATATTATGCTAATCCGGTTATTAGTAAAGAGATTTAAACTGTAGTTCCAATAATTACAGAAAAATAATACATATTAACATAACCTACAACACTTGTTTCTGAATTAATTTCACATACTAATCACAATTATTTTAAAGAAATATACATTTCAGATTGTAAAAAATAACCAACTATTTTTTGTTTAATTAGGTGCAACCACTAATAACTCACTATTTCACAGATGATTCAAGATTTCTTATTTATAAAACTTAAATACTAACCTTTCACGTTGACGTATAGAAGCGGAAGAGAATTTCGACCATTAAATTTTTCGTTCGCTAGGTGGCCTCTAAATGAAAAGGCGCATTATTTGAATTTGTTATTTTTTAAACTTCAACATTTTTTAACTAAATATAGCTTGTATTTAATTTGTTTACTAACTTTGCGTTTCAGTTAAAATTATGTACCTATTTTATAAGCAATAACTAAACTTAGCTATTAATCCAATAACTATTGATTTAAAACAATACTAACCCTCGATTTTTCAGTCACTTAAAATTATTTTATTCGATTTATTACACTTTCGTCAGAGGTATAAAAGTGAATATAGAATGAAATAACAAATGTCAGATTTTTTTATACTTTATTTTAAATGTTCTGTAAAGTATTAAGTACATGTATTTCATATTTCATTATAGATTTATTTTGTTAATAGTCAAGAAGGGGTTACTGTATATACATATATATAGGTACTCAGTCAAGAAACTATAACTTTTCAGGCATTTTTGCTCACTAAATTGGTACTACCACCGACCTCTACATTCACGATACCTACACCGGAACAGCTGAAGAATTTTGTTTCTTGTTTGGGCTAATATCGAAATCAAGTCCACTTTCAAATCACTTTCAGACCTGGCCTGGTCAAACTATTCTTACTACTTAAAATAATACTTCATTTATTACAAAATTAATATAAATGTGTACAAATTTACTATTCGTGATTCGTATACCGAGTGTCAATGGTTTCCTGGCCACCATATCGTTATTTTTTAACCAGTCGAGATGTTACCAAAACGATATTTTTTGTTGTCTATCTGGTGAATTTGTACGTCTTGCTGTTTCACAGGAAGTGATCGCAACTATTGTTTATTAAATGGGACACCTGAGGTAAAAATATGTATTGGATATTTTTCTCGCTCGTTGTGTTACAGGAACCTCCAAAGCAGAAAAAATCTCCTTTTACGAAATTATTCAAAATATTTAAATAAAAGTATATCATATTTTCATGCCATACAACTAATTCCAATTTTATTAGGCAAATTACTTTTAGAATCAAATTTGAAAATGTATCAAGTAGGTACCTGGGCCGCAGCAGATTAAATGAAGTCAAATAATGGAAGCTATAGAAATTTGACAAGCCAAGTTTCATTTCTATTCATTAAAAATATAGAAATTATAACCAGAATTAATCTCGTTTTGACACCCAGTATAGAAAAAAATTGATTAGTGAATAGCCAATCGTAATGATTTGCTCATTTTAGTGTTAGGATCAGTGAACTGAAGAACTCAAAGAACCAGCGTTACAATAAACAGTTGTTTGCCTTGTTTATTATTGTTGAATAGTATATCATTTCGTCCACATATATAGTTATATCGAGTCAGGTCCATGGCTCTAGAGTGTGAATGGTTTGATGAGTACACAGTGAGATTTTAGAGATGAGGATATAAAAATACTCTTTTATGAAGTTTCAATAGACAATTTGAATTGAGTGCCAAAGAAATTAAAAAATTTGCATTATTTTTTGCGATACCTAACAATTGCGTTGTTCATTTTTTAATGATTGGTGAAGGGCCATCCTGCACCAGGGCTAACAGGTCTGGAGCGATAGAAGTGGTCTAAACACGATACAAGAATTCCAAACATGCATGATCTGCTGATGAAAATTTCACACTTGGAATTTTTAAGCAATTTTTCTTTTAAGAATTTGCCAGTATCACCAAACTGAATCACAAACTCTAAACCATATGAGGAATAGAGCCGAGGAGTAAGCAAGTTTATGGAAATATTGACGAAAACCATCTTGCAAAATACAGAACCACAAATTAGCACTGATGTCAATGACAGCAGTGGAGAATCTATCTAATTAATAACTGGGCTGGACTTACGCCACATTATTTCCCATTTTTATTGATATAGCTAAAGAACAGTGTGTTTACTTCTCTATATTCTACACAGTTAAAATAATGAGAATAACATTGACAGAATATAGTATCTCCTACCCCTCTATTAGGATAGTTAAACTGCATTTTTTATTATCAAAAACAATTTTGTATAAAACCACTATTTAAAGATGAATCCAATTTCTAATAGCTTCCGAGAGTCAAAGTGGTTAAAACTTGAAGGAGGCTACTGCTTCAAGTGTCTTGCCTTATTTTAAAATTAACAGAACTAAAATGACTGAATACTTCTCTGATAAACTCATCAAGGGGTCGGATATTCATTGATGTCTGATGCTTTCTGCAAGTTTATATGCATAGCGCTTTTCTAAAAGGAACCAGGTGCCGTTTGCAGTTTTTAAGTAAAAGGCAACAAGTTGTAAAACTGTAACTTAGATCTTATACCACAGAATAATAAACCAATATTATTCTGTGCTTATACAGTGAGGTCCATAAATAAGAGATAAATTTATAATTTATACGTAATTTACAATTTATGAGGAAAATCCTATAACACGTCAATTCTTAATTCTAAAATGACAGTTTTTGATCATAATTTTCTACCTCCCCCTTCAACCCCCTTGGAGTGACAGCTACTTTAAAAAAAATTTTAAATGGAAAAGCTCATTTGGAAGGACTTGTACTTTTCTTATCTAATAATATAAGGTTTTTTAAATTTGGTATATTCTTCATCAAGAAAATTAAATTTGAAAATTTTAAAATGTATTCTAAACTATTTATGCCTTATGTACCAAATATCTGTCAAATTTGACTATTCTACTTAATTTTGTATCACGTCATAACAATGAATTAAAATGTATCTTTTTTTTCTGATATGTAGATGGAAGAATAGCCAATAAAAAGAAAGCAGTAAGAAGGATTTCTTTTCACATATCAGAAAAAATATAGCTTCTTTATTTTAGTCTAAGAGCTGGCTACATAAAAAAAGTTTGCATCAGGTACACGATTGATTCCTATTCGAAAATGACCCGTTAGTGTAGCCAAGTACAAATCGTCTTGTCTGGCAGCAAGATCCCGTGGCTTAAACCAGAGGTGGGGGTCAAACATGTCAAATTTCGGTATTGAAAATTTTACAAGAACATGAATTATAATTACGAAAACAACTTTTACTTATCCTTAAGAAACGCAGACAATTGTTGGCAGACAGTTCGCTAGTGGCGAAAGTGCCGGCAGAGAGCGGCAAACTGTCGAAAAATTTTGAAAAAAATTAATCGCAGGTACATGCATACGGATTCATTGTATGTTATATTTATATATTTAAAAAGCCATATGCAAAATGGCAGACTAAAACGATGGCTAACACCGCAGTAGACGGTTTATAAAAAGCGTGCGATCCCTCGAGCGTTCTCAGCGAATGCTCGCCACGCTTTACATTTAAGTATAGAAAAATGATTAAAAATTGTAGAATACATGCGGGAATCACTTTTTTATTACTTTAAACTTTAAAAAACATGCCAAGGTAATTTAATTTTCATAGGTTTGTAGAGTAGCAGATGGCAGTAACGAAAAAGAAGCACCCGCATTGAAGGTGACTGATCAAATTATAAATAAATATGATATTATATTTAATTAAATGTATTTGTATTTTTATTTAAAAAAAGTGATATCTGATAACACATATATTATTCGGCTCCGCTATATATGCATCTGACATGATATTGCTGATCCTCGCTGTTGCAAACTGAGTCTTCCTCCGAAAACATAATTGAATTTTTACGTATTTAAAAGAAAAAATAAGATGTATGATATATGTAAAAAATATCTGACCGTCAATCTCTTCATCAGTCACATCTTTTAATATACTTAGCAGCTGCGACTCATTAAACCATTTAAACTGATATTTGTCATCGGCTATTAACCATCTGCACTCCTCTGCCTTTAAAGATGTTGGTACTTTTTTGCAGTGTACATTGCTCTTAACAAATGTATGAATTCAGAATGACAAGGAGGTAAAGATGAAGCATCAAAATTATGTAATTGTCTCTTCTACAAAATGAAAAATACCGCCCATATAAAATTCATTTAGTTCAAGAACTTAACGATGATGATCCTGATCGCCGACTGGCATTTTACGAAATCATGGCAAATAGAAGCCAAGATGTCCCATATACTTATAGAAAACATTCTTTTTTCTGATAAGACAACATTTGTCTTAAATGGAATAGTCAACAAAGAGAACTGTAGATACTGAAGTACTGAAAATTCACATTAAATGATGGAGGCCAAAACTCAATATCCTGAGAAGGCGAACGTTTGGGCTGAAATTATAAATCCTCAAATTATCGAACCATATTTCTTTGACACCACATTAAATGGCGTGCGTTACCTGGATTTCCTGCAAAATTTCTTAGTTCCAGAGTTAAGAATACTTTTTCTAGATGGTGACAACCCTAATGAAATTGATAGAAATATTTGGTATCAGCAGGACGGAGCTGCATCACATCCTGCATTGGAAGTAAGATCCTATCTCAATCAGGTGGATCGGTAAATGCAGTGAAATTGAGTGGCCTGCCCGTTTTCCCGATTTGACCTGACTTGACTATTCCTTATGGGGTTACTTAAAATCGAAAGTCTAGTTCAACAGACCAAATAACATTGATGATTTAAAAGACAGAATAAGGCAAGAAATGAATCAAATCACTGCGGAAACGATGCAAAATGTTTTAGAAGAATTTCAGTATTATTAACAAGAAGCAACGGGCACCCAGTTTAAACATTTGATTTTCATGTTCTTTTGTTTACTTAGTAACATTAAAAATGTAATATTTTTCAATAAAAAAATTTGAGAAATTAAAAAATCTATATTGCTGGATAGAGAATTAAAAATCCTTTCAAATGAGCTATCACACGCACCCTCGCTCCATTTAAAAATTTTAAAAGGGTAGCTGTCACTCCAAGGGAATTGAGGGGAGGTATAAAATTACGCTCAAAAGATTTCAATTTAGAATTAAAGATCTATGTATTTTAGGATTTTACTCATTAATTGTAAATTACATAGATGATGAATGCATCCGTTACTTATGAAGCTCACTGTATATAAAAAAATCCAAGTAGTTAAATTTTTAGCTTGATATTTCTTTTATCAACAGTAAATTGGTATACAAATAACTGGTTATAAATTTTTTATTAGCTATTTAAATGATGATTACTAAAAACTTTCAAATGACACTTGGTTTCTTTTAGAAGAGCACTATCCATATTCAGTTACCAAACATAACATGGGTAGGACAGCACATGCATTGCCATGTAGTTGGGTTTCCCCTCCAAGAAATAACCATGTGTGGAGTTGCTTAACTTCTTTGATCCAGGGAGTCTGGTCTAATACCTTCCTCACATCTCATCGCTTGAGATACACTCTTTAGCCCTGTTGTCACAGACAGAAATTGATAAAAACCGGTCACTAATTGTTATATGGCTGAAATTATCAGGATAAGTATTTTTGCTGGTGTAGAATACGATAAAAAAAAAGTTTACAACTGTAAGGTACCGGCGACCCCTAAAAAAATTGAAAATGTTGGCCGAAATTCGATTTTTGGCCAATAATTCGAAAAATAAAAAATATATATCAAAAAACTAATAGTACTAGAGGGGGAAATTTCACATCAAAAACATATATGAAGTTTTTTGTATGTTCAAAAATTCAGGCTCCAGATTTTTTTGCACGAGAATGGAACACGGCGACACATAAGTACGGCTCGCGAAGCGTGCGCGGTCTCGGATGCGCTACACTAAATTTGTTGTAACTTTTGAACTAATTAATGAAATTGAGTTCAACAAAGTTTAAATTGAACGAGAAACATGTGGCTATTGGATTATCATATTTTCAAATTTAAAATGATTGTATGTAGAAATAGTACATATATGACATCGGAACATAAAGAGATTTTCGATGATATCGGTAAAAGCTCTACCATTTCTACAATTCTTAAGATAACAATCTGAAACTTTCACATACTACTCTTGCAGTAATGCATAAAAAGATACGATGGATTGGTATGCCAAATCATTTCATAATAAAAGTTATTAACGTTTATTTTACCCTAGATTCACGAATCTTGGAGTAAAGAAAAATGTTTCTTTTATTTTCGTAAAAAAGAGGGCTAATTTAAATTTTAAGTTAAACCCCCTTGAAGCATCTTAAAGTACAAATTTCAAGCTTTAAAAATCGCACCTAGCAGAAATCCAATAGCGCGATTTAAACTAGAGTAATAGATGGTCGAAGTTAGTTATACATATCAAATTTTATCACTTTCTCAAGATTTTGAAATTTTGAATGTGCACATCTTCAAAAATAAATTTTTGAGACTTTTTTCACTTCGTTATATTTTTGTACATTACTTCTTGAAGTATATATATGAAAGCTCCAGGTTTTTATCTTAAAAATTGTAGAAATGGTCGAGCTTTTACCGATTTCGTAGGAAACCTCTTTACATTCCAACTTCATATTAGAGCTGGGCAAGTTACTTAAAAAAGTATCTAGTTACTAGTTACAGTTACTTGATTAAAAAAGTAACTACGTTACTTGGTAACTTGGTTACTTCTTTTTTTAACTAAGTTACTAGTAACTTTACGGAAGTAACTAGTTATATTTATAAGTTACTTTTAAATTTGTCAGTGTTTCCAGTCACTATACGTTTGTTACTTGGATTTAACACCAGTTCTTCAAAAAGCGAATCTGATGGTGCGTGCGTTTTTGGAGCATTTATGTGTGTTGCAAATGAAAATAAGCGTTCGACTGGAGCTGACGATTGTAAATTAGTGTTGAAACGTAAAAAAATATTTTTAATAATTTTATAGTCATCTAGCATATTTAAATTTTGTCTACTGTCATCCAGATAATTTAAAAGTTCCAATTTCAATTTTTTTCTCTGTTCTATGTTAACCACAACGTTATCATCACTGGGGATGTAACTTGTTTTCTTTAAAATCGAAGAAATCATCACACCTTCTTTCTATTCCTTCAATGACTGCTGCTGCAATGTTCTGCACATTTCTTATTGTTATCTCTTCTTTTAGTTTATCTAATTTTACTTTTAGAGATAGTATACTGGGCAACAAGAAGCCATATTATCTCCCTTGTAAATAATCCACATTATGCGCAATGGGTCCTAATATTTTTCTATACTCTTCTAAATATTGTGTTTCTGTATCCTTGAAATTATTATTTATTTCTAGTTTATCACATAGCTCTTTAAGTTTAGCTCCTTGTGAAATAATTTGACTGATAGATTTGTAAAAAGAATTTCACTTAGTAATATTATAGGGTAACTTAACGTGTGGCCTAAAACACTGTATAATTTCTGCGCTTTTTGGTCTTCTAGCCTTATTCCATAAAGTTTGGCATTTGTGAATTGTTTTGTCATGCCTTGATCTCAAAATTGTGTTTTTATTAATAGCATTAATTACATCTGTAGTTACCACCAAGTTCAAAGTATGACTAACACACCGAAACAGTTTTGACAACGATACTCTGTCGTATTCTGTTGTTAAACTTACACAACTTAATGTATCGTCCTCGTCTTCATCATCATCATCATAATCACTGTAGATTTCCAGTCCTTCATCGTCGTAATTTTTCAGCTCTATGCCAAATTCTTGGAATGCTTTTACAAAATTGCTGCCATTATCAGTAATCGTACCAACAATTTTATCGTTATTTATTTATAAAAAGTAACTTAAGCAAATAGTTATTTCTAATAACATTAGTTATTCTAAGTAACTTTAGTTACTAAAACTAACTTAAGTTGTCAAAAGTAACTTTAGTCATCAAAAAATAACTTTAGTTGTAAAAAACCGAGTAACTTCTAGTTACTTCCAAAAAAAGTAGCTAAGTTACAGTTACAGTAACTCATATTATAAAAGTAACTAAGTTATAGTCATAGTTACCGAAAAAGTAACTAGTTAATAACTTTAGTTAAAAGTAACTAATTATACTGCAGAGTTCTGCTTCATATATATTATTTCTGCATACATTCATTTTTATATTTGAAAATATAGTAATCCAATAGTCACATGTATCTTCTTTCATTTAAGCTTTATTGAATTATTATTAGTTCAAAAGTTACAACAAATTTAGTGCAGCGTGTTCAAGAACGCGCACGCTTCGCACCCCGTACTTATGTGTCGCAACGTTCCATTATCGTGAGTTAACCATTTCATGCTGGCACTGGTTTTTACATGTCGAGCCAGCAAAACGGCAGCGGGAGGCCCTTGCGCAACCGTACGGTTCGGGTAAACTTATGTGCATATACATGCTTCATTTAGCCATGTAAATGGGCTTGTTCGGCATTTTTTTTTATTTCATAAATCGAAAGTGCAAGTATAAATTAATGGATCTGCAAAACATCACAATCTTATTCGCACGTTTAGTATCTTAAAAACTGTTACAAATCTCCATCTCGCGAAAATGGGGCGTGGCCAGGCGCTACGTCACTATACGCATAGACTCGGCGATCTCAATAGACTTGATGCTCCTTACTTGTTATAATTATAAGTGTTTTCGAATTATTGTTTGTTTTGCTTACTACTTGACAGTAGGAGAGTACAATGTGGTGAAATGTCAAAAAAGTACAATTTTCTCTCGCACCTGCCGGGACGAATTTTCGATTTTGACCCTGCAATTTACGATTAGAATTCATCGCCGACCTTCTCCTTTCCGTAGACACATAGAACGAACTTCCACTCGACGTATTTATTTAGTTACCAGCGTTTAAAAATTCCATGTTTTTCGACTTTTCATGTTAAATTTGAAAGGTCCCAGAAAGCCATTTTTCTTACGTAACTTGCGTATAGTGACGTCATAAATGAGCGCTCGGTTTTTGCAACTATTACTAATTTCAACTCCTTATATCTCGAGAACGGGAAAAGTTAATAATACGAAATTTTAAGTGTATAATGAGAATATCGAGTACTATATGAAAAAGTATAAAAACCATATAAAGTGAATATCATGGAACAAGCCCATTCTAATAATCAATCAAATAAATATTTATCTTTTGTTATTGGCCAAGAACCGAATTTCGGCCAATATTTTCGATTTTTTTTTTAGGGGTCGCCAGCACCTGTAAACTTTTTTTATCGTATCAAAAAAAAAAAAAACTTATCCTGAAAAATTTAACCATATAGCATAAAAAACCCTGACGACTGCGCTACTTTGTACATTGACACGCTGAAAATTCTAATTAAACTAACAAATTTAAACAAATTAAGTAACTATTTATATTTCTATTATTCCACAATTCAATTAATATTAAATAAAATTTTACTATGAATTAATTAGAATATATAAAATTACTCATAAAAAAATAGTTCAACTGATATAAACAAGATTAGCCTACCATTAATTTTGCCTTCACATATAAATAAATTTAATACAGCAGAACTGGTCATGAAACTAATTTTCAGTAATGGAATTGAACAATAAAATAGCTTTCGAACAATTTTTTTATGCATTTTCCTGTCCTACAGAACTACAATTATACTCTTGTTTCTCCACTTTTATAAAAGGAATCTCATTCGGCACTTCTTCTACGTCCGAATTATCCCACTTTTTAACTACTTCATTTTTCACTTCACCGGCATTGTTGGAACTTAAAGTAACCGATGCAAAGTTATTAGTAACATTCACGTTTTTAATGTCAGTGTCCTCGTATAACAATGCTTCTTGTTTAATTTTCTCTCTTGCTCTCTTCATATTAGGAGGCAGGTCATTCATTTTTTTAAATTCTGGGAAAAACTGCGGGTGCCGTTCTCGAATATGTTTATAGAGTGCTTTATTAAGTGCAAACCTCTTATCACACAGGCTGCAACAGAATGGTTTATCTCCAGTATGGATCCTCTGGTGTTCTTTGGCCGTTGTACTGAAATAATACAAGGTAATTAAAACATATTCACATAATATATGCGTGGAAGGCAATGACATACTTCAGTTACCATGGAAACGAAGCTTTTGCAAAAGAGATATTTCACATAAAATCGAAACTGAAAGCATCATTATAAAAATTGAGCCTGCTCTTGAAATTTTAGGCAAATGAACAAAGCTTTTGATTGCACCCAAAAAATATAATAGTTGTACCAAATTTTATACAAATATATAGTCATTTGTACAATATAACAGAGGAGAGCTTTAGTCAACCATTATAAAATACCCTGCAACTCAAAAAAGTTCGTACCAGGTTAAATTTGGGGGTGTAAGTTATGTTCTATTATAGTATGTCCCTTTAAATCTGGGATACCCTGTATACTTACCAATAAAGATTGTTTTTTGACATCTTCCTTTTTATTAAACACTTACCTGTGTGCAAAAAATTTCCCACAAATGCCACATGGAAACGGTTTCTCCCCAGTATGAGTTCGTCTATGGCGGTTTAGATTCTCCAACGTTAAGAAACCCTTTCCACAATCCTGACAACTGAATGGTTTCTCTCCAGTATGAGTCATCATATGACGTTTAAGGTTTTGTTGGGAGGGGAATGCTCTCATACATAATTCGCAACTGAACGGTCTCACACCTAAAAGGTACCTAAATTTAGTATCAACTTTGATATCTCTTATGAAAAATCCACAATTATATATTATTATATTGGATTATAAATTGTTATAATTTAGCACCAGTTTAAAACCTAAATAAAATAGGTTTACCGGACTCAATAAAGAATAAAATGTATACTTTACATAACACTAACGTGAACCTGCAGATTTGCTCATGCAGAATTTGACAAGTTCAGTTTTTCGGGACAAACTGTATAATAAAAAAAGAAATAAAATGCTTACAATATTAAAATAAAAAATATGCGGCTGGGTATTTTTTTAAACTAACTGTTTTTATGATAAAAATATTTGAAGGGGTGGTTTTAACCTCTATTTTCAAAAAATTCCAGCGTATCTCTCATCTAGATCTAAAAAAGAGATTTGGTGATGAATCGGAAAGAGGGTTTCACTTTTATATATTACTACAAATCGAGGAAATTTTAAGAAATTATTAATTAAAACCTATTATTCTAATTGAAAACTATATATAAATTTATTTCCTGCTCCATTACTTTGGGGTTAAATGTGAAAAAACCTAAAAATTAGGTTTATTTACTTCTTTCCCATTATTACAATACCTTTACATCAACTTGTGTAAAATGAGCGTTATTTAGTACACTCCATGGAAGATTTAAACAAAAGAGCCAAATCGAAATAAAACTCGTCCTTTGAAACTCTCTGCCTTTTTTGAAATACACACGTATATGTAGCTATTAACATGTTTTAAAACAACATTTTTCTATGTACACTTTATTGTGACATCACAAATCTTACAAATTATTTTTTTGTCATCAAAATATACTTAGTTCTTTATAACATTTAACCCATTTTTCGACAGCACTTTTCCTTGGATTAAAACGCGGCATATTAGCAATAAGTCATTCTTTCAGCAAACACAATTATAAACTAGGTCCTGTGCCACGTCCATTCAATTTAAAGGCAAGTAAGTAGTAAATAATGTTTGGTGTGTCGGCCATGTGTTGCAGGTGTGCATTTTTTACACGCTGTTTCTTTAACTTAAATAACGTTTTTTGCATAAATAGATTATATAATTTATATCATACGAAAAACAAATAAAAATTTATTTATTTTTAGTGAACTAAACATCTGCGCTGATTTCAATAAATCCTTGGAACGACGCACCTGAAAATTAAACCCAAATTCCGATCACTGGAAATTTTACTTGGAACTTTGGAATTTTGGAATCATTCAATATAGACTGTAGCAAACTTATAGCAGTTTAAGTTGTAAAACAGAGAAGCACTCGATCTAATAAAGACATGGCATTCGTCTGTTCGACACAAGAACTTAAAATATTAGAATTTTGCTTTTCCACCAAGGCTAGAAATAATTGGGGACACAGAAGTAAATAATTCTTGCTGATTAAATTGGATTGGCTGAAGTCTTATTGAATACTTCTTGTTAGTTAAATCTTATTGAACAATAGGCATGTACACTTGCTTGCAAACAAAATAGTACATTATGAATATTATTGTATAAATTGCCGGCTACTGTGCAAAAAAAACACCAGTAAAATTGGATGCCGGAACTTTTGACTCGAAACGCTGCCAATATCGTTAGAGTTATGAAAAAATGGACATAGACAATTTTACGGAGAAATAAATTTTCTATACCTAAAAAAAGTCAGGGATGGCATATGTCTATCTTCAATACTTTAGGCGTGAGAGTGATTGAAAGTTGAATACAAAATTTACAGTTGTCCAGTGCATGACTTTCAACCATCTTTTCGCCAAAAGTATTTAAGATGGACATATGGTACCATTGACATTTTTATAGAAAATTTAATTTTCTATAAAATTGTTTACATCCATTTTCTTCGTAATTCTATTTCGGATTTTACAGCGTTTCAAGTTAAATGTGCAGGTGTTAAGTCACTGAAGAAACAGTGGTGGAATGATAATTCTTCCAAAAGCGCAAGCCAAACATTCGACACTGTTGTATGTCTCTCTCTTCGTCGTACAGCTGCATTAAAATGAAACGAAAGGAGGTGCACAGATTAATGAGAGACGTCATAGTAATTGCCCGCACGCCGACAGTGTAAAGAAAGAGATTCACTTGTTGACGCATTTCGTAGCTTGGCTGGACACTTTTACAACTCAGAATGTTATAAGTTTGGTATAGTGTATAATTACATAAATCGCATATATGAACTCACAACATTAATAAACCACTTATGAAAACAATCAGTTACTTTAGGAGAGAAAAATTGTTCATTCGGATTTTAAAAAATTCTAGCACTGTTTTTACCTGTATGGGAATTGGTGTGCCTTCTTAAATGGCTTGCATTAGCAAAAGCCTTATCACATAAACTACATTTGAAATCTTTAATACCACCATGAACTTTTAGGTGAAAATTTAAGTAAAATAAATTTTTATAACTCTTTCCACAAATATTACACGGGAATGGATTATTAGAACCATTATCATGTGTTTCCATGTGCGTTAAGAGTTGCTTAGTACTCTTCATCATCTTGAGACAAACAGGACACGGCACAGAGCGTTTTGTTACTTTATCATCTTCGTGGGACTTCCTGTGCTTCCTCAGTCTGGCCTTCGTCTTAAATGCACTATTGCAGAAGTCACAAACAAATGGTCTATCACCTAAAACAAGTTCAAACTAATTTGTAAATTCACATCAAGCTCAATTTTGGAAAAATATTCAATATTATTCAGGGTGATTCATTATAAATCGGAAATTTTGGCAGTAGGTGTAAAAATAGGAATAGGAAATAACGCGGCAGTACTGGCAACAAGTGAAGTGCAGCCGGAAAATACATCATAATTTCGCATTCATTTCCTTAATAAGAAAGTGTAAATAATAGTAATGAGTGTTGCAAATTAAGAAAAGATGAGTAGATAGTCAAAGATTTCCAGTGTACTAGCTCTGAGTCTTTAACTTATTTTATAACCTTTGGTTGAAATTATTACTAAGTAAATAAATAAAATTGCTTTGGATATTAGAAAGTTTAAATAATGAATTTATTAAGTTCTAAATGTGGCCGTCACATACTTGTTCTAATTTCAATTCAATCACAAATTTTGCTTCTCTCACTTTCCACAGGGAGTATTTTAGGTGACAGAACCCATAAGAATGGTCACATAACTTCCCTAAACAGCACAGACATACTTTTAACATTAGATTTTCTATTGCGTTAGTGCAATACTGTAATCTTTGAATTGCATCGTTCACGAACATATGCCTATACTGCGATTTCACTTTATTATTAGAGTTTAGTGAAACACACCCATTGCCTGCTACTAAGATCTACTTTGTCATAAATTCAAGAATAGCAAACATTATTCATTTAAAGTTTTAAGATGACATAATAACAGACCTCGAGAATATGCTTAGTAAAAGTTACTTATTCATACAATTTACCTGAATGCGTTTTCATGTGATCTTCAAGATGGGCAAACTGTGTAAATTTCCTCTCACATGTATCACACTCGTATCGCCTTTCCCCAGTATGAATACGCATGTGTTTACTCAAGTTACCATTGACAGAAAATTTTTTCCCACATACTTTACATGCATATGGCTGTTCCCCCGTATGTTTTCTAGAGTGCACATTCAGTTGTGTATTATCTCTAAACATTTTTTCACAACCACAACACTTATAACATTTCTCGAGAAGTCTTCTAGACTTAAAGTGTAACTGTAGATCAAACTCATCTACAAATGCTCGCTTACAGACTTTACAGGTATATTCTGCATCATCTTCATCACTTGAAGAGCTATCAGAACCTGCGTCACCAGAACTAGCCTGTGTACCATCTTGCATGCCATCACTAGTTTCTTGATTAATATTAGGAACTGCATTAGAAATATCTTCAAAATCTGTATTGCCTTCATTTGAACTTACATTATCATAACTGCCGTTCTCTTTCACAACAGTCTTGTCGTTTTCATCGACACATGTTTTTTTATCACAAAAAACATCTTTTTCCATTTCATATCCATTATAACAGTTTGTACTACTTTCCAAGTTAACAAATTCTGGTTTATCTTGTAAGAAAGTATCATCTTCCAATTTCACATTGAAGTTAGGAATTATCTTACTTAATTCTGTTACATCGTCATTATCCTCTCTAGGCTCCTCTTTTATAAATAAACCTTGGTAATTATAAGCCATTTTAAGAGATTTTACAAATTTTGAAGGGAGGTTATGTTATCTTTCAACATTGTGACAAATCTTAATCCTTGGATACATCATTGTCACATTTTAACTATACATGATTGGAATAAAAATAATTAAATATTCGAATATTTACTATTTAGTTATTAAAAATCAGCAAAATTATATGTAAATTGTATACCAGACAAAACCCCACAATTCTGACCATAGATAAAATACAAACAGAGATACAAACATTACAAACTGAGTAGTGACAGTGAGTACTGAGTAGCGACCAAATTCTTTATCTATGGTAGCGAGTAGCGAATGCCGAATACGAGTCTACGAGTAGTGTTATTTGACATTTCATAGTTTGTAATGTCCACACTAGGCCTCGATTTAATTTAAAATCCGTTGACAAAGCAAATTCCATGGGCATACACTTAGTTTCAAATTGTTTTTATCTACGATGAAATCTTTAAGAAAATATAATAACCACGACAGTGGAAAAATGTGCTATTTTTTATCTACACGTGCAAGATTTTCGACATCAATTACCTCCAATCTGTACTTTATTATATTTGCAGCTCCAATTTGACGTCGTTTATATGGCTATATTCAAATGGGACAGAGGGGGCACGCCAACAGTGGACGAAGTGGAATGTCGAACGCCTTATTCATGTCGCATCTTAAAGCCAAACCACGTCGACCTATGATCAAACCACGGATTCGAAAGAATTTGAGCGCTCCGAACGTGGTTCGCCTGTTAGTCGAACGGGACGCATATAAGCGTGCGTTCCTTATTAATTTTCTTTTTTAACCTGTTTACTCCCTAATTATAACAATCCTGTCACCAACCTTTCCTCTGGCAAGCGATATACTCACGCCTTCACGTTGGTCCTTGCTGGACAATAAGAACAACTGGCGTGGATGAAATTTGTGTTTTTATAAACATTTTACAGTTTTGATGTCAGATTTCGTAGGTATTTCACTCCTAAACAAAATTATGCGTGCCATTAAAAATGTTCTTAAACGAATTCCAGGTTTTCTTTTTGGCTGAGTTGAGTGGAAAAACAAATTTAATTACATTAATTTTTTATTTTATGAAATATGAATAAGTAATATTATTAATTTATATATATATACCTAAAAAAATATATATGTGGCGCCACTGATTGCGGTAGGTTGGGATAATTTCACGTTTGTTTATGATTCAAACATTTATTCTATTTGGTCGATTGTAGCAATTACACATAATGACCTACTCCTGATTTTCATCTCTGGTAGGCGGATAAAGCTTAATATTTTCTCCATAGAGACATATACATATTATGTGGGATTACATAATAGAACGAGGTGCCGCTTAAGTATTACATAACAGCTACTATCCTTTGACCGTCCACCACCACAGAGTATGTAGTTACGAACTCTGTGCCACCACAATGCCGCAGATTTTTTGCTCTACTGCCTACACTGGGCTTATTGCCACAACAAAAGAAAAAGAAATATCTTTTATTTATGCTGTGTTATTGCACTGACTGCTTATTGGCTCCACTTTTAGACGACTCCTGGAGTTAAAATGTATATATTATGTAAGTGCGCTAAGAGTTCTCCTTCTAATTGTTTGATATTCTGTGACAGAAGTTCTAAAAACAACGACAGCTCGTTGCTCGTTGTCTAAAAACTAAAAAGGTTGAGTTTTCGAAATTAAGTAGGGAGGTTATGTTGAAAATCTAGGGTAGAACTGTAATGTGTAAATAAGTACCTATTAAAGTCGAATACCTACCGTTTACTAAAAAAGTAGTACCGTATTTACGCCATAATGAGTTTTATCCCAAAAATGAACAATCTTGTAATTAAAAGTGAAGATATCATCGATCTAACAGATACAGAAGTTAAACAGGAAGAAATAGATGATGATTGTATATTTGTAGATGATGAAGAATCAGAAGTTATTCCAATTACTAGGGAAGGAAATAAAATTTGTGCAAGTGAAAATTTTGAAACTGTATTTTTGCCAGAGGTTTATACTGGAGTTGCAGTTGAAACGCCTTTTTTCGATATTATTTCATACAGAAGAAAATATGCCTGTTGTACAGAAAATGAAGATATAAGTAAATTTATCATGCATGAGAACTCATACTGCAATGAAAACGGCACGCCTCAAAATGTCAAGCAGGATGAAGCCCAAATTGAGAGCGCAAATTCATATAATTACACAACATCGATTATAATTAACAACGTGGAGAAGATCCCTGACAGTGAAACGTATGGGTGTTATGAGCCACACAGTGATGAGTTAATTAGTGATTCAAGTGACAGTAATTATGTAGACACTAACGTGAGCAGTAAAAGTAATCTATATATGCATCAATATGATGTTCGTATGCAGGGAATAACTGATGAAAACGAATATAACTATATGCATGAATATGATGATCGTATGCAGGGAATAAGTCATGAAAATGGATATAACTATCAAACACCCACAAATGTACTTCAACCACCGACGAACATTATGAATAAATATGATAATAGTCTTGCACAGACTTGTTTGAGAAGAGTTAATCAGGTGGATAGTGCCCTAGTAAATACCAGGTTGCAGCAAGATAGACAAGTTCAGTGTAAAGAAGGCTATAAAAGTCCAACATCCAACAGATGGATAAAATATTGGAGTAAAATTAAAATACGCGATGAAGAAAGTAAATATAAGTGTCCCTTATGTAAATTACCAAAAACATTTGATACTCTGTTAGCTGCTAATAATCATTTGAAGTTTGAGCATATGTCACTTTTTACTAGTAAAAAAGTGGAAGAAGAAGATACAATAGACTTGGTGGATAGTGCCCTCGATAGTGCCCTAGTAAAAAACAGGTTGCAGCAAGATAGACAATCTCGGTGTGAAGAAGAGTGTAAAAAAGTGCCCTCGGAGAGATTGATAAAATATTGGAAACGTAAAATATGCGATGAAGAAAGTAAATATAAGTGTCCCCTGTGTAAAAAACCAAAAAACTTTGATACTCTCTTTGCTGTTAATAATCACTTAAAGTTTGAACACCTGTCACTTTTTAGTAATAAGAGGCTGGAAGTAGCGACAATTGACTCTGTAATTGAGTCAGTGTCATGTGTTGTGAAGAACTAGGTAATAATGACTCGCATTTCTACTATGTGTGAAATAAGTTCAAAACATCTATTAACTGGTAAATTTAAATACAGGGGTGCAGCCTTACATAAGCAAAAATGGGACAGTGCTGTAGGCGAGCCTGGGTAGACATTTGCACATCTGAATTTTTTTAAGTTGTATTTTATATGGAGCATACACAGGCTCTGGTTCACTTTAAGTAGGTATGCCTAAGATAACTTGTTTTTTATATGTGATATTTGTAACGATTAGTTATATATTTATTTGTAAATTGATTTATAGTTTATCTCAGTTTAAGATGCAGTGCTTGTAAAGATAGTGTTCTTGTCTTTGATTGGTACATTTGCAAGCCAAGTTTACACAGGAAAGATTAGTAAATCAGAGCAGATTTAGCGTATTTTATTATTACTGCATTAAAATAAGAACATTTATGATGTAATTTAAATAAAATAAATTCAGTGTATTTATAAGATCACCAAATATTAGATGAAAGTTAATTTAAACCGTTAATTTTTATTTTGTGTACCAGTGGCCTTGAGACGGCCTCGATGGGGATTCCACTTACTTGGAAATTCGAAATTCCCATGTGCCTATGTAAACTGTGCTCCACTCATAACATAAACAACTGCATTCTAATCTGAGATATACCATAGGTATGGCAAAACGGCAAAACATCACAAATATATTTTGAAATATACTAATTTGTTGATTTTTACATTTTTTTCACTTGTCGAATATGGCCGTGACCTCTATGGTGATATTCAAATTCATTATATAGATTGTATCAGTTCAGATATTTTCGGAGAGGATTTAGATGGATGTTATATATGCAGTCAGGGATTTACGATAATTCCACTAGGTTGAATTCAGTGTTTTGGATTGAAATACGTATGCTTTGATTTAATGTCGTTCTTTTAAATATGGTAGTTGCTAGATAGCAATAGCTAACAATGATGATACGTTACTCACACTTCTACAGGAGGTCTCTTTAATAAAAAACAATTTACGGTTACACTTCATGAAAATAATCGCCTTTCAAGTAATTTTTTTCAAAAACTTTTATTTAACTTGCCTTGTCTGACTGTCTGCTACAATCTTGCAATCAAAATTTTGACTAGTTATAATTAAGCTTGAGCTTTTAAATTTTGCATATGCATGTAGGTCCGGTGAAAATACAATATAGTTTATCTAATATCGTAATAACTCCAAGATGGCGGACGTCCCAAGATGGCGGATTACTCTTTCTTCACAACTTTCTTGATATGGGTATTAAATTAAAGGGTTTGACGAGTAAAATAGGATAAACTAAGTGGCGAATGAAGCCGTGTGGCTGACTTAATATCTTTTTTAAAAATTTGACAAAGTTTAAAAAGTTACAAGTTTATTTGATTAAATTTTGAAAACTGAAACATGAACATATATAAATATATACTAACTTTTTGTAATTTTTTTTTTCACAGAATATAAATATGCTGTAAAAAATTAATATGTATAAATAAAACATGGTAAATATTTGTAACAGGCTGAAGGACTTCGGTCGATGGCCATTTGGTGAAACCAATAAAACACAATAAATAAATAATAATAATTGATTAAATTCACAATATTAAATGTTATAAAAATGATGTTTTCTGAATGAGAAAAAATTGTCCTACTTTCTGGAGCCCAGAAATTGGCAAAATTATTTTAAAAATCCTAGAAAAAAAAATGTAATAAAAAAATGCTATCATTTTAAAGCCATTTATTTACCCTTAAAATTAATAAAACCATTACAATTCTTTCACAGCATGATAGTACAACTCTTTATAAATATCGTTACTGTAGAACCTTCCGAGGAGCAAGTCTATCCGATTTTCGAGAACGTCTTTTTTTCGAAAAATTGATATGTCTCGAAAAATAAAAGATATCTTTAAATTTTAAACTGATTTTTCACGGTGTTTTCAATATATTTCGAAAAATGTTATTGCAACTGGTACTTAAAGAAATAGCAATCGAAAGATCTCTTTAGCACCGTCAACTCTCTCATTCAACGTTTTTCGATTAGAGTCATAGTTTTTTTTATTTACGAAAAACTGTTTTCTTCAACTTTTCAAATTTTTTAGGTTAAGTTCGCCATTTCAGATCGCGTCCATCGAATCACAAATCTTTCTTAGAATTTTTTTCTCTACACAACCGTATTTCTTGTATCTGGGTATGAATTTTGGTAAATTTAGCAATAGGCCGCGACAAGTTGAGTGTGCTATGAGTTCGAGTCTCAGCTGCGATAGATAGCAATATCGCGAATGGTTGTTGTGTTGATGTCTATGTGTTCGTGTCCTAGTTGAGTGGTGGAATAGCATTAGCTAAACTCCTCCACTACATTCATATAAATAAGATGATCAAATGAAAAAAATTAAATAACTGTGATAAACGTTCTGTACAACGTATGTTATTTGACATTTTAATTACTAAAAAGTTAACGACGATTGCACAACTATCTAAAGTTTTTAATAACATTTTTGTAATGAATTAATTTTAAGTTTTATGAAGGTTAATATTACTTAGTTTAGGTAAGTTGCTTTATACCTAGTTCTTGTTCAGAGTTTTATTAAAGTTTATATCCTGTCTTATGAAAGTTATTTAGTGGTTCGATTTGAAGTTGTACTGAATTGTATGCGACATTGTACAAGACGTTAATTAAGTAAGTATAATTTTTTAGATTTCTAAAGGTTTTCAATGCCATATAGTGAATATGTTCTTTTGTAGTTTTGTTTGGAGTTTTATAATGGTTGCATCCAAGCTACTGTGGTTGGTTATTTTGTTGTGTTTTTAAACACCTAGTTGTATTAAGATCCATATCCTACACATCAAATGTAACCTCTAAAAATGTTTTTCTTGTGTTATATTGATGATGTTAATAAATAAAAATGCCTCAAGAATTTAAGAAACGTGTTTATTATAAGTATGTTGACATTAGTACTTATTATTCTCAAGATATGACGATGAGGCATCACCAGTCTTGTGTTTATTTTTTAGTGTGAATAAGGGAAGATCACTGAATCAATATTTTCAATTAATTTGCTTCTGCCAGAATTCTGTCTCTTCCCACATGCCTTGGAAAAATATCTGAAAGGCATTATTACAAAAATATTGAATCATTGGTGAAAATTTTAACTTGACTATTCTCCTTCAGCGTCAATAAATTCAACCAGCTTTTTCGTCCATATACAGTACATGCAAAAATTTAAGACTAATAAGTGGAACGTCTCCAGAAATAAACCGAAAAAGATTTGTACAGTGAAGAATAGTAAATTTATACAAATTGAAGATGCACTGTCCATCCCCTATTTTCGTATATCTACTGTTTGTCACTGTGCATTTAGATCTTTTTTAGTTTATTTCTGGAGACGTTCTACATAGTCTTAAATTTTTCAATGCCCTCTTCGAAAATATAATGTATTTACCATTACTGTCAAGCTAACTGTCAGAAACCATTGTTAAAAATACTTTATGGTTTTCTACTGTCTTTACAATCGAGTAGACGACCATATTTTTATCTTACACAATCACAGGTGTTCACAAAAGTGATTTTATAATACTTTGTTCTAAATACATATAAGTTTTATAATTGAGTTTTTAACCAAAATGAGAATAATTCTAGATGCTATTTTATGACTGTATTAAAACTTGTGAATTCCAGTGTGGTTTTACTAACCAATTTACAACGAAATAGTTTTACAATTTTACACCATTGATATAAATATTGACTACTGTTGCATAATTTGGTCTAACTGCCCTCAATTCAAAGTTAAGATATTATTTTAACAATCATTAAAAGGTCTATTTAGTTAAATTACCTATTAAATATTTTTCCTCTTTTTTTTTCAGTTTTTTCATTATTAGATATTTCCTGCCATAAAAGGCAGTTTTTTTATCATAAATTACCAAGCAATTTTGATGGAAGCCTGGAAACAGTAATGTATTTCTCTAGCTATTTTCAAATAACTGTCGATGATTTTTTTTGTAGAGAAACAAAAAATAGCAAGTTAAAAATTTATTATAGACTGTACCAAACTTATAGCAGTTTAAGTCGTAAAACAGAGAAGCGCTTGATCTAATGAAGACATGACATTCGTCTGTTCGACAAGAACTTAAAATATTAGAATTTTGCATTTAAAAAAAATGTCCCTCCAGTGTGCGACTGCAAATTTGTAGCCAGCCAAAAGTAACTAAAAATTATTTTTCTTGTACTATAATGATCAGACCCCGGTGCAAAAGTAGTTATGCCAGACGGTCTTCACACAGAGATAAATATAATGTTTTGAATCGAGAATCATATGATTCATGTAAGCAAATAAATACATTATTTATACGAAACAAATATTTTTGCGGCAAGAAATAAAAGGTATGGCATAAAACTCACAAAATAATAAAATAAATAATTTATTATTAGTTTGGAGAAATTATTTAGGTATTTAATATAGTGTAAGAGATGTGAAACTGGTTGACAAAAAAACACCAGAAGACTTCGGCCGCACGTTATATTATACCTGTAGCGCTGGTCTTATTTATCGTATATAAATCTGTTATCTTTGGTCTGATTGTTCCACCGAAAACAAGAAATTCAACTTTTTGTATCAATTAAGGAAATGTAAACATCTCCTATGTTTCTTCCCAACTACATTAAACAGTTCTTAAATTAAAATATTATGTTTATCTGTAGACATTATATAAGGCACTATAACATAAGGAATTTTGAAAAATATAAAGAGAATTCTCGAAACCACAAAGACAGCGCCACTCTTGTCGCTCTATTTCTATTTTTTATTAGACAGCAAATAGGATATGATAAACAATAGTAATAGAAATCGCAAATTGCGGTTTATATTTTGCAGAAGACTTTAAACATATAGAAAGAAGCTCCAACAATTATTATTATTTTATTACGACTAATGGCATGTGAGGCTATTTCATGCGTGGAGTCAACACTACAGATTACTTGTCAGTACATTTTCAGCTTTTGATAGAAGTAAATGTGTCGTGAATGATTATGGCGTCGAGTGGCTTTCCATTAAATGATACAGTACTTTCGTGGATTCAAAATTTTCCGGAACTGCGATTTTCAATATTTTTGTATGTGGTGGACCTATTAACACATTTAGCGCAATGATGGACACCGGTGTCTGATAAGCTACAGTTACATCAGGCCATAGCGGTCACCGATGTCCGCCTTACTTAGCCATTTGCATTGGCCAGCGGACACATTCGAAGAGATTATCATTAATTGCTAGCCATGGCCCTGTATAATGGCGTTTATGCCTAGGGCCGGATTTACAATTGGGGGGCACCTGGACACTTCTCATGCGGGGGCCCCTTGTAAGGTGGCCAATTTTAACAGAATTAAAACATAAATGTATAAGCATTAAACCCAAGCAAGCTTTGACCCTTTATGTTTACGGGACATTTGTAGGCTGTGAATTCATAATGAATTAAAAAATCTTTAATAATTTTTTGAAAATGTTAATTTTATTATAATTATGTATCTTCAACAAAATCATTTTTTTTTATTTAAAAATATTTCTCGGTGTAAAGTATGTTTTTGATACTCGGAGTGCTAAGCAAGTGCTTTACATTTTTTCTCTCTAAAAACTCTCTAAAGACTAAACATTGATATATAACTCTAATTTTTTTTACCATTTTGATACATTCGGGGGCCCCAATTATGTTGGGGCCCTGAGCACATGCCCCAAGTGCCCTTATGTAAATCCGCCAGTGTATATGCCATGGCTTCTTAATAAAAAAACGTATATAGACTTTGAAAGCTGTATCCACCATTGTGACCGCTGTGGCCTGCTGAGAATGACTTAAAATTATATGTATTTTAGAGGCCAGGGTGGACATGTCAATTCGTATCGACAGCATAGCACGGTGCCCGTCGATTTATTTGTGCCCGCTAAAATGACCACTGCGGTCTAGGAAATTTACCAGTTTTTCGATAAATGTGTCCGCTATGGCCTGGTGTGATAAAAAATATGCATTTTTTTGATATAGGGCCAGATCAGACACCGGTGTCTGCTGAGCTTGTCTTATGGGTGGTCTCATGTGTAGATTCAACAATATTACCTCTTGTTTTAGGGTTAGGTTAATATCACTTTATGTGTATTTAACCCTTTTGTGCAAATGTATTTGACATTTTGGACAATAAACTAATTATTATTATTATTATGTATGTTCGTGAGTGAAATCTTAAGTCATGAGTATGCGTGAGCGTGAGTCAATATTAACTAACGCACCCATTTCTAGTTTAACCAAATCAGTTAAAACTATACAATTCCTTCTCCCTGTGAAAATAAGATATATGGTGTTCAATAAAAATGCATTGATTTGAATTGACTGTATTTAATTCACCTGTATAAAAAATATAATTGTTTTAGTATGATGTATCGGAATGTAATGTAAAAATACAACTTACAAGTGTCAACTAGTAAATTATCTTAAATCGTCAACGCTAAAGTTCCAAAATCTGGATATGCTCCAAAGTATTGAATCGTTGTGCCTTTGACAGTATCTCACTTTTCATGTGCAAACTATTATTTTTAAAATTTTGTGTCCAATTGCTTAGAAATTTCTATTTTCTCTCAAAAACCTACATTTCTGTAATTCGATTCATTTTAAGACATTGTTTCTCGCATCAGTAGTGATGAATATATTCAATAACATGCTTTTATTGTCAGCTAAGAAAGGCAAAATTGTATTAATTCTATAGAAAATATTCTCAAAAATTATTGTTCGTGTTTCTTAACACTTTGACTGCTGACGTAATATGGCCTATATATGATCTGGTGTTTTTCTGTTGCAGGTGTTCTGGTTTTGGCAAGATATTGCCAAAAATTAACAAAAAAAACATGTTATCCAAAGGCATCACGTGCACTTGTAATGAAATCTACACTTTAGTGCTCATGATGCTCTTGGGCATTATGCAGCCTGAAGACGTCATGAACATTGATGGCAAGGGAGATGGCGCCTCCAGACGTCATATGCAGTCAAAGTGTTAAAAATTTCTCAGCCACGGGCAGCAAATGAGAATATATCTATAGTGGATCCTAGATTATCAATAATATTGTCAATACTAGGAAATATTGACCAGATCGGATTGATGTTGGATATTGATATGAATCCGAATTTTTGAAACTCGAACATCATATTGTCAATAATATTGTTTTAATATTATTGATTATCTAGGATCCTATTTCACTGAAACTGAGTTCTGATTTCATTTATAGTCTGCTCACTCTAAGATTAAAGTACTTCCAAGACTGGCTTACTCAGCTACACCTTTAAGGCATAGTATAATATTGAAACGAGACCAGACCAGCTGACTAGATTACAAAAAGCTGTCTTGCATTTTGGTCAATTAGAGGCTGGGAATAATTATCTAAAACAAACGCTTCATTCTTAAAGTGAATGGATTATAAATGAAGTGTCATTACAATGCTTGAGAGTAGTTCAAATGTAATTTGACTTATCTTTGACAGGAAGACGATAAATCATACTAGTGGTCTCCCAGATTACCTTATCTTACCTTGATTGATTTTTATTTTCGGGAATAAATAAATCAAGTCTGCAGAAATAAGCTCAACAATGCTAAGGATACATGCAGCAGGATCACAAGCATGCTAAAAGTAGCCCAGATCAGTTAAGATCTGGGCTAGTAAAAAAAAAGTTTGATATTTTTCCAAATTATGAAAATTAAATATTTTAATAAAAATTTGGGGACACTGCTAACACTTTTTTGTACATTTCATATTGGAATCTTCTTTACAATAAAAAATATGTAAATTATGGAAATATAGTTTTTGGAGATATTAATAGAAATACGTTAAATCCACTGGATAGACAAAAAGATATAGTGTGGTACTTGAAAAGCAATACATGCTCTATCACGAACAACTATAAATGTCGTTCAGATCAATAGCTGCTACTAGAATCTAAGTTTTCATTGATTTAGGTAATTTGGAACATATCTACAGGTTTACAAATAACAGAAAAAGTTGGTTTATATATTTCTATCTAATTTTGGTACCCCTAATGTTTTACATTTGTAAAACCTAAAACTTATTCTAATAGATAAATACAAAAAAAAAAACATTTAAAATAATTGTTCTGTAATGCTCTCTCTCTTTCTCTTATGCACCCTTGACTACTTGGTTAAAATATACAGATCACAACTGGAAAGAATTAACTAAAAACTAATTATTATAACATAAAAATATATATGTGCACGAGTTTGAAATGTCCTGTTAAAAAATAAATGAGGTTCTACGTAATTAAGTTTTATTGCTCATATTTGGGGAATGTTTATTACGATAAGCATCAAATTATTAGGTATATAGATCACATGTACTTTTTGGTAACAGGACATTTACTTCTTGGTTAAACCAAACAATAAATAAAGCAGAATTCAGTAATTTTGTACAAATTTGTACTTTACTCAAATAATAAAAAAAAACACAGTTTTATTTAGGTTTTCAGATAACAGAATGGTAATCTTCAATTTAATAAATAGAAATTTGCATACATTTATGCAATTTCGAAAATATACTTCATCTATGCAGCAAAGGAGTGTGTTGAAGGAGTTAACAGTTAACTAAATTTTTGCAATGCAGTACCATATTTATTTTATTATACCAGTCCTACTTTTAAATAGCCATACTGTATTACAACTAAACGCTACTTTGATCATTGTAAAAATCTCAACAATATAATTTATGAAATTTTTCTTATTGTTGAAAATAAACTTAAAGTAATATGTTTATGTCTCATATTTCTTTTAGTATTCTAGTAGTTTGGTTTCTTAGCTATCCCCACAACGAAAAGTGACTTTAATGTCAAAATGATGCAAACTTTTAAAAAATAAACAAAAAATTAACCCAGAGGACCCACTAACAAAAATCATTTTCATATTTATTATTTTAATGTCAATATGGATCACTTCCAAGACTAGCATAGAATACAGCCAGGTAATTCCAATTTGGCTTCATTTTTAAGTAAAATGTGTTTTTAAACCATGTCCTTATTAACCAAACTATCAAAACATATCTGATAAAAATACAACTGAAGAATCTAATTCACATAAAAATAAAAATAAAAAACAAAAAAATAATCCAACTATAAAAATATTTTCGTTTAATAAAATTTAACTCTGCAGGTCAGTAAATCAGAAAAATATAAGAAAAGGTTTATCCCTATATGCATTTCCTACACATATTCTCTTTAAATATTTTTAATACTGTTATTGTTTATGATATCCTTCCTTTTTCCTTCAGCATCAATTTTTTTTTCTAAAAGACATAATTACATCTTACACATCTGCATAAAAATAAATTTTTGGTTAAAATGTTTTATATTCAAAAATTAATAGAAATGTATAATTGTTGTTGGGTTACATTGTTAATACTATATATTTTGATTTAATAATAGTAGAAACTCTTTTACTTTAAAAAAGAGCACTTTGAAATTAGTGAATTTCGACACTTTCGAAATTAACTACGAAATTGGTACATGAAACCCTGTACTTTCAACTCTTAACAATCTATTTTAGTGCAGTAAAAAAATACCAAATAAACCATGACAGAGAGTCTCGTAACAGCAATATTATGATTTCATACCTTCTAGGGTATCATCGGGAGTATATATCTGAGTTTTGAACTTCCAAAGCCTATTGCGTTTTTTTAATTAACAGTTAGTTTTTTGAGCAGCGTTTTTTTAGATAAAGAGGTGAATATCTCCGGTTCTAGAGATCCGATTGGGACAAATAAAAAACAAAAAAACCTTCGTAACTAAAATTCGAACAAATCTGCGTTGGATTTGGGTCATTTGAGTATGTACATAACGTACAAAATGAAATAAACTGGATAAAAAGCGTCTTTTTTTTTCTCATTTTAACGACCAGGTGCACAAATATTGAACCTTGTGGATACAAATGAACTTGTTATCTGAAATTTGAATTGCCCACCATTTTGTGTCATTATAAGTCCAAATGAATATATTTTTTTCAAAATGTAGATTTGGACGTCAGCTTTCTGATGACGTTAAAATTTTTTTTTAAAAGTCATTTTGGCCACTTTTTTGTCATTTATCTATAAACCAAATGACAATAAATGATTTCTCGGCCATTTTGAAAACCTTTTTGAAAATATTTTATTATTAGAAAAGAAGGATTGCGAGAACTTTAATTTAAAAAAGAAAGTTAATTTTCGTCTATCTGAACTCGAGATATTTAAGTTTTATCATTTTGGTCAATTGTCATATTTTTGGCTAATATTAGAACTGTCGTTTTGAAACATATTCACTTCATATAAAACGCCCAAAAGACATTTTTAACTTATAATAAAAACTAATTTTCAAGCATTTACATCTCATTGTTGCTAATTAGCCTGAATAGCCTTTTTTTAAATAATAATAATAAAAGTTTTTTATTGGTTAAAAAATTAATAAATAACCAAAAGGCCATCGACCGTAGTCCTTCAGCCTTTTACTTCCCTCGCATACCGAGGGAAAGTATTTTTAAATATATGTATCAAGATTACCTCTCGTTTTGTTGCACAACACTCAATTGCTTCCGGCTTACTTAAGTTGGTAGTAAACATATGTATTTAGGGGAATTTGATATTCTGTTAACTTCAAGTGAAGAAAAATAAAGTTATAATTTTATGAATTATAACCTTATTTTTCTTGACTAATGTCAAAAATTTGTTCTGTTCAGAGACAACTTTGTTTCTTTGTGTGTTTTTACAAGATGCTAAAAGTTAAATATCTCGAGTTCAGATAGACGAAAATTAACTTTCTTTTTAAAGTTCTTGCAATTCTCTTTCTCTCAAAAATGTTTTCAAAATGGCCGAAAAAATCTATTTGTTGTCATTTGGTTTATAAATAAATGCCAAAAAAGTGGCCAAAATGACTTTAAAAGGGAATTTTATTTAAGGTAATCGGAAAGCTGTCGTCCAGATGATCTACATTTTGAAAAAAAAGATCCAATTTGGAGGTAATGGCACAAAATGGCGGGTAATTCAAATTTCAAATAACAAAATCTGTGTCCACAAGATTCAATATTTGGGCGCCAAAATTTCAGGATGTTTTGTTGTCAACAAAAGGTACTTATATTTTCTGAAAGTTTAAGCCGACTGGAACTGTTGACGTCCCTAAGCTTTAAAATGAAAAAAAAGGCTTTTTATCCAGTTTATTCCATTTTGCACGTTATGTAAGTACTCAAATGGCCCAAAACCAACACAGATTTGTTGAAATTTTAATTGTGAAGGTTTTTAGTTTTTTGTCTGTCCCAACCGGACCTCTAGAGGACCTTTAGAAGCCTAGGGAAGTCATAAGAACTATGTTATTTAAAAATAGGATCCACTCCTGTAAACAATTGTTTAAAGTTTTAAATATACTAACGGTACTTACCTTCTCTGTACATATTGGCTTGTGTTATATATGTAAAAAAGAATATTTCCCAAATGACAAAACTAACGCGCAAAAGATTAACCTTGTATTGCCCAACCAGCACTTGTCACTTTCAGCAAATGGACCAACAATAACGCCATTAAAAATATATAATCATTTGCCAAACAATATAGAGCAAATAGACAATTTAAACAAATTTAAAGAAGTTATCAAAAAATATCTTCTAGAAAATTCGTTTTATTCTACAGACGCGAATTTTAATTCTCACATTGAAATGTCGGAATAAAGTTCCTTATTTTTATTAATGTATATTAATGTTTGTACAAAACTCTTGTGCTGTATCTTAGTTAATTTTAATTTTTACCCAATAAATGTAACACTGTGTTGACCAATGTATTGTTATACTCTCTTTGACATTTTTCCATGCATGTAAAACATGTCTTATGAAAAATAAAATTATTATTATTATTAGAACCGGCGATATTCACCTTTTTACCTAAAAAAATGCTGCTCAAAAAACAACATTGTTCATAAAAAAAAAACACAATAGGCTTTGGAATTTCAAAACTCAGATATATACTCCTGGTAATACCCCAGAACATATGAAATCATAATATTTTTGTTACAAAACTATACACATCAATGTCAATTTTTTACTCCACTATTTTGATATTTCTTGAAGTTGAAGAAACACTATGATAGAAAATAGTACCTTTGATGATGAACAAACTTAATAGAAGAAAATGAGGCTCGCGCGGAAAATTAAAGTTGAACAAAAAAACTTTCATTTCTTTCAAAATTTCTTTTATCGCAAAATTTTAATACTTAAGTACCCAAAATTGTATCAAATATAATATAATTTTATTTTGTATTTTTTAAATTCCATTTTGCCCAAAAATTATTCATCCTATAAATACAGGGCCTTTTTTCCTTCTACATCTCGATTTTAAAATAGTATTAATTTTGTTGGCTTGATCAATATTTTTTGAGATATTTAAGAAAATTGAAATTTTCATACCTTGAACTCAATTTTTCCAATGAAGTGCCCTCAACAAAGATGTAAACATTTCTGTTATTTAAATAATATACTTCGAAAATGTCATGTGTAGGAAAGAACCCACCTCAAAAAGCAAGTATAAAATTCACAGATACATCGAATAATACTGACCCAGAATTTGTTTTACACATTTTTGATTATTTGAGTATTGCTTTTTCAAATAAATTTTCCAAGATGTATTACATTTTCATTAGGCTGGTGAGTAATATAACCAGTTACTGTTCACATATTTATACAGGTATCACATAATTTTTACATTCATGAACACATAAAACTACTCTATAAGAGCAGTTGCTTTGGAGTTTTCAGTTCTGGAGAAAAACGTTGCAGTCTTCACAATCTACTTTCTTCGGTTACGGTTACATTTTATTTGAATACCCAAAGCGAAATAAGCAGCTAGTCTTATCGCCAGAAATAAACTGATTAAAAAGATCACAGCTGTTGAATAATTTGCATGCTCCATATCCATTTGGTCGAGAAATTTTTCGGGGTAAACAAAATGGCAATACTCAGCACTGCATGGCAACTTGCCTCGGTCGTAACCAAGGACTGAGAGCACGAGACCCTCAAATCCATGCTTTAAAAATGATATGTGAAAAACCCATCGCATGTATGGATGGGAGTCGTTTAACTGAACAAAAAATCCAGAAAATATTGTGAATGGCAAAAAGCAAAAGGGTCCGAAAATGACGCCATTCTGAAAAACAAAAAATACATTATTAGATTTAAAAACTTAAATGCATAATAATAATAATAAAAATAATGAAAACTTGATTCTCGTTGACTTACAAAAAGAGTCAAAATATAGTCAACACAAGATAAAACATTATTAATATTAATCACAAACAAACTAAACATTATACTCTTCACCGATTTACTGCATTTTTTTTTTTTATATAATTGTTGCACATTCTATAGGACACTTCACAGTTTTTTTTGTAAGTAATATTAGTTTTAGATATTTTTTGTTTAATTAAAAAACATAAAAAAATATTTTTTAAATTCAAATAATTAACTTTTTTACTTATTGATCGATTTTGTTGAAAACAATAGGTTTGGTTCTTTAGCTAACACTAACTGACCGTCAAAATTTCAATACAATCAGACTTGCCGTTCTTAAGTTACCATGCTTACAAGAAACGTGACGCATGGACGGACAGACATTTTGGAAGTTGTTCAAAATTCGATCACCCACACAGTGATTTGAAATATTTTCTCTACGAGCAATATTACTGGTTTTAGAAATGTGCGGATTGAATATAATATACTCTTTGTTTTGTATTGGTGAAGAGTATAATAATAAAAAGTTTACATATTAAAAATTGCAAAACTGGTAAAAGTACAATATATTAAAAACAGTATATACATGCATATACACGTATAATGAAAATGCATTATGGAAAATAATGGGATACTTACTAATGGAATAAAAATTTTTGAACAGTAGGAACTGTACTGTACATTGGAAAGATTTAATGTTTTTAATCTTATTAATTTGGAACGGAAGTTTGTTATCTAATTTAATGGCCCCTTAGCAAAAATAGTTGAAATATCGTTACCTCAGAGTTATAGTATATATGTGACATAGATCTTGTTTTGAATAAATTGAAAAAGAAAGACTACACAGTTTCTCATACCAAGAATGTTAAAAAAAATTACTCTGCTAGTTTGGGCACTTTAAAAAGAAACATACAATTATGTTACATCAACGAAAGCCTTCATTAGAAGCACATGTGAAGATAAACATGGTCTATTCACAACAAAAATAGAAATTAATAAAAGGGAAAATTGGAAAAGTAACTTGAAAATAAGTTTATGCTCTGCCTGTTTTTAAATCCAGTTTCAATGAACAAAATATCATGTGATATTATTGCGAGGGGAAGAAAATACTCTATTTAATGTCACCGTTTCCCGCCTGTTTAGCATATATTTTTGAAAACTCTAAAAAGTAAATCTCAAAATCTAGCGGTTCTAAAAAATTTAGATAATACCTCGTTATAATAACTTTAATAATAATAATAACTTTACTTTGCAGAAAAATTTCGTCTTAAAATTTTTTTTGTAACTCCTCAAATAACAGAGATATCTGGCTTAAACACATTTCGAATTTTCAAGATTTTCGGTCGCAACTCTTAAAATAAGCCGTGGAGTTTGAATATCATTAAACCATTCTGTAGCTCGTAAAAATCACGGTTTTTGAATGAGCATTTTCTTTATATGAGTGATATTAAGCAAGATATCCCCGAGGGCCCTGATAAACTGGACAGCCTCTGTGTATAAAAATGTTCCCCACTGTGTTCCATTAAATAAGTATTTTTTCTGTTATAGTGACACACAAACACTATTTTATACCATCGATTTAGAGCAAAAAAAAAACGTTTTTTTTTTCCGTGGTTATTCAACCTAAAAAAATTCTAGGAATATGATAGAGCACCGACTTTTGTAAAAGGTGCCATTTTTGTAATTATATACTGATGTACACGTCCCGAAGTCCCTTGCCATTCTATGGGCTAAAAACTTTGCGCTCCTCCCCCTTCCCTTCTAATCATCTGATCGCAATCTGACCAGGCCCAAATCCAAGAGAAAAAAATTCCGCATCCGATGGCGAAAAAATTTCTTCCCCCCCCCCACTTTCCTTCCTGGTAAAAAATGAGTTTCTAAAAAAAAAACAGTTTTTTCACATCCATTTGTTTACTTATGCCAAAAATTATAAACAAATGATAAAACGGTGAAGTAGGAACATTAATACACAGTGTCGCACTTGCTGGGCGATATGTGGCCATTATTGCAGAAGTTACAGCAGTTTTAATTTGATTTATATTCCCCCCCCCCCTTCCCCCTATCCCTCTTAATCGACCTAGGGACTTGAAATATGGACACAGTACTTTGGACCCGCCTATCTACTGGGGAAGAAATAGCAAGTCGCTTTCTTTCCCGCAAAAAACGCGAGAACGGCTCTCAGTACGTTCTTGCCGCAGCGAAAAATTCGTATACAAAACCGGACCCTCAAATTGCAATATCTCGAGAACCATTGGACCGATTTCGACAAATCAAAATTAGGTGCATTTGCGAGCCCTTTATATTTACCCTATACAATTTTTCGATCCGAATCAAACTAAGCGAGTTATGTCCGAAAAACTGATATCCCGTATCTTTACATGTAAAGTTCCCCCCCCTCCACCACCCGTGAGTTGCCAACACTAGTCACCACAAGTTTTGGGAGGCCCGACTTTATAATATCGCAAAAAAAAAACGTTGTCACTTTGAAATCCAAATCGACCCCACTAATTTGGTTGTATACATTATCACATTTGTGACACACCCTCAAAATTTTCTGGAAACAAAGCTTAACGCACATACAACTTTGTGACATTCTTAACTTAAAAATAACAAAAACGTTACATACAACATTATAACTCTAAGGTAACGATATGTTGTGGAACAGTGATGTTCAAGTTTTCCGTTAAATAATAAGTTGAATTGTTGTCTTCTGGTACCTATATGTATCTCTTGATATAAGGTTTCACATAAAATTCACAGTTAAGGATGTATAAAGATGGGGCAATTAGAATATCTAGTTCTTTGAATAAAACTTTACACAATGCAGATTTAAATATCATTGTACAAGTGATATTTTTCAGTATTACAAGAAGTTCCCCTATGGGAGAACAATTTCCCCAGTAAACTATACAGTAATAGAGACACATATGCAAACTAACAAATTTTGAAAATGTTTGAGCTGACATGTTGTTTCATTTGCCATAGTACAAAATAAATAGATTTTTTTTTATCAATACATCTATTTGATTATTCCATGATAAGCAAGAGTCCATTTTAAGTCTAAGGTATTTAACAACTTCAAGCTGATATAAGCATAGATCTATCATCTTTACTAACAAGTGTCTTAGTGGAAAATGTTAGGAAATTGGTCTTATATATGAATGTTTAAGTCAAGACAATTATTAGAATAATATTTTCAAACTAGAGATATGGCATATTGTGACAGCTGAAAATTACTACCTATCAATGGGGGTTTACGAAAATTCACTTTGTGCAATTTACAAGTATCATTCTCTTTTTCTAAATCCTTGCAAGTAACAAGGACAGAGATAGTGATCTGAGCACTCTGAGTTAATATTCGTAAACCCCTAATAAGTTTAATTTTACCACAAGATTGATCTGAATTAGCAAATGTATGTTCCTTACCTTTATGTCCATACATGATCCAATCAAAAGTCCAAAGCTTTGAGCAACTAGTGAAATTAATATACACATAAAGAGAAATAAAAATAATCTATATGCTTCTACTGGTTGCATCGTCAAGAAGTAAGTAATTAGTGCATATATTAAAGTGGCGAAAATCTGAAACAATATACATACAAAATAAGAAAAACTATGCAAATGTTATATGGAAATAGTCTATTCAGTTTAAAAATGAAGTGATCCTGACACTTGTTTATACAGCCACGTGTGCCACAATTAGAATTTCAAGTGTTCACTGTTTAATTCAATCATAGGTCGCAAGGGGCTGACTGTAGTGCGATTTTGCGTCACGTTTTGATCAACGGGAAAAAAATGCTTCATTCTTAAACTGAACGCAGTATAGTATCTACTATTTCTATTACTTTTATACTATAATGGCTACATACAGAAAAGTGTCCGGTTAAAAAATTGCAGTTTCAACTATTTAGTAATAAGTATCATTAAAGGGCCATCCACAAAATATGTCACTCAAAATTCACGCATTTTTCCTCCCCTTCGACACCCTGCATCACATTTTTTTCAACCCCTACCTAATAATTAATACGATACATAATCTGGACCCCTCAAAACGAATAATTATTTTTACGATTATTAGTAACACACAAAGATTATGTTGAAACATTCTCATTTATTCATAGAATTTTTGTTAATACAAAATTATTGCTATTTTTTGGCAATGTGCTGTAAGTAAATAAAATTTATAGTTTAAAGAAAAAATAGGAATAAAATTCATGTAGGTATTTCAAATGTTGCGTCATGTCATGTTTGTTCGAACCCCCTCCTCCCTCCTCGCATCGTCTCGTGTCAACAGGCAATTGATCTCCTGCCCCCACCCCTTTTTGGGTAGGTACGTATTTTATGGACGACCCCTAAATTAAATAAATATGAATAATTTAAATGTACAAATTTATGCACTTAATAAAATTTAAAAAATAGATATTACTATAAAAGTATGGGCTTGTTTGAAAAAATCCTGTAAGTGACTACTCAACAAATATGTTCACAAAACTCGACTTTTTGAGCACCTCCCCACCTTTTTAACATTCATGAGACCCCTCTACACAAATATTTGTTTGCAAATTACCCCCCCCCCCCCCCCTCAATATTTAAGGATAAAAATTTACACTTAAAAAAAAATATATTTCCTATCGGTCACTTTGTCGGTGTATTTTAAAAATATTACATCGTACTTAATTGAATATGGGTAAGAAAGGATTCCAAGACATGGAGGAGTAGGTACCTATTTGGCAATCAATTCGATATCCTTTATCCCTCATTAATCTAAGCAAAGTTATTGTGAAAACCCTGTATATCTAAGTATCTATAATTTGAATATTGAACTTACCTGTATAGGAATATCTGCAAATGAGATGGCTAAGTAATATGACTTCAATGAGTACCATTTATTAAAATGTTCTTTTATTAAAATTGGTAACTCTGATGGAACTGAAACAGACATTTTGATGAATATTTTAAAACAAATTTTGTCAACATTTTTCTGCAGTTATTAGATGTTCAGGAATGTCATTAAAAATATTTGTTTCTAATTGAGCAAAAGTATAAAACTTCTTCAACAGTTCTTTGACTTCAAATTATCAAAGTGATATCTATGTTTAAAATTATTCTTTTATTACAGAAATTGATATATTCTAATTTTATTCTATGCAAAAACCCATCGGAAAGGTAAGAAAAGAAATCTTTAAGCTTGCATTACCACATAATTTTGTATAAAAGAAAACTGACACAGTACACGGTTTTGGTTTGTGTCCATCACTCGTGAAGCTATAATACTCCAGAAGATGGCGCAACTTAAAACAAGATTAGGTGCCTCTTTAATTCAGTGGCGTAGGAACGTACAGTAGTAGCGCCACAATTATTGTCTATTGTCTGTGAGGGGAACAAGACTTACGAGACACGAGCTTGTGCAGTTCAACATTGTCTTTTTCAAGTAGTTTAATTTACAAGTTCAAAAAGGTGTTAATTCTTGAAATAGCTCCTAAAAATATGAGCGACAGCTCTTTCTATTCGGAATGAGGTCTAGAAAAATGTATTAAAATGTTTTATTAGCACATAAAAAATTGCAAAAGTTATAAACAAATTAAGATGGAAAAAAATGGCATTCAGTTTTTCGCTTATAACTCAAAAACTGTAAGCGATAACGGAAATCGGAAAAAAGATTCTTAAAGAGGAGGAAATTTCCAATAAAAAAGTCCCAACTCCCAGAACTCTATCTCCATTATTTATCATTTTAATTTCACGCTGAAAATAGGGTTTCCGTGCGACCGCTGCAGGATGCCAGCGCCGCGCGCCGCCTCAAAAGAGAGTACATCACATAAAATAATTTTTTTCATACTATTAAATATCAATTAAAAAATTTGAAAAAATTATAGTGTATTCGTAACACTTCAAAAAATAAGGTCCCGTTGGAAAATTTTTTTAAAGTTTATTTTTCAATAAGTGAGGCCATTGTTAACTAACGAAATTTTATGGGTATCCGTTATTATTGGAGACAATTTTTTTTTAAATAATTGGCCTATAAAATTTTCGCTTCTTGGAGATACTTAAGATCACATTATAAAAGTTTTTAAAAATTGTTTATTTTGTTTATTATAATATTTTTAAATAAACAGAAAATTTAAAACCAAAGTAAAGTTGTAAATTTATTTTTTTTCAAATTCGTTGTCATATTACTATTTTTACATTGAAGAAAGGCATTCATTAACGTTAAAAAAAATTGTTTACGCCAATTGTTTATAAGTTGTTTATAAATAAATTGACTAGTTTTATATTTAAAACATTTTTTTTTTACAATTTTGTTGTCTTGAGAATATTATGATTTTTAAATAAAAATGCTTTTCTTAAAAACATTATCTTATTGTTTATAATCGTTTTTTTTAATGATCCATCATTTAAATACTTAAGAAATTATTTTTTTCTTAAAAATCATAATTGGTAATCCTCAATAAAGCAACAAAAAGATTTTTTTTTTATTAACAATTTCATTGTTTAATAATTTAACAATTTGTTATAAACAAATTTTGATAATTCTAATATTTTTTTCTAAATCTTAAAAAAATTACAAAAACAGCCATATGCAACAACATATTAAAAAAAAATTGTTTGTATTTTTTATAGCGTTTTTCAATATTACACAATACAGCTGAAACGGGCACTTGATTATAACTTTTAAACTATTAGAGATACCACAATCGACATTCAGGTCGTTTTTATAGAGGATTATCTCTAAATGAGTTGACTTCAAAGTTTGTAACTATTATTATCAGGTATTATGCACATTTGTTTATAAAAATTAATCAAATAATGCAGATACGGTAATGGACCTTCAAGGCAATTTCATAAAATATCTGAAAGTTGCAACTGTTTATTTAAAAATAAATAGAAAACATATTTATATTTAAACTGAAAACCTGATAACTGACGAACTGAATAACTCAAAAACTGAAAATTGAAAAACTAAAATACAGAAAACTGGAAGATTGAAAAACTGAAAACTGAAAATCTAAAAACTGAAAAACTAAAAAGGCAAAAATTTAAAAAGTGAAAACAGAAAAATGAAAAACTGAAGAACGAAAAACTGGAAAACTACAGAACTGAAAACTGAAGTACTAAAATACTGAAAATCTAAAAACTAAAAACCGAAAAACAAAACTAAAAATATGATAAACTAAAAACGGAAAAGTGTAATAAAACTGAACAAGCAAAAAACTGAAAAATAGAAATATTAAAACTGAAATAAAAGGCACTCAAATAGAATTGACACTGAATTTCACTCGCTCAACTAGTGAGGAAAATTAAGATCTTTCAATTCTGTTTGTTTGTAGTAAGTCTGCTGTCTGTCTGATGGCATTACACCTACGAAATTAATTGACGGAGAAAATCAATATTTCGTAGGTAGTTGACCTTATTGCCAATGAAAACATGAAAGATATTTTAGTGAAAAATATACAGGGTGGATAACTTTAAAAAAGTAATTATTGAAAAGAATATGACGGAAGATATAATGCTTGACATATAGTGCACACAATGATCAAGGAAGAAACATATATGTTATTCTTTTATTAAAAAAATATACAATATGATGGAGAACGATATAATTATATTTGGAATGTAGTTAACACAACTGTCAAGGAAGAAACCTGCTATATTTTTTGTGGTCACTCTAAAAAAATAACGAATTAAGAAACAGCGGAGGAAAACCCAATACAATTTAAAAAATATACAGGGTGGTCATCCTACAGAAAAGATAATTAGTCAATTAATATAAGATTCAAATGTTAACCGTGAATATCTCAAAAACAGAGAGCGGAAACAATTTAAAAAATTATGTGTTCATTATGTGTCTATTATAAATCATTCAAGCAAGCTTGCAATAATATTATTTATTCTCGTACAAAAAATGCCGTGTTTTACCGTTATCTTACATATTTTTTATATCGTAGGCATGTTTTCCAAGATAAAATGGATTTAAAACTGGTATGGTCAATATTTCCGTAGGAGGTAGGACATTTTTCAATATAACTTAGCAAAGCTTCAAAACTGTCCAATGTACATTATTCAAATTTCAATGAATGACTTAGAATAGATACATAATGGACATTTTTTATTTTTTCAATCTCTTCCACTCCTCCGTTTCTGAGATATTCGCGGTTAAAGTGAGAGGTCAATACATTTGAATCGTACCTATATTAGTTAATGAGCGCTTGGACTGTAATATACTAAACAAGGTATATACAGACTGTCTATTTTACGAGGGCCACACCAAATATCTCGCTTAATATCTATTGTAGAAGAATAAAGTTTTAGAAACAGTTATCCCATTTTTTGTGAGCTATATTTTAGTAAAAAGAAATTTGAAATCCATAGCCTACTTTATGAGATATATTACAAAAACCTGAAAAATAGGAAAACCACAAACGGTTATAGCTTCCTTATTTGAGGAGATACGAAAAAAGTTAAAGGAATGAAAGTTGACGGCAAAGACAATAAGAATAATAACGTGTAACAAAAAAATCGAAAAATGCAGTTGGCTTTCACATACGCTATTGTGAAAAATGAATAATACATATCTCAAAGTAGGCCATGACGCCATTAACTCCGTTATTTTTTTCTCATTCCAACGATATAAAACATGTCACAGAAATTTTAACCGATAGTGTCAATATTTAATATTTTACGAATACCACAATTCATATAATTGAATCGTAACAATCAGCTGTGCCATAATTAGTGAAAAACAATGTATACAGTTATTAATAAATTTGACAGATTGTCACTGTTGTATGTTGCGCTGTCGAGTTCTAAGACAAATTTTATATCAGTAATTATGGTGTACACCAATAATAACAAATTCGATATGATTAGCATTTATTGTCAGTGCAATTTTGATGCTGAGATGGCAGTCACGGTTTACGGAGATAGATTTCCAGATGCTCAGCAGCCAAATCGAACTATGTTTAGGAAGTTAGTTCAAAATCTAAAAACGCACGGTTCATTTTCAAAAAAAGTAGTAAGGCGAGCGCACGTTGCGGATAATGTAAGAAAAGTGAATAGAGTAATGAATTATGTTAACCAAAATGAGGAAACCTCTTTGAGACAAATTCAGAGAAACTGTCGCATAAAAAAAGACAGTGCAAGAAAAATATTGAAAAAAAAACGGATTTCGATGCTACAAAATGAGGAAAGTTCAACATTTAAATGAGGGAGATAAGCCAAGGAGAGTAAGATTTTGTAGATGGTTATTAAATAAGAAAAGGAATGACGCGCTGATATGTAGCAAAATTCTTTGGTCGGACGAATCAAATTTTTCTAATAATGGATTTTTCAATAGAAATATGCATTATAAGTGGACACGAGAAAATACACATTGGTGCAGAGAGACTGCTTTCCAAGAAAGATTTTCTACGAATGTTTGGTTGGGTTTTTAGGGACTAAAGTAATTGGACCTTATTTTTATGACGGCAAATTAACCGCTCGTAGATACCTTAATTTCCTGCAAAACGAATTTCAAGATTTTCTTTATGAATTAACAGTGGCAGAAAGATTAAATTATTCATATTTTCAACAAGATGGGGCTCCACCTCACACTGCTGTAATATGTACAAATTATTTAAATCAAGTTATGCCAGATAGCTGGATAGGCACCTATGGACCCATTCTATGGCCAGCTCGATCACCAGATATTACTCCCTTGGATTTTTTCGTCTGGGGTTACATTAAAGACAAGGTATTTCAAACTGCCCCTGAAAATATTGAGGACATCAAAACCAGAATTCGAAACGCATGTGAGGCAATTACTCCTGAAATGCTCCAAAATGTAATGCGTGACGTGTCTCGTAGAGCACGTTTATGTGTCAGAATGCATGGTGCACAATTTGAGCATTTGTAGTTAGAAAAATAAATACACACAATTTCTTTTCAATATAGTAGTAGGTAGTACTGTTATACATAGTTTTTCGTTTTTTTCTTTGGATGTTCGTTTTGTACTTGTATTTTTATTTATGAGATATTTATTGGTTTGTATTAAATTGTAATAAATAATTACGGAATTATAATTATTATAAAGTGAATTTTTACTATTATGGCACAGCTGATTGTTACGATTCAATTATATGAATTGTGGTATTCGTAAAATATTAAATATTGACACTATCGGTTAAAATTTCTGTGACACGTTTTATATCGTTGGAATGAGAAAAAAATAACGGAATTAATGGCGTCATGGCCTACTTTGAGATATGTATTTTTCATTTTTGCACAATAGCGTATGTCAAAGCCAACTGCATTTTTCGATTTTTTTGTTACACGTTATTATTCTTATTGTCTTTGCCGTCAACTTTCATTCCTTTAACTTTTTTCGTATCTCCTCAAATAAGGAAGCTATAACCGTTTGTGGTTTTCCTATTTTTCAGGTTTTTGTAATATATCTCATAAAGTAGGCTATGGATTTCAAATTTCTTTTTACTGAAATATAGCTCACAAAAAATGGGATAACTGTTTCTAAAACTTTATTCTTCTACAATAGATATTAAGCGAGATATTTGGTGTGGCCCTCGTAAAATAGACAGTCTGTATGTGTTTCAAGTAGGACCAAGTTAGTAATTTTTGCATGAAATACATCAATGTATTCGGCTATAAAAGTAACAGTATGACACCATTACTTTTTTCATTTGATCAAAAGCATACCAAGAACAATCGAACGATCGGCTGTTTGTACCATACCCATACTTTGTTTAAGCTTTAAAATGAAAAATATATCAAATTACGAAAAACACATTTTTGAAAAAAATAAAATAAAAAATTCTTGTGGTTTGTTATGGTAGCGCCACGACTGTATGGAGAGCAGGGTTGGCAGTTTTAAAACAAAATGTTTTAAACAAATGTTTTTTAGGTGTTTAAAACACAGTAACCTGTTTTAAACACGTTTAAAACAATTGTTTTAAACATGATTTTTTCCAACGCGTTTTTTCAGTGTGTTTGATGGACAATAACACAGTAACCTGTTTTAAACACATTTGTTTTAAACACGTTTAAAACAATTGTTTTAAACATGATTTTTTTCAATGCGTTTTTTCAGTGTGTTTGATGTACAATTATTGGAACATCGTTGTATTTGATAAGGTAAAAAAAATAAAAAAATATGAACTTTTATGTAATGCAATAAAACTAGTTATAATAATATAGTAGTATAAGTACAACGAACGAAACATATTACTATTATATAGAAGATATACCTGTTATTATTTATTTTCTTAAGTGTTAATTTTAAAACGATTAATAGTAAAAAGTACACACAAAAAAAGTCGAGTGTGGGAAGGTAGACCTATGTATTCCCATGTATTTTGACCTGCTGAACACGAATCCGATGTCCGCTTTGCCCGATTGGCTCTTATATTTTTCCTAAACTCAAAAAAAAAACACCGTAAGAATGCCCGAGAAAATGAAAGTGTAGCTAAAAATCTGAAAAAATCCAGAGGTACGTAGAATGGCGAGAGAAATCGAATGGCGTAAATTAGAATTCTATAGCTTTTTTCGTTTCCGATATAGAGTCTCGAAAAGCGCGAAAAAAAACACAAATTTTTCCGATGAATTTGAGCTGCTCTCTCTCGAAAACGAAAGACCGCAGGGATGTCTGGCTTGCGCCATTCGATTTCTATCGCCATTCTACGTACCCTTGAATTTTTTCAGATTTTTAGCTACATTTTCATTTTTTCGGGCATTCTTACGGTGTTTTTTGAGGTTAAGAAGAACGCAGGAGCCAATCGGGCAAAACGAACGTCGGATTCGTGTTCAGCAGGTCAGAATTCATGGGAATGCTTAGGTCAGCCTTCTTCCACTCGACTTTTTTTTTATGTGCCTGTGTAGTCAATAACTAATCATCAAACCATTATTGCACTATTGCACAACTTGACGTATTTATTACACCGAATTGGCCGAGCCGTTGTCAAGTATCGTCCTCGTCTTGTTGTATAAATTTAAGTTTAAAAACATATTTTTTATTGTTTAAAACATGTTTTTTTTCAACAATTAAAAATCCATGTCTAAAACACATTGAATTGTTTTAAATAAAAAAAAAACGTGTTTTTTTATTAAAATTAAAAAAACACAATTTTTGCCAACCCTGATGGAGAGTCGCTAATACTAACAAATATTACGTTACAAAAAAGGTTTCTTTTCTTTCTTTTAATATTACGATTTGGAACTACAGCAACTTAAATTATAAGCAATTTATGATTGTTTATTCTACACAGATAATAACAACTATATAGAATAAATTATTGTTGTCTATAATAATAAGGCTTTGAATATATTTCAAGCAAGTCACAGTAGTGCAGAACGGGTTTTGTAAGTTTTACTGTCTCAGTAAGTTATCAAATTCATTGACCCCTACTGGAAAAATGTAAGTATTATGAAATTTCTGTAAGTAAAATAATATTTGATGAAGTTTTCCCTAAAAAGTAGTTCAAGTTCCAACATAACTTGTAGAAATCAGGTCCGTTCAACCACACAAACCTGCAAGTGACTATTTTGGAAACTGACAATTTTAAATTCAAATTTTGCTGTACAATATGTTTTAGATATTTTTGCTTTACTTGTTATATAAACAAATGAAGCAAGTGAGCTAAGGCAAATTTTTCGATTAATTATTTTGTTTACTTCTAAGAGCAACTCAAAATATCAGCGACTAAGGATTTGTTTCAAAGAAAAACTAACGCAAACCAGCACAAAAAAAAAATAGTTGAAATATACTTACATGTAGTTGTAACGCAATTGAATGCCGTCAGCATAAGGAACATGACAGTAAAAAACATAAAATTAAAATTATTTAACATGTTTGAGGCATCTTTTCCTATTCCATAATATAAAATCCCTATAAATAACGCTATTCCCATATGTGTTGCTATCCTCGAGAAAGTTAACGTTCGATCCCGAGTGAGTATTAAAAATGTTCTTTTAATTAAGGTACATAATTGATTACAAAACGATGTCGGATATGATCCACTACAACACTGGCTATGTGAGTCTTTGTGTTTATCTATACTGGCGATCTTGGGATACACCATGGGAGGTGCAGTAACAGGAGTTATCCGACCAGTCGCCATCATCTTGTCTGTAAAAGGATAGATAAAAAAAATGCAGGTATCTTTTGGATTTTACAGAAAAAAATGTCTAAAATGTAATGGTAAATTGATAAGAGTGGGTATACTATAACACCTAATTTGCCATTTGTGCCAATGGCAATCACACACGTTAAACACGTGTGTAATTGCCATGTAATCACTTGCATTAATTTCCCGGTACTCGATGAGCTCGATGGGAGTACTGCCCAATTTATTGTTTAAATAATTTTAGAAAATTGTTGCAATTTCGGAGATGGTGTTTTTTGATCTTTTACCGCCGACAAAAATGCGCTAGGATTTCTTTTGCAGAACATCGAATTTTCTACAAAAATAGATAAAAATACGTTATTGCGCATTTTCTTGTAGAAAATTCGATGCTCTATAAAAAAGTTCAGTGCATTTTTATCATCTGTTTCCGCCAGGGTTGATAAAAATCATGATTTTTTTCTAAAAACCACATTTTTTAATTTTTTTTGGTAAATCTAATTTTGGCTAGTTTTTATTAATATATACCTATTTTCTAACAATACTAACAGTTTATATCTTGTTTCTTCAAGCAAACAAATATTTTCAGGCATGAATACTACAGATACGAAGCAAAATTAGACAAGTCTTAACGGGAAATTCCGTTCACGCAGTTTGCGGCTTCGTCGTCGAAACTGCTCGAGACTCGCAGAAAACGCCCGGCGCGGCCAGGCTATACAAATGACACGTACGTATTCTAGTTATCAGTAATATTTTTGCTTCTGAGGGTAATCTAGCAAGAAATTTGGTATCATGACAAGCCGGGGCAGAAAAAATTTAGTATTTGGCAACATTTTATAAAAAGAAAGTGGTTGGCAAACTAAGTTGCAGAGCAGTGTGTAAAAAGTGTGATAAAAAGTTGCAAGGTCTAGTGGATAGACTGAAAAGTCACTGGGAAACATGCAAAAGTAATACTAGCGATGATATCATTGATATCAGTGGTCAGTCTCAGCCTGGAACTAGCCACAATGAAATTATCCAGTTGGCAAAGAAACAGAGAAGCGAGAACGAGAACTGTGACGAGGCAAATGTAGAAGGTGGAAGTGAAAGTAGTGGAAATAGCGGTCATTTGGGACATTTGAGTTCTTTTGTTGTGCGAACTGGACAAGATAAGAAGAAAGAATTAGACAGACAAATAGCCAAAGCCGTTTACGCAACAAATTGCAGTTTCAGAGCAATATAAAATAAGGAAATTCGAAAGGCCATAGAAATGCGAAGACCCGGTTACGATCCGCCATCTAGATTTCAGGTGTCATCAACGCTCCTGAATGAAATATTTGAAGAAGAAAAATCTAAATGTTTTCTGGACAGTCTGTTTGCATGTCCTTGGACGGATGGTCTAATGTTCATAATGAGCCGATAATCTGTGTCGTTTTAACAGAAGAAAATGGAAACAGTGTTCTTTTAGAAAGCATAGATACATCCGGTCATCCCCATACAGCTGATTATATTGCCGAATTGGCTATTAACTTAATAAAAATAAATAAGTGTAAAAATGTAATGTAAAGTTACCAGTGTTGTGACAGATAACGCGTCCAACATGGTCAGTATGAGGCAAAAAATTACCGAGTCGTTCAGTTATCCTATAATTATTACCTATGCTTATTCGGCGCACTTACTTAATTTGCTCTCTAACGATTTAGAAGCATCGCGGGTAAAAGAACATATAGTACAAATTGTGAAATACTTTAGAAATACCCATTTGCCAAGTGCTTGGTATAAAGAAAAAGGGGGCAAGAAATTGGTATTACCTCAAGATGTTCGATGGAATACACTTTCAGATTGTCTTGAGATCTATGTAAATAAATGGCCAAAATTGGTATTAATATGTGAAGAGCACAAAGAAGAAATTGATCCAGTGATTTTAAAAAAAGTTTCAGATATATATTAAAAGGATGGCTGAATATTTTCTACAGTCACTAAAACCCATTTCTGTAGCACTTGACGCAATGCAACATAAAGGTGCATTTTTGTCTCAAGCAGTTCAAGAATGGAAAAAGTTAATAGCTATTTTTGACAGCTTTGAAAATGAAAGAAGCTTGCGTCAATATCAACTATTTCAGAAAAGATATGTTAAAGCTCTAACCCCCCCCCCCCCCTTTCACTTTTTGGCATATATATTGGATCCTACAATAAACAAAGAAGAATATCCGTTACTGGCTGAAGAAAAGAGAGATGCTCCAGATATTGTTTCCAAATATTTTGCAGACGCAGGATTATTACCATTACTAATTAAGTTGGAAGCCAGGTCGGACCCTTTTCACAAAACCATGTTTTCGGATGAAATAATAAAAATGTAACAGCAGTACAGTGGTGGAGATCCCAAGAAGATGTTCCAGAAATTATGTAAGTGCTACCTATAGTGATTTCTGTTTTGTGTGCATGTGCATCCTCTGCTGATATAGAGGGGATATTTTATTCCTATGGATTTGTACATTCAGATAAGAAACAGCCTAGGCAATGATAAAGCAGTCAAACTAGTATTTCTATTTAAGCATTATAACACTTAGGTATTTATAAAAGTTCAACAGCATTTAGTTTTCCTTTTTTTTGTATTAAAAAGATTTTTTAAAAGTTGTATTTTTAGTTTTATAAAAAGCTGTTAAGCAGCTAAATTCCTTTTCAATTGTTATACTAAATAATAAACATGACCATAAAAATGCGCCTAGGTTTTTTTTATCAATAAATACTAAATACATTTTTAAGTGTCTAAATTTTAGCTTCATTTTTTAAAATTAATCATGATTTTCTTTAAAAAAAATCAGATTGATTAAAATCATGATTTTAATCATCTCAACCCTGATTACCGCCCTAGTCTCTGTAAACAGTGAGTAGTTAAAAACGACATCCTCGAAATTTCAATCGTTTTTTTTTAAATCGCTTTAACAAAGCGGAAAACTTTAAAAATATTCGCAAATATTATTCCCATCGAGCTCAACTGAATGGCAAAAAAAGAGTAGGTACCAGAAAATTACTAAAAATCAGCTTTGTTCGATCTTTTTAGAAATATATGATATACTTTTCCTGGACTATAAGAATACGTCACAAAAACTCATGTTATAGTTAGGGAAAAAACGCAAAATCGACGACGAAAAGTCGCCGTCCAGTAATTTAGGAGAGCATGCAACTAAGAATTTTTTTTTCTCTGAAAATTTTTGGTATGGTGGAAGAATATGGAGGGGTAGACATTTTTTTAAAACCAATGGTTATCGATATCTGCCCACATAGGTAGTTAGTATATGTACTTCGCATACCCCAGTTACACTACAAAAATTCCTCTCGGTGCGCCCTAGAAGGACTTTTAACAAGAAAAATTCACAGTTTTCGCAATCCATGCAACCATTGGGACATTGGAAATGATAACACCATACATAAAACAAACTTTTTCCGGACCCGGCTTCGCCTCGTCTATAAACAGCGACGATCCGTCTCAAAAAACATGATTTTAGGTACTTGTTACAAAAATAACTATTCGCAATTTGTCAAACTTTGTGAATTCATGGCTACTACGATGGACGCTGGCCGCTACAACCGCATTATAACTTCACGTTCTCCGCACATACTCATACCGTGCACAATGTAGGCTCCCACTCAGTATTACGTCATCTGACCTCGACAGTTTCGAGTCGGCGGCCTTGGATAAAACTCGAAACTGTGGCCCCATACATGAACATTAACATTAACAATGTTAAAAGAAGGATAACATTATTTCTGCCGTCAAATCAAACATGAATTTGTGAAAAAATGCATTAATCGTTACAAAATAAATATAAATCGGCGTGCCCAGGAGTTGACAAACAGCGCTATGGCACGGAAGAAATAATTGAACAGGCAGTACAATATCAATCGGCGCTGACTGACTACACCGCATCGCTTCCCACATAGTAACAGGCTCTCGATCAGCATTACATCATCTGATCTTGATACTTTCATGTCGATGGCCTTGGAAAAAACTCGTAACTTTTGTCTTATACGCGAACATTAATATTTCCAATGTCAACATTTTTTTTGTTTTAAATTCCCTCTACCGAGCACCGAACGGAATTTTCGCCTGCCATTGTAATTCGGGTATGTGAAGTACATATACTAACTACCTATGCGGACAGATATCGATAACACAGGTTTATAAAAAAAGAAAATGTCCGGCAAATGGGATTCCATTACCGTACCCCGAAGGTATTTGATGTGCTGAACACGATGCCATAGTCCGTTTTGCGTCATCACGTCAAGATTTCGAGAAAACTTAACCTCAAAGTGCTAAAAATACCTTCATGTACAAATTAATTCATTCAATATTTTGGCCTGAATTTTATTGCAAATTCGGATTGTCTGACTAAAAATAGGCTACTTTTGTTAGAAACATTTTTTTTGAAATTGTCACTTTATTTAGATATCCGGCGAGGAAAAATAAAAATTTTAGAACTTTGCATTTTTGGAAGTCTGGACAAAAATTGCAAGATGCAAAAAAAGTTTGGAATCATCCGGGGGATGTTCTCAAATTTTTTAGTATCCAATGTCTTTTGCAGAAAAGAGCATTGTGGAGTTTTCAAGTGCATCATCAAAAAGGGCATTGGACAATTTCAAAAAAAATTGAGAATATTTCCCGAGTGAGTCCAAGTTCTTTTTGCCTCTCACAATTTTTGTCAATACTTCTTCTTTTTCGAGTAAAAAAATCGCATAGTTCTAATATGTTGTATTTTTAGCAATTTTAGGTTAAGTTTTCTCGAAATTCTGATGTGATGGGTACGGTAATCGAATCTCGTTGGTCCGGCATTTTTGTATGTTTGTAAACCAGTGTAATCATTTGTTTTAAAAAAATGTCCCCCCTGCATATTCTCCCACCATATCAAAAATTTTCAGAGAGAAAAAAGTTTCGTAGTCATACGCTTTCTTCGATTACTGAGTGACAGACGGTAACTTTTCGTCGTCAATTTTGCTCGGCATTTCCTAGACTATTAAATATAGGGCTATTTCTACCTTTATCATTTAGCCTCAATAAAAAATAATTATAGTAAACTATTTATGCCTGGAAACTATAAAGTTATATGGAATGAAATTTTCTGAGTTTTAACAGAGGATGAACAAATTGTCCATATTGGCCTATTACTTACCTATATGTTCAAGTGATTCTAGTTGTATCGAATTTCTCTGCTTCTTCCTCCATTCCTGATTAAGTCCATTTTCTGCTTTATTTGATAAAACACTCGTATAATCTCCATATTCCCCTGACACTACTTCAAGAACTGCAAATAAATAAATACAGAAATATTATTAGGACCATATTGTGCTATAATTAAAACAACAACCAATAATTACTGTTAATGTAAAGAAATTAAATACTTATAAATCACAACTTGATCCATCGAGAAGCTAATGGAATATTTTATTACGCTACTATATGTAACCCTTTGTTTGGTAGACTACCATAAAGCTTTTGACCATATAGAATTGGACAAACTGTGTACTTTTCGAAGAGCACCTCCTCTAATCGCCGATTACGTGAAGAAAACTCTACTTTGGTAAAACTGGACAACACCATTATTAGTCCGACAATTTGATACGGTTACGCTCTGCCACAAATTCTCCAAATAATTACAGTAACCATTAAACATTTTTAGTTTAGTATGATGCGCTAATAAAATTTTCTATGTATGAACAAGCTCTAGCTTATTAGACTCAAAACTCATAAGCATCTTCCGGTTTAATCTCTAATTTAAAACTCTGTGGTTTTTCACCACAGGGTTCAGTTTTGGGACCAGTTATCTTTAATATATTTCTACATGATATACTACATCAACTACTACTACTATGAAGCCACGTACATAGATGAAAATGAGATCATTACTCAACACAAACATGAACACAGCACAAAGAAATCTGGAAGATGCAGTTTAATGCTCCCGGAATATTTTTAAAATTGACAAGTTTTACTCAAGAAGACTATGAGACTCGCACAATCGACAACCAAAAAGTGAAATCGAATTCCACAGACACAGGCAGTGCGATAAAATACACTTAATCGTTTATTTATACCGAGAGCAGGTACACTTCAACTTTTTCTTCATTCTTCAAGTAAAAAATTTGAAATTAGGGTACAAGATAAAAATGCATTTTTTAATAGGTACTTACGGTAATCTGCGGGGTTGTGATATGGCGGACATCTAAGATTTGTTTCTTCTAAATACGGCAGTAGACCTTTTATTGATCCTTGATATAAACATTTTCCGTTCGCTAGGACGTACAAATGGTCAAACATTTCAAAAAGCATGGCACTGGGTTGATGTATTGTACAAATTATTGTTCTTCCTGTTGAGGCTAGTTGCTTTAGTAACATGACACATTGCTTCGAAGTAAGGCTATCTAATCCACTGAAACATGTAAAAATATATTTTGAAACATTCTAAAATATACTTATGAATAATACATTTTATTTCGGTTTTCAAAATTATTGCGACACTTCCACATACACAATATCTACTATTCAATATGAAAGAAACTAGAGAGAGGAGGGTGGAGAGAGAGCCTAGAGAAGATTATATAGCCTATAACCTTCGCATTTATATAATTAGAAAAAAAAGATACCTAAACCAACTTTCCCGGAATAAAATATTCCATATATTTAGTAAAGCCTATGGATGTTTTCTGACCACTGATCGGACTTTGGGTTTAATTTTCAGGTGCGTCGTTACAAGGATTTATTGAAATATAATAAATAAAATAAATATGCACAGATGTTTAGTTCACTGAAAAATATATAAGTTTTGATTTATTTTTCGTGTAATATAAATTATGTGACTTATATGACACCTGCAACACGTTGCCGACACGCTTAGAATACTGCCGGATGACCAATAACAGCACATCTTGCCCATGATCGCCTTTAAATTAGCTTTGTTTTGGTTCTAACAAGAACGGTTCTAGAACAATTCCCATCATGCGCAGTAAAGAAACAGTCATGCGTAGTACATTAAAATTCATAATTTCTTAAACTGCGCAAGACGGGAACGATTATAGAACTCTGAAAATTTAGAACCAAAACAAAGCTATTGCATGGGCTTGGCCTAGGCCCTAATTTATAATGGGCTTGTTCTATGATATTCTTTTTATGTGGTTTTTATACCTTCTCATATAGTAATCGATATTCTCACTATGCATAAAATTTCGTATTATTAACTTTTTCCGTTCTCGAGATATAAGGAGTTGAAATTAGTAATAGTTGCAAAAACCGAGCGCTCATTTGTGACGTCACTGTACGCAAGTGACGTAAGAAAAGTGGCTTTCTGGGACCTTTCAAATTTAACCTGAAAGGTCGAAAAACATGGAATTTTCAAACGCTGGTAACTAAATAAATACGTCGAGTGGAACTTCGTTCTATGTCTCTACGCAAAAGAAAAGGTCGGCGATGAATCCTAATCGTAAATTGCAGGGTCAAAATTGAAAATTCGTCCCGACAGGAGCGAGAGAAAATTGTAATTTTTTGACATTTCACCAAATTGTACTCCCCTACTGTCAAGAAGTAAGCAAAACAAACAATATTTCGAAAACACTTATAACAACTAACGAGCATCAAGTCTATTGAGATCGCCGAGTCGCGTATAGTGACGTAGCGCCTGGCCACGCCCCATTTTCGCGAGGTGGAGATTTGTTATAGTTTTTAAGATACTAAACGTGCGAACAAGATTCTGATTTTTTGCAGATCCATTATTTTATACTTGCACTTTCGATTTATGAAATAAAAGAAAAATGCCGAACAAGCCCATTGTGTTTAGTGAAAGAACGAGTTATCGTCAATATACCGCGTTTTAGCCCGAGGAAAAGTACGATCGAAAAATGGATTATAAAGAACTACATTTGGATGGCGAAAAAATAATTTGTAATATTTGCAATGTCACAATAAGATGTATACAGAAAAATGTTGTTTTAAAACATGTAAATAGCTACACACACGAGTGTAATACAAAAAAGGAAAAGAGAATTTCAAAGGGCGAGTTTTATTTCGATTTGGCTCTTTTATTAATATGTTTAAATCTTCCATGGAGTGTACTAAATAAAGTTCATTTTACACATTTTATAAACAAATATTGTGTGAGGCAACATGTTCCAAGTGAAAGCATGCTTCGTTAAAAAATTCTCAGTGAATTATGTGAAGAAAAACTGGAAGGTATTCGGAGTGATCTTCAAAATGGCTGGTTTTGGGTTACCATAGACGAAACGGCAGACTTTTTGGGAAATACAATTGCCAATTTATTAGTTACAAAATTACATGTTGATGATCCTGGCAAGCAGAGCATATTTTAAGTAATAAACTAGGCGGTACTAGTGCCGCCTAGTGAAGGTCTTAGTGCCGCCTAATGGCGGGCATTAGTGCTGATGCCGAAAAAGAAGGAAAAAGGAGAAAAATCAACGAGGCCTGTACATTAGACCGAATAAAACCAGAGCCTTTGTGTGCCGCTGCCGCTAAAAATAAGGAAATGAAGTCAGTATTTTTAGGGGAAAACAAATCCGAGAGATAAGGCGCTGAAGGCCTTTCGGAAGCTATCAAGATTTTGTTTGAGGATTTAAACATTGATCAATTAGTTAAAGAAAAACTTACAGGCCTTACAACTGATGGAGAAAATGCGAATACTGGCAAAAACAATGGACCCTGGGTCCATCTGAAGGATTACTTGCAAAGATATATTCTTTGTATATGGTGCGCAGATCCGACCTGGTCTTGTCTAATGTTGAAATTAACGTCACGGAGAGGCGAAGACTTCCTGATGAAGACCCATACAAAAATGATGAGTTCATCAAGAATTTTTTTTCAAAAGACTCTACCTTTCAAATTTGTTCCTTTGATTGGTTAGTGCTGCCTAGTGCAAATTCCTTAAAATATGCTTTACTGGCAAGTGCCATTTAATAGCTTCCAAGGTTTTAGAAACAGTTAATGGCGAGTCAGTGTTTAATATTTTTGAAAACATTTTAAAATGGCTTCAACAACACTTGGCTGAACAAAATTTAAAGAAAGTTGTTGTATTTGGTAGTGATTCAGTGTCGTATATGTTAAGTGCTGGAAAAGAAATTAAAAGGAAATACCCACAAGTGGTATATGTTATTTGTTTAGCGCATGCATTACACCGTGTATGAGAAAAAGTACGAGATTATTTCATAAATGTTGAAAAACTGCCAATATAAAGAACATTTTTCTAAAAGCTCCTAGTAGGTAAAACGTTTCCAAGAGAAATGTCCTAATTTACCGCTTCCTCCAAGACCAGTGATCACACGTTGGGGAACAAGAAATAAACGCGGCAAGTTACTATCATGTAACTTCAACTCAGTAAAGGAAGTTGTAGAAACCTTAAATGAAGATGCTACTGCGATTTCATGAATATTCCAAATATTAAAAATGATTTTAAATTTATTTTCGAACGTTTTAAAATAACACAAAAAACCTTCAATGTCCAAATTTGTCCTTGGAAGAAACATTTAACAAACTAGATACTGTTCAAAAAACAATTAATGAAATTCCGGGTGCAACTGATGAGGTTATATAAAAAAAGTAGGTTGCAGTTTTACAAAGGAATCAAGACTTGGTGGTCGTATTTGCCATTAGCAAAAAAAATTGTGGCAGAACCAGATGCCTCCCTTGATTAGGTGCCTATGAATATCTTTAGATATGCTTCCCCTACTTCTGTGGAATGCGAAATATTATTTTCGACCTTACAGTGAATATTTACTCTCTCTCACATGAAAATTTAGAAAAAAATACTTACCGTATACCTTGAAACTATGAACATTCAGTAAAAGTATAAAGTTTGAAACTTGAAAGTGCTGTGCGGATTTATAACAATTTATGTGTGAAATATGTGCACATACATTTATTATGCCAAAATACATCATAAACTCATAAGGTAGGTTCGCATTACATTTCAGAACAAACTTACTTTTAATATTTTGATGTAAAATTTTATATACAGTGTGTCACAGCATAGATGTAATAAGAGGTGTAATCGACCTAAAATTGAAAGTTGTAAAAATCACCACTAATAAAGTACCTTTATTTTTCAAAATATGAAAAAATTCCACTAAGAAAAGTTATTTAGAATGCAATTTTACACCTCTGTACCAAATTTCAGGAACATAAAATTATTTTTTTTAAACTTCCCGTTTTTTCAATAAATTAGTATTTTATTTTCAATTAAAACTGCATAGAAATTATTTTTTGTGAATTAATATTTAAAGTTATGTAGAAGCTAAAAGTAAGATATGAGAAACGCAGTGGATACACATTTATCATTTTTTATTGATATCTGTCAAACGGTGTCAATATTATTCTTAATTTCTGTTTCAAATTAACGAACCAAGCATAAAAAATTAAGTGCAAATGGTACTCACAGTTCGTGAAAAAATTTATATTGTGCAATGCTACGGAATTGGCGGTGAAAACTCGCTAAGAGAAGTGGTAAGCCAATTTAATTTGAAATTTCCAAACACTGCTTTGTCACGTACTCAGGCTATGAGAATAATACAAAGTTTCTGGCTACTGGTAGCGTTCTCAACATGAAAAGAAAAATAAAAGCATATGATGAAGATAATGTTGGGGCTATTATAGCTCATGTCTCTGTTATAGAAAATCCTAGGATGCCACTAAGAGAGAGGTCAGCTCTTATTAATATTAGCAAGTCTGAACTCCAAAGAATTTACAAGGCAATGAAAATTAGGCCATATAAAGCAAATTATAAACATACGCTTGAAGAGGGACATGATGGCCGTAGGTTGGATTTTTGTTTGACCATTAGAGAAAAATCATGGAAGAGAGATTTTTTCATCATTTTATAATTCTCTCAGCTGAATCCACATTCACAAGCAATGGTGTTGTTTCATCTCAGAATTGTCGGTTTTGGGCTTCTGAAAATCCAAATTTTAGAATTCATTGTAGAAGACAATATTATAAAAAAGTGAATGTGTGGTGTGCCGTTTCTTATCATGTTGGAGTTTTTGGATCTTATTTCATTGAGGGAAGGTTAAACCAGCACACTTATTTACAGCTTCTTGAAAGATTTTCTGAAGAACATTTAAATATTTTAAGAGATATGCCTTTAGTTCATTATCAACATGACGGTTGCCCTGACCACTCCACAGAAATGGTTAATCGGTGGTTGAATTTAAATTTTGGAGAAAATTGGATTGCCAGCAATGGACCGATCTAGTTGCCGGCGAGATCCCCAGACCTAGCAATTATTGGATTTCTTTTTATGGGGTCGCCTCAAGCAGTTGGTTTATGCTGAACAACTTCCTAATGATGTAGCAGTATTGAAGCAGAAAATTACAAATGTCGTAAACTCCATACCGGTAGATCATATTCGAAACAGTTTTAAGGACTTCAGGCGAAGAAACGAAATCTGTGTGGATGTGGGTGGTAGCTACGTCGAATAATAAAAAAATTGTAAACATTGTTTTGTATTGGTCAATAATTAATTTGTTTGTGAATCTGTTATGTTTTTGACATTTATTACTTGTTATAATTTTTAAACGTCAATAATCTTCTGTTAGTAATTGTTTCTTGTTTTACAATTAGTTCTATTAACATTATACCTTCTTACATCTCGTATATTCAATTTTTTATTTACCAATAGCCTACTTTTTGAGATGATTAACATTTGCTCCTACACAACTTTAAATATACATTCAACTCTTAATTTGCAAAAAATGGGAGGTTTCAAAAAAATAATTTTATATTCCTGAAATTTGGTAAGTATACAGGTATAAAATTGCATTCTAATTTCTTAGTGGAATTTTTTCATATTTTGAAAAATAAAGGTACTTTATTAGTGGTGATTTTTACAACTTTGCTTATAAAACATCCCGTAGAACACCAAATCAAGTCATTTTTGGTATATTTTAGTTTTACAACAAGCAGGACTCAATCCCCAAATACCATTCCAAAATTTTTGGTCCATTACACCTCTGGTTACATCTATCCTGGGACACACTGTATGTGCACCACTGGAATTAAACCCAAATTCCGAACATTGTTTATAACAAACCTCCAAGAACAATCTTTAATTAATTACAGATATTCCAAAATTAAAAATACAGAACATTATTTTGTACAAATTTGTTTTCCATATCACGCATATTACAATCATACCATATGCTGTATGTTCTTGTCATCCATTTCAAATCATATGCAAGGTCAACATTTATCAAACGCAATTTGGTTTCATAAAATGACACAGATTTTTTCATGCTGTCTTATCTATTGCATGTATTATTATTTCCGACTGTTTGGGAACATTCTAGGAAATTAATAAAGGCGTTAATCCTTGATTAGATAATTACATAAATTTCCTCGGAAACGCTGATTCACATGCCAACTTCTCAAAGCGATTTCTTTAAACAGTTCCCATGGAGAAATTATAATTTTGGTTTTTCAACTTCTTTTTCACACCCTGCTCAACTTCTAGAGGGGCTATGCGGATATGATGATCCTTAGGTAAAAACCTTCCCGAGAAATAGTTCTACCATTTACAAAAAACTGTATAAAAATCGTGTATGCGTTTTTGAGTTACGAAGCCGTAAACCGACAAACATACGAGTTAAACACATACTTAACATCCGTAGGTAAGAAGCAAAGATTTGACTTTATTTAGGCATTTCAAACGTCTACGATGACTTGATATTTAAGTATATGGTGTGGAAGTGGAAAAATATTACTTCTGGAGAGGAACACGACTTACTTATATTCACACAGTAGCAGTAAAATTAACACCGCTGCCTAAGAAATCGCTACTTCCACATCCAGATTTCCCATCCAAATATTTTAAAGGAAAACATCTCGACTATATTTGCACTCTAGTATGTGAAAATAATTAGTAATAAAATTTGAATAATATACAGTGCGTCTCACTTAAGAGTGCAACAGCGTAATAATTCTTTTGTTTTTTTGTCCGGTTTGAATCAAATTGATCTTAAAAGATAGAGGTCTATTTAAGACCACCAAATCTACGATACTAAATTGTATGAAAAAAATCACAGATTTCGCAATCCTTGTAATCATTGGGAAATGATAATACCATACATAAAACATAAAGTTTTTCAACTTTTTCAACTTATAGCACGATCCACTACACCGCTGTATTTCCACTGGTAACTTGACCCCCTGTGATATATGCAACCCATATTACATTTGCGTCTACCAGCCGTTGCATATGATAGTCTCAGTCGACCGCGACACATTACTTTGAAATAATGAGATATTATTATTGTCACTCAATTTGTACAACAGACAACCTATATCAGTTAGTTGCAATTCTAACACATCATTTATTTGCAAGCAGGCACCTATTTGTAGCAAGCTGTACACTTTTGTGTTCTACCGTCAGCATCGCTGTACAATTTTTAGGTAATCTCGCGACACGGTAGGTAATGTAATTGGCAAGCGCAGCAGCCTAATCGATAGTAGCGCGGCTTTTTCGGCAGCCGTGTACAAATGTTGAATAATATAAAGTCATACATTTTCAGTCTGTGACGTCAGACGCGGATGTTATGTAATAAATTTAAGTAAAGGCAGGTCAAATTTTAATTCGCTACTTATTGATTAATCAGTAAACATTAAATTCAATCGCAAAATAAATCATCTGCCAAGGACACCTTCGAACAAAAATAACTTAGTGTCATTGTAAGTGTTGGCCAGATTATTAGCAATTTCTAGCTCGAGTAGTGTATAGGCACACTGTCCACGAGTCGTCGCGGCATAGATGCGTCAGCGTAGCGTACATGAAGTGACGATACGCTTACGCTTGAGATCTGTCTAAGAATCGTAAGGAATGCGATGCGTTTATATTCGGTTAACAAGATGTCAAGCGACGAAGAGGATGTATATGTTTTGTATAACTATATTAAAAACCTACGAAGAAGAAAAAAATATTGGTTACACGCATATATTGTAAGGAATATTAACTGTCGGCTTTTGATCGCTGCCAGAGTATTATCTGAAGATGATTATGTATTTCACATGTTGTACAGAATGAGTAAAAATATCTATCAAAACCTAATAAAAATTGTAGGGTCACACATTCAATTTATGATTAAACAAACACGGGTGCTTTTCCACTTCTTGCACAAACTCTGATGCAGACATAATATCAACTATGCAGCATACGCTTATAACGACTGCAAATGAGTACGCGAGGAGACGAGACGATAACGTGCTGCAACGAAAACGCGCCGATGCCGCTTCATGGACAGATACCAATGCTTATACATTGCCTGCGACACGCAAGCGTACACCAATCGTATTTTTGCCGAGTACGCGACGATGACGCGACGATACATGGACAGTGGGCCATATGTAGATGAGCGTACAAATATCGGACGCGCAGTGGATTCATAAAAAATAAAATCGATTACAACAAATCTCAAGAGTAAGTGAGCCTACTGGTCTTCTCTCTACTGTGCCGCGACACCGCTGACCTTGAACAAAAACTGATAACTCTACTCCATATACGAAAACATAAACATTTCCAATGTTAAAAAAAATCACAGTAGGCATCTTTTCATTAAAAAATTTTGTTAACAAAACTTGTTCGAAATCATTCAAAAATCCTGAATCCGAAGTTTAGTTAAATTCTAAAAAATGAGGTCTTGATGAAGAAAATTCGTTTGAGGCATTTAAATAAAAATTATCTCTAAATTAATTTTCTTGAAACAATTTACACAAATGAATAATAAATACAACCAAAAGAATTAAATATGTTCTATCAAACCTCCATCAGCCCTAATGCATGCCTCGCCTCAATTCGCTTTCTGTTATTGTTCATAACGTTTCGAAATTTAACTAAACTTCAGGGTTTTTGAATGATTTCGAACAAGTTTTGTTAACCAAAATTTTTTGATAAAAAAATGCCTACTATGATGAATTTACTTCATACAATTTAGTATCGTAGATGGCCTTGCATTTAAAGATGGAAAGTGATTTTGTGGTCTTAAATAGACCTTGGTGATCTCTATCTTTTGATATCAGTTTGATTGAAATCGGACAAAAAACAAAAGAGTTGTTACGCTGTTACACTCTTAAGAGAGACACACTGTATTTAAGGCAGATGTGGTAAAAAAATTGAGACGTTGGCTTCTAGAACATACGCTAGAGATGAAGTTTCTGGACTGTTATTAGCTTGCTTTACTTATTTTCCCTATTTACTCCCCCCCCCCCACACCCCATCAACAAAATTATCTAAATCAGATGCCATTAATATACACACGTGTACCAAACAAGTGAATATCTCAATTTTATTTTATCAGCCCCTCTAATGATGGAGTGGGGGTGGTGGAGGGGTTAAGAAATATTATTAAAAATCTGAGACCTTGGTTTTTAGTATATACACCAAATCCCAAGTTTCTGTACTTTTACCACCTTGCTCTACTCATTTTTCCCTATTTACCCGTATATAACCCCCAACCCTTCAACGGAATCATTTCAAAATGTATTCCAATTCCAGATGATATGCGTACCAAATTTCAAATGAATATCTCAATTATATTTTGTCAACCCCTTTAAAATCTGAGGTTTTAGCTTCAATAGGTAGAAATGTATACCAAAATTAATATCCGGAAACAAAAAATATGGTTGTATAGAAGAGAAAAATCTAAGAAAGATTTGTGTTTCGATGGACCCGATTTGAAGTGGGGAACCTAAAAAATTGAAGAAGTTGAAAAAAAAAAGTTTTTCGCAAATAAAAAAAACTGACTCTAATCGAAAAAAAAATGAATGAGGAAGTTGTAGGCGCTAAAAAGGTCTTTCGATTGCTATATTTTAATGTATCAATTGCGATAAGATTTTTCACGATATATCGAAAAAAACCGTAAAAAATCGGCTTTTCTTGTTTTCCCTGTATCTTTTTCAAATTTACGTTTAAATACTTACTGTCAACCGCAAATGTAGCTCATGGCAAGCCGAAAAAGCATGTTTTTGAAAAATTTAAAAATATCTTTTATTTTTCGAGATATATCGATTTTTCAACAAAAAGAGGTTCTCGAAAATCGGCTACTCTTGCTCAACGGAGGGTTCTACAGTAACGATCTTTGGCTCATGTTTTTTATAAAGAGTTGTACTAACAAAAATATTTTTTGTAAATTCGTTAAAAATTGTCAGTAATCGACTCCCGTATATTATTTTTGTAAACTTATTTAAAAAAAAACAACCTAAAAAAATGCAATTGTTTTAAAGCATTTATTACCCTTAATATTAATAAAACTGTTACAATTCTTTTACAGCATGATAGGACAACTCTTTGCAAAGAAAGTGAGCCCAAGATCGTTACTGTAGAACCCTCCTCCGACTAGCTGATTTTCGAGAACGTCTTTTTTTAGAAAAATCGATATATCTCGAATAATAAAAGATATTTTTAAATTTTTTAAAAACTTGTTTTTTGGTTTGCGGTGAGCTATACTTACGGTTGACAGTAAGTATTTAAACGTAAATTTAAAAAGCATACAGGGAAAACAAGAAAAGCCGATTTCTTACGGGTTTTTCGATATATCTCGAAAAGCGTTATCGCAATTGAAAATTAAATAGCAATCAAAAGATTTTTTTTGTACCTAAAACTTTCTCGTTCAACTTTTTTCGATTGGAGTAACAGTTTTTTTGCTATTTACGAAAAAACTGTTTTTTTTCAACTTCTCCAATTTTTTAGGTTAAGTTCACCACTTCAGATCGAGTCCATCGAAACACAAATCTTTCTTAGAATCACTTCTTCTATACACCCATATTTTTGTTTCCGGGTATTAATTTTGGTAAATTTAACATTAGATAGATAGATATATTTTTATTTGTTCATGTATAAAATTTACAATACCCAGAGGGTGTAGAACATGTCAAAGATTACACCGTGTCAGGTTGATTGGGCTAATACACCAAATCCCACATTTCTGTACTCTTACCAGCTTGCTTTACTTATTTTCCCTTATTTACCCCTATTCAACCCCCAACCCTTCACCGCAATTAACGCAAAATATAATCTAGTTCTAGATCTCGTCATGATGAATAAGTGTACCAAATTTCAAGTCAACATCTTGAACCGTTCCTGAGAAAAAAGTTACAAACCGACATTCAGAAAATTATTTTCGCTGAAATTTAAAATCTCGACGTTTTATGACATTGTAAGCCTATTTCAACAAAAAAAAAATTTGAAAATTCTTTTACGCTTACTATACTTCACTCCACTACGTGCATGTGGTAGTAATAATACTTCTCCTCAACTTATATCAAAACAACTGGAGGTGATTATTGCGTAAGTAGGTAAAATCATTTTTAAGAGTTTATTACATCGGAATTAAATTAAATAGTATTGAGATCAAGAAGAAAAAATAGTTGAAATTTCAACATGTCGAAATAACATACTTATTATTAAATTGAAAATTTCAATTCCTATTTTTTTTATTTTTCGCGAACATTAAAGCTTTTACCCAAATTTTGGTATTCCTTACTCTGGCTTTGTTTTTGATCGTACAATATTCCCTTAAGCACTAAGAAAAGAATTTTGATACATCCTGTACATTCGATTCCTCAGGGAATTAAGGAATCATTTTATGCCCTGAACCTTGCCAGTTCGGCTTTTCAAGACATAGCTTGCAGAAATAATGATTTTTGGCTAAGTCTTACCTCGTTGGTTCATCGAAGAACATAACTTGTGGATTTTTTAATAATTCTAAAGCTATCGACAGTCTTTTTTTCTGCCCTCCTGAGAGCGAGCCCGTTCTAGATTTTCGATGCTCCCACAAACTAATAGATTCCAAGATTTCCTTTACCTAAAATCAAGATTGTATGACATATAACGATCGGTAATATCATCTCTTACTCTAGCATATTTTTCTCTATGTGTATACTTCGAACTCATTTTAAGATTTCCTGCTATCGACATGGCTTCTTGGACGGTGAGTAAGGGCTGGAGATTATCGTCTTGCATTATGTAACAAGATTTCTTCCTAAATGTATTTTCATTCCTAATGTCATCGTTTATTAGTTTTTGGCCTGTTACTCCAGCATTTCTGCAATAAAAAACGAATATCAGATTTGAATCGATGTCACAGTGCGTTGGCTAATGAAACAAAAATATATTTTTTTATAAACAAGCGACAATTATAGTATTTTATTTAACGAGCAATAATGGAAGTAATAACTCACGCAGATGAAGTTTGCAGCGCGAGCCGTAGGCGAGTGCTGTAAATCATCAAGTGTGTTATTACTATTATCGCAAGTTGAATACTATCTACGATTATAACAATAATTAATATTATAATAGTTTGATAACGTCCAAACTATTCAACATGACAAATCACCTTCCTCTCCTCAATAATAATCGACCATTCTATGGTATTTTGAGCAAAATAATACTAGAGATTTAAAAATAATGTTTTCGGTAGGAACCTTTCTGGTAAATTTAAAAAATCTTACACTGTTTTGCGCCAAGATAGGAATATCTTATTCATTGGTGGACGCATTGCCCGTCCTTTGCGACACTGGCATATAAATTCATAGTACGGCTCTGTTTATCTGTTCCCTGGATATGACGCTCTAGTTAGAAGTAATTTGAGTAACTATATCACAAGAGTTAGAAATTTTAATTAAAAGATGTGCTTTTCCGTTTATTTCTTATCTTAATCATGCCAGAACATACTTTACATAAGAGTAAGGATGGTTTATCTATTAAGTAACACATTATATTTATTATATCATGAGTTTTTAATTAAAAGAATGGAATCAATAGAAATTTGGGGAGCCTTAGTAAGCGGATAGTCTTTTATTACCGGCAGAGAAATTGTTGTAAAATTTGACAATAATTACTTTTATAAAAAGGATATCAAATATCGGTTTGCCTCTCCTTTACTATTCACAACATTTATTAATGATTTGGAAACACATATCAGTGAAGACATCAAATTAATTAAGTATATATGCAGACGATGTTACAGTTGGACTTGTGGCTGACTCAAAAGAAGAATTAAATAATTCTGCAAACAATTTAATAGCCGAATTCTCATATTGGTGCTTCTTTTACATAAAACAATAATCTAAGTATATGCAGTTTTATAAAAGGCGATATAGCCACCTGTTTTAAATCTAATTATGAATCAAGACACCATTAGGTCTAGTAGCTAACGAAAATATTACTTGGACGAATCATATAGAATCAGTATGCAAAAACTACACTCTGCATTTTACATCACGAAATCTGAAACCAATCTTATGGACAGGACAGCTAATAAATATATATTATGGACTCGTGCTTTCTCATCTCAGATACTCAATTATTCTCTGGGGTGTCGGTACAGACATTTACTTATTTATTTACACGACTCAACAGGACGAATATCCCAATTACAGAGTCGGAATAATAACAATAAATATTGTGCTATAACAGAAGTAGTTATTACAAATTATGTCCATATATACACTTTAAATCCTTAATTCTATAATAAAATTCTTAGTTTTACAATAACAAAAGTATTACAAATTATGTTCATATATATTCTTTATATCCTTAATTCTACAATGAAAAATATCAATATTATTCTGTATATGATTACAATTCCTGCATATGACATTAATAGGTGAAGGAAGGAACTCGTAGGTCAATGAGTTTTAATAGATCAAAGCAGTCGAGTTTATTGTTTAATATTTTAGAGAGTTACAATTCCGTGTGTCCTCGGTGTAGCTTAAGTATTTTAATTTTTTTAAAAATATTCTCCAGTTTATTAATATTAACGATGTAGTAGGGACTCCAGATTACGTCAGCATACTCCAATTTACTTCTGACAAAGAGTTAAATAGAAGCTTCATAGTTTCACCATTCTTGAAATCTTTGGAGTTTCTAATTATGAATACCAATGATTTAAAAGCTGAAGATGCGATGTTATTTATGTGATAAATAAAAGTCATCTTGCTATCAATAGTAACACCTAGATCCTTAAATCTATCAACTCTTTGTATGACACTATCGTTTATTTTATACTCATTAATGAAAATATTATGCCCACATGAGTAGGTGACATTACATTTTTCAACATTTAGAAATAGTTTATTTTTATAGCACCAGTTATCAATATTTTCCAAATCTGAATTGAGCAATTCTATATCATCATTGCAACTAACGTTGTAGTAAATTTTTAGGTTATCGGCATAGAGTAGATGTGCGCAGTGTAAGTTTATAACAATGTCATTGATAAAGACATTGAATAAAAGTGGACCAAGGACTGACCCTTGAGGGACTCCTGATTCAGCATTGAATTCGACAGACTTGTGTCCATGGTAATAAACATATTGTAACCTATTGCTTAAATATGAGGTAAAGAATGAAACAAACTCATATGATAATCCAAAATTTGTTAATTTATTTAATAAGATATCATCGTCAAGCTTGTCAAACGCTTTGAAGAAATCTGTGTAAATAACGTCGACTTGACCACCTCCATCCAAGACTTCACAAAGATAGTGAGTCAAGCACAATAAAGTTGAAGTCGTAGACCTACCTGGCATGAACCCATGTTGATGGCTTGATATTTTATTTTCTATGTCAGGAAAAATATAGTCGTAGTCACATGTTATATCCAGTGCCGGATGATGTGGATCCTCTATTAGCTCGCAGGCTCCTGATTTTGTGACTAGACAATTTATGTTGCTAAAAACCAAATCTAATAGCCTCCCCTTATCGTTTGTTATGAAATTATGCTGTTTTAGATTGAGAAAATTGCATAAGAGATCTAACTGTATTAATTTAGGGGATTCTTCTAATGAAATCATTAGAAGCTTTCAAAATAATCTGCCATGTTGAAATCGCCCATTATTAATATGTTATTTCCATAGATAGAACATATATTTGTAAGTTCTTCAAATAGGGTTTCATAAACTTCAACATTTGTATTAGGAGGGATATACACACAGAACAAAGTTAGATTTTGCGTATTGTTTATAGTAATGTTTAAGCCAATGATATTTACAGAGGGAATACTTTTACTGATTGAATTCAAATTCAGTAAGACTACAGAAAAAGTTTTATCAACTACTAGTAACACACCACCTCCTCTACTTAAGTTCAATTCATTAAATTTTCTATCTGCACGATAAATGTTATAGTTATTAAATACAGAGTTTTTATTTTACAGAAGAAAATCATTCGCCTCATGTTTTCGCTCATGCCACTAGATTTACCTGTGTTCATGGAAAATAACATCCTAACCGTATCTTCAATTTTTGCACTCGTGGCAGCCGTTTTTGTCTACCAAAATAAAAACAAATTTACATTTCATTTAGATAAGCATACATACAATACCTATTGGAGCTAAAGAGACTTCTATTAATAATTATAACCTGTCACTTTTTAGAAAAAGTCCGTATGTCTGTTGTGCCAGCATTTTTAATGCTCTTCGTGTTGAGATAAATCAACGAGGTTATCGGTTTTTTAAAATAAATTTAAAAAATGCCTAATAAATAAACGTTCTTATTCCATACAAAAGGTTTTTAGTAATGTACGCAATTAATGCTTGTATTAAAAATAGAGCATCATATTGTTGCGTGTTTCCGCCCCTAGGACACACCCTGTAAAAATCCGTAGGTTCTAAATAATTTTAACAAGGGCTAACTAACCACTAACAATTTATTTAATAACTTCTCAGAACTACACAATACTTTTTCCTTAACTAAAATACACTTTTATAAATTAACCATTAGCAATGTTTACTACTTTGTATTTCTATCACTTTCGGATTTCTAATTCTCTCGCTTGTTACTTTTCAACTTTTCTCTTCCGAACTTCGAACTTCCCGCCATGAATTTCGCCTTATATACTCTAAAGACGCTTCCAGACTCATCTAGAACCAAATCAAGAATCTTCTCCTACCACACTCCAGAAAACTCGATCTCATATACACTTCTAGAAAGCATACTACCGTCTCAGAGATGGCGTGCATGAAGTCAAGCTTTGTGTATTACTGGTTGTCTAACCACTGGTACTTCATTTCAACTAGTAGCACTCATGGGCGTAACAGTCTCCACTTCTTAGGGGGTGTAATACATAACAATATTCTGTCGTTCAGTGTTCAATATTTTGTAGTGTATAAGTATTGTGTGTTATTAATTATGATGTATATTTCCTATTATTTATTGTAATTTTTAGTAACGTTTATTATACTACTGTAATAGTTTTTAAATGTTATTTTATATTATTAACGTGTGTTCAAAATTGACCTGTCATATCTATACAAATGTACAGCCAAGAAAACAATAGTATATTATTCAACGAGCATATAATAATAGTCATTATATGCGAGTAGAATACTATACTTTGTCCACGACTATTAAATATTTAATATTTATTTAATTCATCTTCATTCAATGTCTCCTATTTAGGAAAAATTCATATGTCATCAGACATCATATATAATTTTCTCGATTTTTCGGGCCACAAGTTTAATGAAGCGATTTTTGCAGCTTCGTTTATCTCTGGCGGTATCTTTGAAATTCAGTTTTCACTGTCAGTACCGATTTATTTAATTATATTACCCGTTTTGAGTACCTAAAATGTAACATTATTGTAAATAACGTTGGCGTTGAAATCGCACAAATTTTGACGTTTCAAATCATTTTACGCTTTGACACATTGTCATGGCTTACTAATAAAATAATACAGTTTGTAGACATGTAGGTAAATGGTTCAAAAACAATGTTGGGGATTTCCGCGTGTTGCTAATAGAAATAGATGGTGCTTTGAAAAGAACTTACGAATGTAGTTTTTGAGTGTTTATTAAAATACCTCTTCGGTATTTGAGTGCTTCCTAGAAAACTTAGAGAGGCAACACTTCTCTTTTGGTTACTACAATTTTGACATTTTAAATTTTTTGTAAAAAGCCACTAATGTCATTTCTTGCAAACAATTGACTGTCCTCATTATTCACTGCAATCAGTGAATAATGAAATCATTATTCACTGCAGGGAATAATGGATAGTATTATCCTTGAGGAAACACATACATAATGAGTACAATATTTAATAGTCGTGGACAAAGAATTTTGTCCACGACTATTAAATAATGTACTCATTATGTATGTGTTTCTTCAAGGATAATGCTATCGATTATTCTCTACAGTGAATAATGATTTCATTATTCACTGATTGCAGTGAATAATGAGGACAGTCAGTTGTTTATAAGAAATGACATTTTACTAAAAATTTAAAATGTGAAAATTGCAGCAACCAAAAGACAAGTGTTGTCTCTCTAAGTTTTCTAGGAAGCACTCAAATGGTACATGCCGAAGAGATACTTTAATGAACACTCAAAAACTACATTAGTAAGTTTTTTTCAAAGCATCATCTATTAGCAACACACGACAATCCCCAACATTGTTTTTGAAGCTGAAGCCATTTATCTACGTGCCTACAAACGGTATTATTTTATTAGTAAGCCATGACAATGTGTCAAAGCGAAATTCTGTAACTGATTTGAAACGTCAAAATTTGTACGATTTCAACGCCAACGTTATTTGCAACAATTTTACATATTAGGTATCTATTCAAGAAGAGTAATATAATTAGATAAATGGATACTGAAGTGAAGACGAGATTTCTTTGGCGCCGCCAGAGATAAAGAAAACTGCAAAAATCGCATCATTAAACTTGTAGCCCGAAAAATAGAAAAAATTATATATGATGACATATGAATCTTTCTTAAATAGGAGAAATGAAATGAAGATGAATTAAGTAAATATTAAATATTTATTAGTCGTGGACAAAGTATAGTATTCTACTCGCATATAATGGCTATTATTCACTCTGGTGATTTAAAACACTCGCCTGCGGCTCGTGTTTTAAACTTCACCTTCGTGAATAATAGCCATCATTATATGCTCGTTGAATAATATACTATTATTACATTATATTATCATTATTTACTAATAAAAAAAATTGTTTAAATCGGATTATCCATACACCGTCAGGAAAAATCGACGAAATACGAGGTCATCTTTTTAAGCAAACCTAAAACCATTGTTTCCGCCGTCCTTAAACGAATGGCCCCTCTGAAATATTTCGAAGTTTTAATTTTTCAATGATTCAGTCAGTTGAATGAATACACTCTTTATCCTGGTCGTGAAACGGTTCTTCTCATTACTTTTTTAAAGTCAGCTTCTTTGATTATAAATTTTCAACTGCAAAATTAAAAGTTTTTCTTACTCTAACTAAACTTTTCTTAAAGAGGATACAAATAATTGTTTCTTCACAAATTTTAAAAGTTGAGCAGCTTTTGGTATCTATGAAAGTCAGTATAAATAATACCTGATCAGAATGAAATAACGATTTCGTTTTGTTGTGTTAGCGCTTGAGCGTGTTTTCGATCAAAATGTCTCTAGAATGCTTGTTTAAGAAATACCATAGTTTTGTACTAAATGTTTATAATCAATAATTTTACTGATGATATTTATTTTTTCACTGTTTATCACTTGCCGGGAAAAGTAGTACTCTTCCTAACTGAATCAAAGTAGGAAAATGTCGCCAGCTTATACAAGATAACATGCTAACACCGCCCCTGAAAATTCCTACCTTTTATATCTAATAATATCTTAGTTGAATCTTGAACCATTACGATAAAAACGTGAAGAAGTGACAAGCAATTACTAAATTCCAATATTCAATATCATTTTTCAACTTAAGAAATCGATTTCAATGACAAAATATTTTATATTAATGATATAATAGAAGTGTATTTGTTTGGACCCTCGCTTCTAGTTTTTATTTATTTATTTATTTTTTAAATAATATTTCACATTTGTTTAATTATTGATCTGTACAGTTATATATTTCATAATGTATGTGTATATTAATATTGTAATTAAGTTTTATTAGGGTTTGAAGCATCCTTCTCAAATATTATTGTTCATTTGTGCACTTACATTTAATATTCATAAGTTCTTAGAATTTAGGTATCTTGTACTAAAATTTGTAGAAAGCAAATTTATGCTAATCCTCTGTTATTGTTAAGTATACAAATTGCTTAGATTTAATTTATTATACCCAATATTATTAATGTGAACCTTTTTGATCCGTCCTGGTCATTACAGGTAGAAAATACAAATACTTTGTTACCCTCACAAGTTCAGTTACAATGTAGACTCGAAAGAAGAAACACTTACTATTTGTGATACACACCGAACCTTGTAAAATTCAGTTGTAAATATACTTGTAAATATTGCGATCCTGGTTATTTCTGCTTCCTTAAGTAATCAACCCTCAGATGTGGTGCAACAGCACAACCGAGTGATTTACCCAACAATCACCATCACATACATGGTCCTTCGAGCAAGATAAAAATAGAGAATCGAGTGCAACATAATAGTGCATCAAGAAAACCAAGAACGAGTGTAACATAGAAGTACATCAATAGGAAGCGCGATTTAGGAACGCATCAACCTGGGCAAGCTTCTACAATCAAGATTATCCACCGAACAAAAACATTCAAGTAAGTGTGTATCCTTACCATTTTACCATTTTACCCACCTTTTTTCCTAAAAACTAACTTCAGTTTGCTTATTGCAATGGCAGAATTAAAAGGTTTAATTTCCCAAAGGGGTCAATTAAAGGCCAGTTTAACAAGGCTAAATAAGTATTTTAATACAATTAAAGAAACCGAAATCATCAATGAGGAAGATTTAGTTGGTTTAAAAGATCGGCTAACTAAAAGTGAAACCCTGTTGACCCAATTTGAACTTATTCATACAAAAATAATACTATTAGCAAATGATAAAGATCATGAAGAAGAGTTAGAAGACTTTGAAAGCACATTTCATAACGTCAGGGCTAAAATTAAAATTTTTATTAAAAATAATGAGAATTCTAAGTTAGATGATAATAAGGCTAACATCGGCTCATTAAATACGGGAAATATTTCAATTTCCTTACCAAAAATAAAATTACCGACGTTTAATGGCGAATTTGAAGATTGGGTAGGTTTTCGAGATGCCTTTGATACGTTAATTCATACAAACCCTGATTTAAATAATTTCCAAAAAATTTATTATTTAAATACAGCTTTAACGGGAGAAGCAGCTAAAGCAATACAAATTATAAAAATCTCTCCAGAGAATTATGAGGCAGCTAGGGAACTATTGTACAAGCGCTATGAAAATAAAAAACTTATCGTTCAGAATGGTATCAAATCACTTTTTAATTTAGAAAATGTTCAAAGAAATGCTTATCTCCCATTGCAAAGATTTCTAGATAATGCATTGCAAAATTTACAATCACTCAAAGTATATGACCAGCCCACCTCCGACACGTTAATTATTTATATTTTAGCATCCAAATTATGCGATTCAGTACGGGAAAAATGGGAGTCATTCAAACCTGCTAAAGATATTCCTACATTACAGGAATTTCTAGATTTTATTGAAGAGTATTGCAAACACCTCGGTTCTCTAGAGGCCGGTAAGCCAGATAAAAACCCAGTTAATTCGAACTACAGTCATAATAAATCAAACCGATATAATATTAATAAAAATTCGAGTGCTCATTTAAGTACTTACAAGATTAGTTGCAATTTTTGCAAGGGTTCACATCCAATTTACCAGTGTGAATCGTATTTAAAATTAAGCATAAATCAGCGTATATCTGAGGCAAAACGCTTGCAATTATGTTTAAATTGTCTAAAAAAAAATCACATAACTAAAGACTGTAAATTACAACCATGTAGAAAATGCAATAAAAAGCATAATGTACTATTACACATTGATTTCGCTAATAATATGCAACAAAACATTAGTAATAATAATAATGAACAACCCAGTACAAGCCAAAGCTTAACCGATTACGACACAGCAAATTCAAATAACAAATCCGAAAATGTTTCCACGCAATTGTCGTACGCAAACCATTGTGCAACCAATTCACAAATTTTACTATCAACAGCGAGCATTATAGTTTATGATATATATGGCAATGTCCACACTTGTAGGGCATTATTAGATCCGGGTTCACAGTCGAATTTTATAACCAATGAATTATGTAGTCGTCTAGGATTACGAAAAATGAATTTTAATTCTACGATCTCTGGAATCAGCCAATTAACTTCAAACATTAATTTCAAAACAAACCTGCAATTTAAATCACGCATAAATAATTACCAGGGAAAAATTTCTTGTCTTTTATTGGAAAAAATTACTGATTGTTTGCCTATAAATTCGTTTAGCTTATCAGAATTAAATTTACCTGAAAATATTCGTTTGTCGGATCCGAAATGTAATGTCTCAAGTAGAATAGATCTCTTACTAGGGGCAGGCATATTCTGGGAATTGCTGTGCGTGGGACAACATAATTTAGGCAAAAACAAACCTATATTACAAAATACAAAACTGGGTTGGATCCTAGGGGGAACATTAATTCAAAACAAAGATATCATTTCAAATAACTCACTATCTTATTTTAGTACCACGTGCGATAACTCTATTGACAAGCAGTTAGAAAAATTTTGGGCACTAGAAGAGTGCTCTAACAATTTTAATAAATATTCACCTGATGAACGTTTCTGCGAAGAGCACTTCACAAAAACAACCAAACGCACCGACACAGGGCGATTTATTGTAAATATTCCTTGTAAACAAAATATCAATGAAATTGGCGAATCGAGAGAATCTGCCTTAAAAAGATTATATTCACTAGAGCGCAAATTGAATAAGAATTCTCAATTAAAAATAGAATATACCAATTTTTTGAGAGAATATGAGGAATTAGGTCACATGACGAAAATATATGAAAATTCAATTTGTTTTCCGCATTATTATTTGCCACACCATGCGGTAATAAAAGAGACAAGCGCTACAACAAAGCTCCGCGTAGTTTTCGACGGATCCGCAAAAGCCTCAAATGGAATTTCTTTAAATGATACACAATATGTAGGTCCTATCATACAGAGTGATCTATTTTCCATACTTTTACGTTTTAGGAAACATGCATACGTTTTAACCGCGGATATAGCAAAAATGTACCGTCAAATATTAATAGAAGAAGACCAAAGAAATTTACAATTAATATTATGGCGTTCTAGTGTGGACCAGCCAATAAATTGTTATAAATTGAACACAATTACTTATGGTACAGCGTCTGCTTCATTTCTAGCAGTGCGTTGCTTAAAACAATTAGCGATTGATAATCGTGATAAATATCCAAGTACTTCCAAAATAATTGAAAACGACTTTTACGTGGACGATTTAATAACTGGCGCTAATTCATTTGACGAAGCCATGAATATTCAAAATGAAATCACAAACATATTACTAACTGCAGGGTTTGAACTCCGTAAATGGTCTTCCAACAATTTTAATTTATTAAATAGAATTAATTGCATTAATGAACAAGAAAGGCATCATTTTCAATCTGATTCTGGTTTACAAAATAAAACTCTTGGCATTTTATGGGATCCTAAACCAGATAACCTACTATACGCTATTAAAAAATCCTCCAAGCAATCTGGGGTAACTAAAAGATCTATTTTATCTATTGTAGCTCAAATTTTTGATCCTTTAGGACTTTTGAGTCCCGTGATAATAAATGCAAAATTAATTATTCAGAAATTATGGCAACTCAAATTATCTTGGGATGAAGCTATACCTCTTGATTTAAATACAGTTTGGTTGCGGTTTTATGATCAATTAAATAGTTTACAGATTTTAAAGATTCCAAGGCATGCCTTGTGCATAAACCCGCATATTATCGAATTACATGGTTTTTGCGATGCATCGGAAAGAGCATATGGGGCTTGTATATACATCAAAAGTATAGACAGATCCGGTCTTGTTAATATTAATTTGCTTTGTGCAAAATCTCGTGTTGCTCCTTTAAAAAACATCACCTTGCCACGCCTCGAGTTATGTGGGGCAGTACTATTGTCACAATTAGTTACGAAGGTCAGACAGTCGATGGATATTAACTTTAATAATATTTTTTATTGGTGTGATTCCACGATTACTTTAAGCTGGATCCAAGCAGCTCCGAATAAGTGGAAAACCTTTGTAGCTAATCGTGTTGCAGAAATTCAACATTTAACCGAGGCCTCCGACTGGAGACATGTAAAAACAAATGAAAACCCGGCAGATTTAATATCCCGCGGTCTATATCCGGAACAAATAAACTCCGCGAATTTATGGTGGAATGGGCCTGCATGGCTAGCAAATAGCAAACAAAAATGGTCTCTACAAGTTCCAAACATCGAGAACACTCAAATTGAAGCTCGAACCGTTGCGAATATTACTACGCTTTCTGATAAATTAGATATATTTTCCAGGTATTCATGCCTGAATAGATTAAAACGCATAATTGCCTACTGTATTAGATTCAAAAATAATTTGAAATTTCCTAACGAGAAAATTACCGGTCCTCACAGTTCTCGAACTGAACATTGCGTTAGAAAAAATAACTAGGATTGCTCAATCTGAGGCATTTCCCTCGGAAATACATAATTTGTTAAAAAACAAATCAATAGAATCTAGTAGTCCCTTGCTGTCTCTTAATCCTTTTCTGGATGAAAATCAGATTTTAAGAGTTGGAGGTAGAATAGAACAATCAAATTTCAATTACTCTAAAAAGCACCCAATAATTTTACCTGCTTCTCACCAACTAACATATTTAATTATAAAGGCTGAGCATTTACGATCATTGCACTGTGGTGCAAATCTTTTACTAGCTTCTCTACGAGAGAAATATTGGCCGATTTCAGGCAAAAATATGATAAAAAAGATTATTCGTGAATGTGTAAAATGTTTTCGAGCTAATCCGAAATTCAGCAACCCTATTATGGGCAATTTACCAAGTACGCGGTTAGAACCCGCCCCTCCCTTCTATAACTGCGGTGTAGACTATGCCGGCCCGGTGTCGATTATGAATAAAAAGGGACGAGGTTGTAAGGCAATAAAGGCATATATTTGTATTTTTATATGTTTTGTTACGAAGGCCGTCCACCTCGACTTGGTCACCGAGCTTAGTACACAAGAATTCTTAGCCGCCTTACGCAGATTTATATCAAGACGTGGGTCACCTTTAAATGTCTATTCGGATAACGGCACTAATTTTGTAGGTGCAAATTCAGAATTGAGCCATTTTTTATGCAACAACGATAATCAAGGGCAGATTATAAATTCATTAGCCGAAATTAATATATCCTGGCACTTCATACCACCTCGATCTCCTCATTTTGGTGGTCTATGGGAAGCCGGCGTAAAATCGGTAAAATTTCATTTGAAACGCGTGGCTGGTAATACAAATTTAACCTTTGCTGAATACTACACATTGCTTACGCAAATTGAAGCAGTTTTAAACTCACGTCCCCTCAGTCCTCTGTCTTTTGACCCTAATGATCCTGAACCTCTCACCCCGGCACACTTCTTAATTGGAAGAAGAATTCATTCCATGCCTAATGATAACTTGCTTGAAATATCAGACAACAGATTAAGCAAATACCAACATATACAAAAAATTACCCAACAATTTTGGCAACGATGGTGTAAAGAGTATATATGTGAATTACAAGTAAGGACAAAGTGGAAAAAAAATCTCAGTACCTTGCTGAAACCTGGAGTTCTAGTAATTATACGAGAAGACAATATACCACCACTCAAATGGCAGCTTGGGCGTGTCATTGAGCTTTACCCAGGAGTGGATGGAATAACAAGAGTCATATCCATAAAAACATCCAATGGTAGTGTCATAAAACGGTCCGTGTCAAGGGTCTGTGTTTTACCCATATATGACGAAGCTAAAAATAATTAATGATAGTTTAAGCCATATTCTAATTGGGACTTCATTTATTCACATGATTATCCATAACCTAGTTGAAAGCAAACTCTTTCAAGGCGGGCGGCATGTTTGGACCCTCGCTTCTAGTTTTTATTTATTTATTTATTTTTTAAATAATATTTCACATTTGTTTAATTATTGATCTGTACAGTTATATATTTCATAATGTATGTGTATATTAATATTGTAATTAAGTTTTATTAGGGTTTGAAGCATCCTTCTCAAATATTATTGTTCATTTGTGCACTTACATTTAATATTCATAAGTTCTTAGAATTTAGGTATCTTGTACTAAAATTTGTAGAAAGCAAATTTATGCTAATCCTCTGTTATTGTTAAGTATACAAATTGCTTAGATTTAATTTATTATACCCAATATTATTAATGTGAACCTTTTTGATCCGTCCTGGTCATTACAGGTAGAAAATACAAATACTTTGTTACCCTCACAAGTTCAGTTACAATGTAGACTCGAAAGAAGAAACACTTACTATTTGTGATACACACCGAACCTTGTAAAATTCAGTTGTAAATATACTTGTAAATATTGCGATCCTGGTTATTTCTGCTTCCTTAAGTAATCAACCCTCAGATGTGGTGCAACAGCACAACCGAGTGATTTACCCAACAATCACCACCATATACAGTATTAACACATGTCTATCTATAAGTGGTGCTATTCAATCTAAATTAATAAGTGGATAAGTTTAAGATTAATAATATTTTTAGAAGAACAGGTAAGTAACAATGGAACATTGACCTCTGAGAGCGAAAAAATATCTATTTGCAGTCCACAGACCAATCGACGCGTCTAACATATAGGCAAAATGGTAGTATAGTCAAATGTCAAATAAGACCAAGCAAGTCTAATATTTCATATTTGGACGGATTGTTCGTAGAGACTAGCGACCTGGTGCACTTGAACCCTTTAGAGTATGGGAAAAAAAATGTGTATCTAACTAACATTTTGCCGCTCGGTATATTTTACCCATCTATAAGTAAGTAGAGATTATTTAAAAAATTCTGAACCGCAATAAAACGTGCAACAAAGAAAGCTACAGGGTATTTTCCGTTTTAATGCAAATCAAAAGCAAGAATCTATAAAGAGACGCCTCTCACAAAGAGTAAAATAAGAAATCACGTAAGTCCTAGTGCTCTATCTTTTACCGTGTACCTGAGGAAGAGAGAGACATAATGAAATATAAGAGGGTATTTTCTATAACTTTACAAACTGCTTGATGTCACTGGAGGGATTTTGCTCAGGTCCGGACTTGGGGACCGTTCATAAAATACGTTTGCAAGTAAGGGGGAGTGAGGGGTATTGTTTAGCGTGACGAGATGTGACAAGGGGGGGTCTAAGGAAATGTGACGTTTGCAGTTAATCAGTTTTATTTTAATTTTTCTCTTAACTTGGCAGTTTTTAAATTTTTTTCATTACTATAGAAAGTCATTCCTAAGTACTAAAAGCCTGCAAAAAGGCCCGTTGGTTGAGAGGGAGGTGCGGGGGTGTTCCTCCCGGGCTCGGAGGTTTTTGAAGGGCCCGGGTATCATCTGAAGTTAGAGAAGCATTTGCATTAGGCGAAATGAGAGAGGTATACTTTTAAATGATTAGTCCCCCCCCATTTTTCGGAAGTGGGACCGAGGTAAATATTTAATTTCAAGGAATATGACCCCCGCGCTCTTGAAAATTTCTATCTAGAAAAATGTTCAATTTTAAGGAGCATCACCCCCCCCCCCCCTCCTCGCTCTTCAAAATAATTTCGATCGATGTAAATATTTAATCTTAGGGAATATCATTCCCACGCTATTCAAAATATTTGTTGAGATAAATAATTTATTATCAGGAATGCCACTCCCCGCTCTTCGAAATTTATATTGAAAAGTGCCGAGAGTTGTATGTTACTACCCCCGCCCCGGGCCCCGATTTTCTCTCAATGGCCCTGTCTGTAATTAGACATATGGATAGCCAAAATCGTTTATGGAGGGGCTAGCTTTTGTGACATAATATTTGTTAGGGGGGTCGCTGAAAGTGTGACAGCGTGACGAAGGGGGAGGGAGGGGTCTAAAAAGGTAAAATTCTGAGTGACATATTTTATGGACGGCCCCTTGTATAGTTTCAGAATGAAAAAAAAAGTCGAGTGAAACGCGTTTCATTTAATGATACTGCGCTCATTTTTTTTAATATTTATAAACCAGGTCGCTTTGAGTAAATAAGCGGGTTCGGTCATAAAAGAAAAAAACATTTTTCTTGGCAGATGTGAAGTTAAAGTCAATAAAACACGCATGTGCAAAAAAAATTGAGAAAAAAAAATTGCAGCGCCTGCAATTGCCAAATTAAAGTTCCGTGATAATGGTGGAGCCCACAACGGGATTGACGTCAGTGGCCTGATATAAGCTCCGGCTCCACCCTACGCGCACGTATCCTGCATAGCGCAAGCAGCGAATCACTATAATATTTAAGTTTTGTGACATTTATCGGTGGTGTTTCTTAAAATCCTAGTCGTACAATGCAACCGGGGTACCAGAAAGCCGATTCCCGAAACTTACCACATTTAAATGTGCAGATGGTGTTTGACTCAAAGCAGTGGCGCTAAATACCGTAAGTACCATACTTGTGGCATATTTTTTATTTGTATTGTATTTGTATTTATTATTTAGTGGATTTTCGATAAAGTTTAAACAAAGTAACATTTGAATACGTATATAAAACAAGCAATCTGCTAGAGAGGTACTTTCACCGTTTGTCTGTAAATTATTTTGTTTCCTGGCAATAAATTATTATTGTTTATTTATTTATTTATATTTGTTAGAATGAAAATAGGCAGAGGTACAAGCAACTGACAAATATACGTCGACGCTTTTACGCTCCGACGTTTAAGGATTATAATTAATATGTATTTATATAAGTTTACTAGATATAAAAATAAAAAATGCCGCATGTACAAAGCAGATTTAATGGAACCGCCGGCGTCGCAGGGACTCAATTGATGGGAATTTTTTATGTGACAAGTAAATATAAGGTAAACTATACCGATTTGTGTATATTAAAAACTACTTAATAAAATTGAAGATAAACTTATATGAAAAGCATTAATTGCTAACAGTAGGTATATTATATATTATATAGTGTGAGCTGCAAATGCTTTTTGAATAATTGCAAATAAATTTACACTACGTACCCACTTTCTACAGATCAGGAAGAGAAGATTATGGAGAGCGCTCAGCTCTGTCGGGCCACTGACGTCACCGCAGTAGCCTCACGCACAGGTACGTTTCTAGCCTCGCTGCGACGGGAAGATTTTCAAGTATCAATAAAACCTTTATTTTTGGACATTTAATTTTTAAATTTTATATGGTTGTTTTTTTCCATGGTTTCTATCGATTTAAGCTAAAATTGAAAATTACCGAACCCGCCTATTATGGACAATTTTTTTCAGCTGTATAGTTTCAGTGAAAATGTACACATTAAATTTCATAATTGTAAAAAATGAAAAATTAACCCAGCATTATTTTATATTTATAATAATAAAAATACACATACACATAATAAATAAAATAATAAAAACACTTAATCTGAGTCTGAAGATAAGCCGATGTCACTTTCAGAATCGGAATTTGACACATTAATTATTATAAGTGGCTTAACCAGAACATATAGAATTTGTTCTTTTTGCCAATAATCCCATATGATACTATTTGTATGGCGAACACAATCAAGCCAATTTCCGGGGGAGCCATTTTTCAAACAATGTAGAGTTATAAATCCATTTTTGGTGCCAAAATGCAAAACTATATATCTCTTGCTATCTGATTGTTTTTTATTTAAAACTGATTTGATGTTGTCAACATGCCATGTTCTAATATCACTACCATTTTGACTGACTTAAGTTGACTGACCCCAAAGCAGCTGGGAACGACACTTACTTTTTATGTTAATCAACAGCATCTTTTGGCTTGACAGTTTTTTGGTTGTCTGCGACACAGTTATATTTATGTGATATATTCAATATTCTTCACCTGAGCAGTTCAGAGTATCAATAAATAATTTGTACTTATTATCTATCATATGATTAGGCAGCAACTATACGTATTTCTGAGTAACTATTTTTTCCAAAAAAAAACACAACTTTATCTTGGACATAGTATTCACGCACCACCATACTGAAAACAAAGAATTAACGTCAATTTAGATCAGTGAAGTTAAATTCCTATGAAGCGGCGCGTGAAGTATCTGAGGGTTACACTGGACATTTAACAATGTACGAACTGTCTATTCCATGTCCAGGGCTGTGCACGCGCTCCTAGTCAAACATAGCAGACCAAGTCGACAACATAAGAAAACTAATCTATACCGTTGTCATAAGGCCAGCCATCACATACACGTCACCGGTGTTGGTGCAGCACATCGGAAACTAAGAATTTTGGAGCAATAATTCATTAAGATACACCTAAAGACATCTTTATGCACGTAACCTCCACTTCTGGCAATCGTTTTAAACAATTTTTCTCTGATCTCCATACTACCCTCGCATACCGAAGGGAAGTATTGTATTCGAGAAAAAATCACCCTCTGAGATTTTTTCGGATTTTCACATTTCAGATCATGTAGATTACGAAAATATAGGTTTTCAATTCCGTCAGTCTGTCTATCTGTTGGTGCATTAACTAAAAAACTACTTGACGGAGAACAGTCAAATTTGGTAGGTAGCTGACGCTATTGTCAGCGAAGAATTTGTTAAATTTTCACTGGAAAATAAACAGGGTGGACCGTCTAAAGGGAATAAATAATGAAAAGAAAATTTATTTTGCTCAAATTTACAATTTCCACGTTTCATGACTTCCGAAACCTATTCCAGAAAAAACATAGATGGAAAAAAAAACATTTTGCTCAAATTTAAAATTTCCACGTTTCATGGCATGCTAAACCTATTAAAAAAATTGTTATCTTTTTTTACCACTACTGTAGTACAGAAAGATGAAAAAATTTTGTTTTGCTCAAATTTAAAATGTCCACGTTTCATGACATTCTAGTTATTTCAGAAAAAAAAAATTGAAATTTTTTTTACCATTTTAGAAAACAATTTTACCACTAGAATAGATGGAAATACATTTTTTTGCTCAAATTTAAAAAAACCTTTTGAATTTTTTTAAATTTTTTTACCACTATAGAATAGAAGGAAAAATTATTTTTGCTCAAATTTAAAATTTCCTCGTTTCATGACATTCTAAGTCTATTTCAGAATAGCAATTTGAAAATTTTTTTACCAACATTTTTGAAAAAAATTAAAAAAAAGAAATTTTTTAACAACTACTATACTTCCACTCCTGTACGTGAATGTGCAATAATATTAGGAATGTGCACCTATTATAGTTTTATTGAAAAATGTACAGGGTGGTCATCCCAAGAAATAATTCAACCATGGCGGACATTTGAAAAGGTATTTGTGCAAGTCTTCCATATTTGGCACCTGTTATTTGGTATTGAATTTTTGCTGTCGTATGAGCACCCTGTATATTTTTTTGACCAAATGTTATCAAGTTCTCTTTGTAATAATAGTAATAACAATATTCCGATTACTATTCCCAATGTCATTTCGAAATTAATAATTTTTTAGCGTGACCGCCATGCACAAATAAAGAAGGAAGTTCTGTGTAAACACCTTTATCGATTTTTTTTTGTTATGATAAATTCTCTTTCGTTTCTTTTTCTTCGCCTCTGTTTGTTTTCAAAATGTGTTTCTAAGTGTTACTAAATTCTACGGTAACACTAAATTCTACAAAGTTAATCTACTATGTTAAAATAATATACATATTTTTTCTATAGTTTAAGTGTTGTGAAATTGCTGGAAGCAGGTTTTCTCGTTGAGTTTTTCCTGTCTCAGCAACCAAAATTTATCGGTACGACAGTTCAAAAGGAAGGATAAAACTTAAAACTAAGTTTTTTCCTTCCTTTTGGATTATTTTAAAGAACCAATAATTTTAATTCGCATCCTGCCAAAGGAGTATAAATTTTATTTATACATGTTGGGTTAAGTTTCCCGAACACTGCCCATCCAGCCTTTCAATTGCCACGGCGCTACTGCACCGTGGATGTCTGGCTGGCTCCGGCCAGGTGCTGGTCATACTGTGATTTATATCTTAACAAACTTGTTGATGATGATGATGACTTGAAACAAATTAACGAGAAGGTTATCAGATATGGAAAAATTAAATTATTAAAATGAGCTTTAAGCCACCAGTTCCGGAACACCGGAACCCACATTTCGCCCACTGTATTGATAGGACTACAAGCATATAATAGTGCAAACAAGTTATCAGATGCGGCTGAAGAAATACACCAGTTCTAGGTATAAAACAGTTGTGATATGTAAATAGTGCATAATACACTGAGGAGCATTACGTCAAAATTTAATTTAATATAGCAATTACATAAAAAAACAGTTATTTTCAAAAACAGCGGAGAGTATAATCACACATCTATTTTTTTTCATATAATTAATACTCTGAGATATGAAAAGCTTATTTTAATGCTGACAATCTCGTACAACAAATGACACATAAACGTTGGTATACAAGTTAATATTTTAGCATATAATAAAAACCTTGAAGATTTTAACGATTTAGGCATACGTTATGCACTCTGCATCATTGTGAAGGCAAGTATCAAAGTCTATACTGATTATCTGACAAGGAAGCACAATACAAACGTAGTGAATTTAAATTTTAAATTAATTGCTTTGTTATACTTTTATACATTTTACTAAGAATTTTTTATTCCATTTAATTAACGATTATTTATTATTTATGTCGCTTCATAGGCGTAGAAACAGGTGTGGCTGAATCGACTTTTGAGGAAAGGACACGTCTCTGAATGAAATTATGTAATGGACAATATTTTACATTTTTGATCTGCTTTCTGTAAATAGTTCTTTCTTCGTTGTAATTGTTTACTTTTACTTTCCTAGCTTACCCGAAGTATTGGAAAAAATCACACTCGGAGATTTTCGTTTCACATTTCAGATTAAGTAGATTACAAAAAGGTATTTCAATTCCAAGTCTCTATTTGTTCTATCTGTCGGCTTATTGGCGCTATATACAGGGTGTAGTCAGTTTCATGTCATTAAAAAAAACTGGTAATGGGGACCGACTAGACAAACAAAAAACCTTTATAACTTTTCCCTCTAGGGGCACTGAAAACACTGATCTAGGTTAACATATTTAATATTATGGTAGACAACTATTGACAACCACTGCTTTTCTTGGTCGATGGACTTGTACTTCCCAATTATACAACTTTTAAATTGTCATAAAAAAAGTGCTGGCCGGCACACGCGGTGTCAAAGGATCATCGACCGCCTTTGATGTACCGCCTCAACTGAACTGAGGCAAGTATAAAGAGGTAAATAATTCGTTCTCTCTTCGTGCACAATTGCAAGCAAATAATGGCCATAGAGGTTTAAACAGAGCATTTCTTTACATGTGTGTTTTTTAATTTGGAACAAAATATTGGATTGTTTATAATTTAGAAAATTTAAATGTGGTTTATTAATATTTGTAACATAAATGAGTGTCCTGGGTTAAAAGCTTACTACCTACCTAAATGATTCAAAATCTCTGCGTCTGTATCAATACACAGTCCGGTACGTCGAATTATGTACATACGCACTTCGTTCAACACTAAACACTAAACTATCAACTAACGTTGTCAATAAAGAAAAATAAAATAAAAACTTATTGGTACAAAAGCCAAAAAGAAATACAAAAAGAACGAACAAGTAAATTGTTTCTGTACGTAATCAAGAATTTGACAATTTGAACGGTAAGTCAATAAAATAAATCTTAACTATAAATACACAATGACGCGAAATTAAAAAAAACAAAAACAACGAATGGCGGGTTGGACGTGTGTACATAACGAAACACCGACAGTAACTAAAATATTGCACAAGGGAGAGTTGGAGTATAGTTTTCTTCAGATCAGATCTAGATCTAAACCTACCTCAATATTCCAGCAGTTCTCAAAAAATTTTATTGAAAATTTGCGAAATTTTTGTTTATTTTTTTTTCCAAAACTATGAGCTTTAGACCCCATGTTATAAGGTTTTTTTGTTTGTCTTGTCGTTCCCTACCACCAGTTTTTTAAATGACATGAAACTAATTACACCCTGTATAAACATAAACAACTGTAATTTTTTAAACGGTTTTATATATTTTATATTTTTATTTTATTATTATTATTTTTTAGCTTACTCTGTGTCTTGTGTGGGTCAAATCTAGTAATTGAAATTTTACCCCCTTCCTGTCGACCGATTGATCTGAAATTTGGCACACACCTTTAGTTCTGATGATAATACAATTATGTGTATTCACTATCATTGTAAATCCAAGATGGCCGCCGCCACAAAATGGCGGATTGAATTTTTTTCAACCCCCTCAATATGGGTATCGAATGAAAGGTATTAGCTAGTAGAATACAGTATACCATGAAAAAATGCAAAATCCAAAATGATCGCAACTACAAAATGGTGGATTACTTTTTTTTCCAATCCCTTCAATATGAGTATCAAATGAAAGAGCTTGACAAGTAGAATATAGTACGCTTTATAAGTAACTAAAATAAAAAACTTAAAAACCAAAAACTTGAAAATAAAATAAGTAAAAATTTTTTTAAGTTAAACGGTTTTATTGTAAAGAAACATAATAAGGAACAAGGAAAAAAACTAAAATCCCGACAAATCTGGGAAGATACGCAGTAGTAATTTAGGTCGAAGTGGGCGCAATACAGTGGTGTGTGAACGAAATTATAAGGAAAGGAACTGTTAAAGAGTCCATTCCATTTTCCGACAGTCAAGCGGCACTAAAAGCAATCGGTTACATATGAAGTCAGAATAAAATGACCGTGGCATGGGTATCAGGACACCAGGGACACAAGGGAAACGGCCGATTAGTTGGCCAGCAAAAGCGCTTCTAAGACTCGAATCCTTTTACGGTGTGGTTAAGTCATATACACGAGCATCCATTGATAAATGGATACAAACTAAATTTCTCGAATAGTGGAAAAGTTTGTCACGGCAGAGATAGGCCAAAGAGTTCATTAAAGAACAATCGGTCAAGTTTACAGAGGACCTATTATGCAAAATAGAAAGGCCATTAGAATAAAAGTGGGTCCTCTAATCGGGCACTGCCGATTTAATATACATTTGAGTCTAATAGGTCAGGCAGATGAAGTAAGATGAAGATTCTGCCAAGAATCAGAGGAAACCTCAGTTCATACTGTACCATTGTGAAGGCCTAGATTGAGAATCCAACTACTTGGCGGCGAAAATCAAGAGCTGTTAGCTCTACTAAGGGACTCTTACACAAGTCTTACAAAAAGGACAAAGCTGGATAAGAAGCTCTAAGGAAAACAAGCAAGAATGCCACAATAGATCTTCAGGGGTCGCGGTGGTCGAGGCCAATCAGCCAGCTCATCCTTTCTCTATCAGTTTGTTCATTTGTGTTGATTTATATCAATTTTGATACACGTTATCTCTCACACTCACATTATTTGTGATAGCACTATCTTTATTTAATTGCTTGAAGCTGTTTTAAATCAATACAAATGAACAAACCTTAAATCTAAACTAAAAGTAAAGAATTCCTCGCCTTCCAGCATCGGTGACTGGACTTAGTAGAGGAAATAGGCCGTCAAATAAGTAAAAAAAAACATTTTTATCGATAGGGTAGGATAACAGCATTCTTACGTAAACCGCCAAAAGACACATACTGACGCTTGCAGATTATGTCAGTATGTCATCCAACACGAGTGAGGTTAAGACTGACAAAGGTTATAACGTTCACGTCGAGTGTTTTGTTGACTAAAGTGCCAGTATATTACAAACAGATTTTCTTTTTTGTGTTCATATTGCTTTTCCTTGCGAAATTCTATAAAAATATTGTTTACTATAACTATAAAGAAACAAACAATAATTCACCTACGATTTACAACTGATGAAACTTACATTAAGTATGAGTGTATATTTGCTCTATCATATATTTTACTTCAAACCAAAACAATTTAATATCATTATTTATTTATTTCACTTAAATTCGCACCGGGACTCTATCAGCGAACAGACTTTAGTAGTGCACGTGCACATACATCCACCCATAATTATTTACATGGGCCTACTCTTATCAATTTAAATTAACAAATGATAACAAGCAGCGAAGAATAAGGTCTTGAGGTGGATCTTGGACACACCACTCTAATTTATTAAATAAAACACACGAAAGTGATTTCTCTCATACCAGACGCCACTGGTTCGACCTACAGTTCAGAGAACGACATAAACGACCTAAAATTAGAAATAGATACACACAAAGAATTGCCAACTATGATAAGTTAGCAAAAGCGCCTACTAACATAAATAGACCAAAAAGATACAAACCTCAACACTCGCACTTTGATTCTTATTCTGAAATCATGTAAGTTTGTTATATTCTAAACAAAATGAAAAGGACTGTATTGGGTTAAACAGAACTTCTAACAAGTTTCTTCTTTATACTTCGATTTGTACCTATTATAAATAATCTTCTTCTCTTTATGAAACTACCCATAATTTCTTGGGTGAAGATCTTTAAACTGCCGCAGACTATGTAATGCATTTGACAGTCATCAAGTCGTCATACTAATCTATTTCCACACGTGTTGAATACAATATTGTTTTACAACCGCTAAAAAAATTATAAAAATAGATTTTTCAAAAAGTCAGTCATGTATTTAAAAATGTGCATTTGTGTTTAAAGATGTGCATTATAAATTATTTATGAAAATAGTAGTATTTCAACAGCAATTAAAGTATGTTGATTGCCTGTATAATTGTAATTTTTCGCACTAAGTAATCTAATTGAAAGTAGTGCATACTTTCAATTAGATTACTTAGTGCGAAAAATTACAATTATACCAGGCAATCAACATACTTTAATTGCTGCTGAAATACTACTACAAAACAAAAATTTAAAAAAATTATATGTCTAGACATGTCACAATAGGAATTCCAAATAACAATATTACTATAATAACACCAATTTTTGCAGTGTATTGTCATCAACAATGAACAGCAAATAAATGGAGCTTGTCGAAAAAAAAATAACTCTTGCGAATGGGTATTTTTGTTTTTAAATATTTGCATTTGTATAACATTTCATTTAACACATCGTATTGAACATAGTGCGTGATAAAACATAATAAATTAATATATATAAAACATTGACATTCTCATGCACTACATATATACATAATCTGATACCTGCTCACTGGACACACACAAAACCTAATTATGTAGACAATCACGCGATTCAATTGGTTACTGATGAAACTATTTATTTTATATTTAACAATGGAATTGTTTAAAGAATCGGTAGTGTAACGCCATATGTTACGAAAATATGCAGAATCTAATAGAGGAACCGTAGAAGCTATATGCTATTAGTCTAGTATCATAGGGTCCGTCAATATTCTTGACTAAAGATGACGGTCTCGGATGATTAGGGGTCGAGCTTGAGCTCTTTGCCCAAATCATCGCTGTAGACCTGGACCGGCCTCGTAAGGGGTGGGTCTGCTTTTTCGCCTATCCCCCCCGCAAATGCGGACGGTATTGGCGATCATAGGGTCCACTCGCATGGATGTCCTGCCAAGTTTGAAAACTCTTTATTTTCTGATTATTTAAATCTACTGGATCATCGAATGGCATGTTGGCATTTCTTAAAATGGATTTTTCTCCTGTAATATATAAATCAAGATGGCAGACAGGGCTATTTGAAAAAAAAATTCGTATCTCCCGTCGTAGTTGTCCGATCTTTTGTTTCTAAAAAAAGGGAAATACTTCAAAAAGTATATGTTTTACTATAAAAAATACAAGATCTAAGAATATTTAATATCTACCTAAAAATGTTGCAAACACTAACTTCTTTAAATATTTTTTATTTGAAAAACAATAAGTTACATGGAAAAACAGTTTAAACAAAAACTGTGTAGAATTTAATGCTGAATGCAACGATGCAGTTTATTGAGTATTGATTAAACAATAATGCTCTAAAATTTAAAAATCATGGCGCGCTACAGGTATTGTGGAAGAATATTGCGATGCACAATAAGGTGAGTTCGGTCGGGCACATAGGTAATTAATGGGACTCTCATAAGATCATATAGCTTCTCTAAGTTAAAAATTGCATTTAAGCCATGTCAGAAATGTTTTGAATTTTTTAGTGGCAAAGAAGGCAAAGTGGCAAGCTTTTTCAAAACGGCGGATTAAATAAATGTGTCTTTATCATTATCACATCATAAAGTAATAGTTTGACTAAATCTTATATAATCTAACGACCTAAATTGCATCTTTATATAAAATAATAAAATAATTCTTAAGTTATCTGCATGTCATCACCTTCTAAAAAATTGTTGGATATTCGTAATATGTTAAAGTAAAAATACCACAATTTGCCTGATTTATCTTCATATTCTTCCATGATCGATGGAGTTACTGAATCTGGGGTATTTGCCCAAAAGAAGTTTCCTGCAGAACACTGACAGGCTGCTGTGCAAACTTTTAATTTTTTTTTTTCAGGAACATATCATTGTTTGCCTTCTTGTAGCTAGATTTGACAAGCTTAATTTTACAGCTCTTGAGGCGTGCGGGTTAAGCATGGAGACTGGTTCTAAATATTCGTGATTTTTTCTCCACCCACAGAGACTAGCACCTGGCAAATTTTAGATATTTTCATTCGGTATTCTCCATACTGTTGCAATATAATGGACCCTAAAATAAAATAACAATCAACCCCAAACCCATCAACTGTGGATGGTAGGTTATCTCCTTTTCGATTCTTGAGAATCTGCTGGTTATATTTGTCCCTACAAAGGCATGGAAAAAAATGCATGTGTCCGATAGTTAATGATTTGACGACTTTTCCAATATCTATTCCTTTTTCAGTTTTTCTTCGACTGGTTACACGACTTTCTTTGGTAATTGCTCATAAAAACTAACCAGAAGCACAAACACATCTGTATATGGACTGTGCACAGAAATTTGTATGCCTTTTGCACATTTTTTATTTGAAATTTTATTCCATATGGCCTGTTGTTTTCAAGATATAAAATGATAAATAAAATAAAAAAATAGAAATCTTAGTTTTTTTGGGAATATTCCATTGGGTATTAAATATTTTTAACTCCAGTATTTTTTTCGTAATTATATTTTTTTGTAAGCATTTAATTTTTTTGAAATTGAAAATTGGTCAAACATCATTTTCAGAAATGCCAACAAGGTGATCCCGTTGGCTTATATTTTCATAAAATAAAGCGTATTAAAACTTGGCAAGACATCGACGCGAGAGGTCCTTTTTGAGCCCTATGATAATAGACTATATACGAGTCGTGTGTATAGGGAGGTATACACGTTTAAAATGTAACAAATGTTCGGTCGCGACCGCCGGACGCACGGGCAGTTCAATCGGAGTGTTCTTGGTATCATTGTATAGGTTGGCTCTTTCTACGTCGTATAAAGGTGGTCCGGAGTTTCCACGGTTACAGGGAGGAAAATATTGGACTCCTATATTTCAGACTGTCGATGTTTAAAGTGCACTATAAGTGAACTTAGCGCGAAAATTAAATTTTCCGAGACACTTAGGGTAAGGGCTAGTTTCATATGTAAGGATAGCAAGTTAATACATGATTTTCAAAGGCGAGAAAAATATAAAAACGACTTGATGATGGCGGGTGGAAATATGTAGGTAGTTAATGTGAATCTTCTTCTTGATAACTACGTTTATTTTCAATGTGTTAGAAGTTTACTTGGTGGCGAATTCTGTAATTTTTTTAAATATTATTTTATTTTTCTGTTTCATATTTTTATGCCACAATACGAAATTTTTGTATCTAAAAAAATGTGCAGTTGTCCTCAAGGTATTTCCAGAATCCATTTTTTTTATTTTAGATCTCTATAAATTATAAGAATTAATTAATTTTATTTCAGGTGAAAGTAGATTAGTATTTTTGGTGTCAAGTAACTTTTATAGATTATGTTACTTTTGCGGAGAAGTCAAGCGTATCCTATCACAACTATTTTTAAACTGATTATTTACGATTTTGTCACTCAAGTTTATGTAAAGTTGTTATATTGTTTCATATTATTTATTATAGCAACAAAAAATGTATTTTCTTACAATTACGATGAATTACGTCCATTCTTAGGCATCAAAATAGTTTTTAATAATATCCTTCTCACTCTCAGCGGCTATTGCATTATATTAATTACACATACACACACACCAAGTTTAAAAAAGGCCATTAATCCAGGCAATAAGCCGGGAAAAAGCTAAAATAAAATAAAAAAGACATGTAGGTCCGAACCGATTTTTTTTTGCATTTTGCATTCGACTCATAGCCATTAAAACCTTTTCGGTCACCCCTTCCAACGCTAAAAATGGCCGAAATTTGGCCCAATTTTTCAAAATTTTCAACTCGAGTTCTATTTTTGGCAAAAAAGGGAAATTTGGAATACAGTATTTACCGAGTGCGAAGATAAAGATTCGCGGGAGAATTTCAATGTAGATGATCCAATCCTTGAAAATGAGGAATCTGACGATGAATATGATTGAACTCATTGTAAATAATCGTATCTTTTGTTATTTTAATTATAATGTATTTTACGTTAAACTGTATAGAAAATTATGGTATAAAAAGTAAAGAAAGGGCATAGTTATAATTTGATATTATTTTTATTGAAATATGCAATAAAATTTGAAACAGTCAATTAAAGAATGTAATAAAAAAATTAAATATCTGTGTTATTTCTTTCATAATTAATAATCACATTATCCTACACAGAGAGAAAGAGAGATGAATAGTTTCGTTTGTTTTTTGGAAAGAACAGAACTCGAGAGTTGAAAATTTTGAAAAATTGGTCCAAATACGGTCATTTTTGGCCCCCAAGGGTTGGAGGTGGTGACCGATAATGTTTTAATGGATATGAGTGATCCACATCACCTCAGGAATCGAAAAAATTCGGACCTACATGTCTTTTTTATTTTATTTTCCGGTTTGTTGCCTAGACTACAATTACTTTTGAGCAAGGTATACCCACCTGTATTCTGAGCCGCCGAATCTGATGTCGTCGTCGGAATTGCTCCACTACATCAGGATTTTTCCTTAACCTCAAAAAATTGCTTAAAATCAGTGAAAGGCTTAGTTAGGAGGGGATTGGGGCAAATCCTGACGTGATGTAGTGATTATGACGACGCATCGGATTTAGCGGCTCAAAATACAGGGGTTTCATGCTCTGCTCAAAGGTACATGACTATTTTGTTGTGTACCTCCCTAGTAGCACAACATATGGGACCAATATATAATCCATATAGGACCAATACATGAATATTGGTCCTATATGGATTATATATTGGTGTAATATTGGTGCTACTAGGGCTGAGTTATTAAATCTTTGACATTTGATACCCGCGCCTTCGCCATAATTAAAGAATGCAAATTCTTTGCGTCTATTTGAAAATTATAAAAAAGAGTAATGCGATAAAAACGGGCATAACTTCTTTACTGTAAACATCTGAAAATTATGTAAAACATACAACAAGGAAAAAAATGAAGGAACTGTACTTTTTACAATGTCTCTTTTCTGTGCACATTGTATTATTTAATAACACATACCATGTAGTTTTCAGCAGAGCATACTCCCCTGTATTTTGAGCCGCTGAATCTACATGGCCTTGTTTTCATTTTGTGTGCCTGTGTTATTTTAAGTTGTTTTCTTCTATACTTGTTTAACCTTATACACATTATAATTCGCTTTACTGCGAAAAGAGCTTGTGTTCACTTTTTAATTATTTGAAATTTAAATCAGCATCGAGGCGTCATGCCTTTTAATTGCCACGCCGCCTTGCAGCGTGGATGTCTGTCTGGTTCCGGCGCGTGTACTTGATTGATTGATTGATTTGCCAGCGTAAGGTGGACATTGCTGCCGATTTCGGGCATCCATAGAGGTTCGTTCCAACACGCAGCTTGGTCGTCCGTCGAACACGCCCAACGGACGGCAAAACCGCGTGCCGGAACTAAATCTCGGACGTTTTATATACCGCCAGACTGGCTGCATACGCCGGGTTGGACATTGGACCTGCTTGTTGTCAGCAGCGAGAGCTGCATGACCCATGGGGTGGGAATATAGGATGGGAAATGTAGATGTTTGAGAGATACTTTTTTAAGTTTCCATGCTTCTATTAAGTTTCCATTTGTCATCATCGGCTGGGGTGTGCAGGTGTTTGCGAGATGCTTTTTTTCAGTTTCCATGCCTCTTTTAAGTTTTCATCTATCATCATCTCCTTATTTTTCTTCTTCTAAGTTTTCTGTTTCTTCTGTTTCTGAAGTTGGCAGCTTTTATTATTTATTTTATTTTTGTTTTTATTGTTGCTGGGAAGGGCCCTATTTCGTGGTAACAATATTTTTTGCGCGTTATGAGAAAAGAGGTCCGAAGGGATAGTTTGCTCACCTTGTATGTCGTTTCTTTGAAACAATCGGTTTCAATTTCCGCCTTCCAGTTCCGGGCAGTTTTTCCATTTCATCACCTATATGTTATGTTTAATACCTTTTCAATTTTAATCTCAATTTCTTATTTAAATATTATTAAAGAGATAAATAAATACATCAATGCTAATGCTACAATAAAGAAACAAATAAACACTTATCTCCCTTCATTCACATCTGGCTCGCTGGTTGTCTATTATGTCTATATTGCCCATGTTGCTTTCCACACACTTGGAGAAGGGATGGATCGCAGGTAGTATAAATTTTACGATCTTCCAGCTATAGTGCACTAATACCGACACTGTTTCTGTTTACTTTTATTCTTAGGGATCATTAGCAAACGCGTTTCGTTAATTTTCAATTATTATTATTAATTCGATGCGTGCTTTGTTCCTCCACCACTAGACTTCATTTCACGCAGAATTTTTTAAATCTACCGCTGTCTAAATTTATCGAGTTTTAACCGATTCTTTTCGTGTTTTCCCTGGGAGCATTAATAAACACGTGCGCTCTCGACCGCACCCCAACTAGAACTCACGCGTGTGCTTGATGAGGAAAAATGTTGCTATTTAATTCAAAATAAAGTTTAATTGATTTGATTTGGAACATTTACCAGTGAGTTCGAGAATTAAGCCCCAGGTTGGTGTCAGTGCGTAAGGATTCTCATGCATGTATCACATAGCATCTCACCTTGTAGTGTTGTAGGACATGATGGATAGGGATCTGGTCAATTTGAACAAATTCTAAACTTAACCGAAACTCCTTTTACCAGAGGACAAATTAAACAAGTTTTTTATAGAGATGGATAATAAATATAGAGATAGGTAATAAAATTTAGTATTAATCAAGGTAACGAATTCAGAATTCTGACTTATAACTCAGAATTGTAGCTCAGAACTTTGACTTATTACTCAGAATTCTGAGTGGAGAGTCGAAGCTGTAAAAACTGGTATTAAAATTGTTGCCATGACAAGAGTAATGCTGATTATTCTCTTCGCACCATACCGATTAGATTTTGTTTAATATACAAAATTTAAAGTAGAACATAACATTCTATATAAATGTCTTTGCTATATACCTAATGTTAGCCAAATACCAGAGCAATAAACCGATGCCAAATTTTTAATAATTCATAAGTTACAAGACTTGACAAATGTTTAGGCGTTCCAACTATATTGTCGTTAAGTTCTGTTTTTTATTTTTACCGCTTCTCGTATAATGTTCACAAATATTATAGCGCTGTACCAGCATCAAACGTTACTGCTCCCATGACATCAAGCACACACACAAATATCATTCTACGTCTACGCATAATTCTAGCATAATATCAACTACGCAAAGCAAGGTACCCTTACTTCATTTACAGTATCCCCTCTCTTGTAATGCGTGTAATGATGTAGTGAAACCTTCACTACAGTAGGGAACATTCACTGTGAAGTTCATTCATATTTTGACAATCAGAAAATGTTTGACCTAATCATTACATAATGATGACATAAGCTGTGAGAGCAGTTTTTAATTTCATGACCATTTTTGACCCAGCCAATATTTGATATCACATTATTTCCGTTTCCGAGTTCATAACATCCGACAGAAACTGCAAGATGGGTATCCACGGAAAACACTTGTACAAGTCTTATAAGGTACACTGTATACATACATATTACAAACAAATTTTTGATATTTAAAATGTTAAGTTCAGGATATGGTAATTTTTATTAGCCGGCAAAATATTTCAGTAAAAAAAGAGGTTCCAACAAAAGAATTATTCAACAGACTTAAAATTATACACTCTCTATCAGTTAAACCAAATTTTATCGATTGGTAACTGTATCACCGTAGAATCGACATCGAAAGTATTAACGAGAAAAAACTGTTCCGTTGAGAAACAATAATTCAGCATGTTCTTGCCAATGTCCTCAGTTTAAGTACACCTGCACTGGACGGAATTCCGCGGCCGGTTCTTTCGAGTGCACATGTACTCAACAGGATCGATAGTTCGGCGAAATGCGGTTAGACAGGGAATTCGCTCTAAACTCCTCGGTACATGTGCACCGAGAAATGAATACGTCTCCGTCTCACATTATTTTTAAGTACATGAAACAAAGGATGCTCTGTAATTATTTCCTGGTGCAATTTAAATTAGCTTAACTAGGCATGTATTTTTATTATATTATAAATAGGCAGTAGCAGATGTGAATGACTGACTATCATATTGAGACTATATCTACTATCAAGATTATACATGGGTCATTGGGCATGTGTCAACTATGCATTTGAGAAATCTGGAATAAATTAAAAAACCATATTTTTTGTTATAAAATATCACTGTTGTGAGTTTAGTCAATATAAAAATGTTGTACCTACCATAATAATATCGGACACGTAGTTCGATTAAAACATTTTAATTTTTTATTATCTGAACAAGGTAATAGATAACTGACTATTACTTTATTACAACTGAACAAACATTGTTATCAATAATTGTCGATATTTGCCGGCTTTGGCATACCTTAATAAACGACGAAAAAGTATACCTACCCCAACAGCATGAAGTATTGGGTCAACGCAACGTACAGTTCATATAGGGTCATTATTTATATATTGATCCTATATGGACTATAAATTGGTCCAATCTTTTGGACTGCTGCTGGGGTAAATTACCTAGCTGTGTATAAGCCTGTGACTGCTTCACGTGTCCTAATTCTTGAACCAAAATAAGGGGGGAAAACGATGGGTTTAGAAAAATATAGACAATAAAGAAAACATTTTTGTAATTAAAATACTAGATTTAAAAGTCACATTGAAAGAACTTTGTTTTTATTGGAGAAATAATTATAACTCTGTGTAGATAGGATTATTTTTGCCTCCACGATACAAACACACATCATATCGAGGACTGTTTGTGTTTTATAGAAAAGCAAAATGCAATTGCAACCAGTTGGTATTCACACGTTGTTTACATCGAACTTCAGCTCTTATTAGTTAACATAACCAATGTTAAGAGACACGGTGGTTGGAAATCACCTAATGTTACAAAAGGGTACCACGAAAACTTCCTGGGGAACCAAGTAAATATAGTCCATGAAACCCCATCTCTTTGGGGAGAAAGACCAAGGTGGGAGGTGGTAAAAGTTAACAGTTTTAGGGGGGACCGCGGGCCTCACAGCCCCTTTAGAAAACATTTAAGAAAACATTAGTGACTTTGGACGTTAAAAAGTAAAAAGTTTGGGTAAAAAAATTTGTAAATAAATAAAGTTACTCGATAAGTGTATAAACTTGTTTCGAGAATGTAATACATTAATAAATAGGTACATCGTAAAATTATATAATATGAAAATCATGCATGTGCAGTATGTATACATTATTTGATACAATTAAATATAAATACAAACATATTTTGTATAAAACTAATTAGTTAAAAATTACTAAGCCTACTTCATAGACCAAAACAAATACATATGTGCACATACATACACACACACATATACATAAAAAAACACAGACAAATCCAATCAACAATTAGAAGAAAAAATACAGTTTTGGAGCAATAGGAACATTTGGAGTGACTTCCCTAAATAGGGAAAGGTGAATATGACTAAAAGAAAATGTGGTTTATTAATATTTCCACACATTTAATCATAAACAGTTATATACACTCACACAGCTAGCTAGGCACATATATGCACATACACATCTATACATACATATACATATACTTTTATAGACATACATTCCCATATATTCCAATTTCACATACAATAAAACCATATAATGATAATAGGTATATTTATATATATTTCTATTTTACAGTTTACAGTTAATTATTCGTAATGGCAATGTTGTTATGGATTATTTCTCTTGGTAAAAATAATATAAAAGCTTTTAATTTCAGTTAAAAAAAATGGTTCTCTCTTTCAGAACATCAGGAACAGTGTTGTATAATTTTGGGCCTAAGAATGCAAAAGATCTGTGTACTACAGATTTTTCCATAAATGAAGATACATGTTTATTTCGAGTACAATATTCATGACGATTTAGCAAGGCTGGTTTTTTATGTATGTGGTGATTTACATTGCTATTAAAGTAAAATAGCTGTTTTATGCAAAAAATCCTAGCGTCACTTTAAGCCAGATTGGGGTAGGACAAATTTTGATGTAACATTAGTTTTAAAAACCATTTTTGTAAAATTTCAAAAGGCTTTATATGATTTTTGGACATTCCACCATAGCTAATTCTTTGTTTAATATAAATTTTTTAAAACTTATTTTATTTTGTTATAATCATATTGAAACATTCTTTATAGGATTTTGCAAACAGCAGAAAAAATAACTATCTATAACTAAAAGAAAAACTTTGTGTAGAAATGTTAATGAAATCTTTGCATTCTTTCGATAACCTGAATTCTGGTTATGCTAGCAAATTAAAATCCTAAAATGAATTTGTCTAATTTCTTATTTGACAATTCTCATTCTAACACTAGCATCCACACAGTCCCCTACGGCCATGCAGATTTTGGACATTATGGGAGATTACACTTATCCAGAGCTCGCGGATATGGACTTGGTACATGGAGAAAGTGGTGGAAATGCAGCTGGTGCGGAAGAGCGCTAGAACAATTGCAACGACGTATTTTAATGTGCATAGAAACCATAAAAAATGATCCGAATTTACCAAATGTGTTGAACGGAGTAAGTATGTTATTAGTTCGACGTACCGAAATGTGTATACGTGGAGATGGAGGTCATTTCGAACAATTTTTGTAAAAAATTCAAAAGAATTGTTCAGTTATTGGGTGTTACCTATTGGGCATTAAAGGTATGATTATTATTATTAGTATTCGTTGTCTTGTTTTTATCTGTTTATTATTGTTTACATTGATTTTCATAGAGACCAAAGACTTGATTTTTAGTTTTCGATACCTGATTGGGAAAAATTATGCGTTCAATTCGTTAAAAAAATCAGATTTTTTCCTAACTTAAAATACACAACTAATTTCTGTTATCGTATCTCGGACGTCTAACTGTTCGTTTTCCAATTTCATAAAACAATTACTAATTTTTTAAGCTTTTAACACAATGTTGGAAATGTTAATAAACCACTTTTAAATTTTATAAATTCTTATAAACAACAATAAAAGCTACAATGGCTTTGTTCCAAATTAAAAAAACACATGTAAACAAATCCTATTTAAACCCCTGCGGCCATGCTATGCTTGCGCTGTGCTGAAAGAGAAGGAATTATTTACATTTTCATAATTAGTGGTATAAAAAGTTCAATACAAATAATCCCATCAAAGTGCCGCACTTCTACCGACGGGAATACAAGTCGGGTATTACAGTTTTTTATTATTTCTAATATTCGGAACTATAACATCCATTGACCCTCAAAAATAGTGGTTCTCAAACCTTTCCTACCATAACATTAAAAATGTAAACCCAGGTCAGTTTTTTTCAAAGTGCCCCTGGAGAAAAAGGTCATATAGGTTTTCTGTTTGTCTAGTCGGTCCCTATTATCAGTTTTTTTTAATGACATGAAACTAGTTACACCCTGTATACACATTGATAAATATGAGAGGAATATACACTTCGCAAAATTGTGTAGTCAGTCTAAAAATTTCACAAACATATTTACCTATATTGTTCAAGATTTGGAAAGGGTACCTACTTTCTTACGGCAGATCTATTGACACATCAGGTCCCTAACTCGATCTATCAATATTTCTGCCTTTTCCAAATTTTTTAAAGCTGCATTTTCGGTTGAATTATTTCATTTAATGACAAGTAAGATAGCTTACAGCTTGAAGGTTGATTTTTTTTCCATGGGAAGTACCAAGTAAAATAATTCCTCAGATTTTAAATGGAAAGTAGTCTCATTGGACCAGTCAAGAATACATTTGCATGTCTGAGCTCCTGCAACTCGTACTAGGATGTGTTTATTCGTCCTGTAAAATATAACGCTTTCCGGACTAGTTCCATAAATAACTATTTTATTAACAATAATAGTTATTTACTTACTCTCATATCAATGTATTCTAATATATTGTAATGAATTTTTGAAACACCCCGTATAACAAACAAGTTATTATGCCCAATGAGATCTACATAATCTTTATTTATTGCATAATAAACCTTAACTTGACTTTCACGAGTACAATACCTAGAGATTTTGTCAATTATTGAAAATATGCATTTTCAAGTTTACTAGGAATGTACTTGAACGTGTCAAGAGATCAATTTTTGAGTAGTAAATCAGTCATTCATCAATTGGCCTATTTTAAGTGTTTAATCAAAATCTAATAAAATGTTTCGCTTGAAATGAGTTTATTCAATTTGGAACTAATATCCTTGTTATTTTTAACTACGGCTAATTGGTGTGACAACGCGATGTTGCTATTTTAATTGTGCTTTTTACATCATCCCAGCTGTACTTTTTATTTACTATTGAGTTCTCAAAGAGTAATTCTAATTTTAATTCGCCGCTTAATTAAAGATACAGTTGAACCTCCTCAACTCGAAGTTCCTTTTCGCGAATTTCTCTGTAATTTAGAGTTTAGCTGTTGTCCCCTGCACTGTATTATGGTATAGACATATACAGTACCTACAATAATTATTTTAACCAGGCCAAAATAACCACACGTTACTGTAAGTTACTATTTTTGTATTTAAATACGTATCCAGCGGGCAGTAGCCCAAATACAGGGGGCGCCACTAGTAACTACAATAAAAATAAATTCCATAAGAGTATATGAAGTGTTCTATTTTTCACGTTACATTTTGTCAAATTCAATTTAAAATTAGAAACAATTATTAATGTCAGTCATTCTCTTACGTAAAAAACCGCTGCCTAAGGAATCACTACTTCCACATCCAGATTTTCCTTCCAAGTCTTCTTAAAGGCAAACTTCTTGACTATATTTGTACTTTAGTATGCGGAAATAATTGGTCATAGAATTTTAATAATATTTGGGGTAGATGTCAGAAAAACTTACAGAAGTTGCAATTTAGCAAGCTTCGTTAAGACATTGAAAATGAACTTGGCTAACTTTCAAGCCTGATATACATATACAAAATCTGCAAAATGTATAGGGGATGGAAATAAAGAAAAGTTTTAGAAATTTTCAAACTTATATTAAAGTACGGATAAAAAATGTAAAAAGTTAAAAATTCGGAGTAATTGTAATAGGCTTTACATTAATATTCCACAAAAAATGGGTTTTGTAAAAAGGCGAGAACATGATATCAAAATTTATCAGATACACAAGTTTTACATAAACGACGCTAGGCGTCGGTCAACGTCGAGACGTAAAATTGCAAGAAAATGAATTTAGATATTACAATTGATCAAATACACAAGTTTTACAGAAACGACGTAAGGCGTGGGTCGGCGTCGAGATAAAATACAAGGTGAATCTAGGTATCAAAATTAATCAAATACACAAGTTTTACAAAATCGACACTAGATGTTGGACTTCGTCGAGACGCAAAAATGCAAGAACATAAATTGAGGTATCAAAATTGATTCAATACACAAGATTTACAGAATCGAGGCTAGGCGGCGAGACGAAAAACTGGAAGAATGTGAATCTAAGTGTCAAAATCTAACAAATTCAGAAATTTTACAAAAACGACGCTAGCGTCGGTCAGCGTCGAGACGTAAAAATGCAAGAATATGAATCTAGGAATCAAAATTTATCAAATACACGAATTTCACAAAAACGACGTTAGGCGTCGGTCGGCGTCGAGACGTAAAAATGCAAGAACATAAATTTAGGTATCAAATGGAAAATATTATACAAAATTTTAGGGCCTACGTGTACAAAATTTAAAGTCAATGTCTTAAGCCGTTTCGGAGAAAACGTGTTGACAAAAAAAAAGTTAGACCGACAGACAGACAAAAATTTTTTTTACTCAAAAAAATCTCGACGTTTCATGACATTCTAAACCTATTTAAAAAAAATCAAATTTTTTTACGATTACTATACTTCCAATTCACTACGTAGATGTGGAAGTAAAACACCATCATCATCATCATCATCATCATCAAACATATTTATTTTTTGTTTTTAGTACAGTTAATGCTTCCCCGGATCATGACCCGGAGCCAACCGTACAACCACGTCGCGCAGCGCCGTGGTGTTAGTGCAGTTGGACGGGTCGTGACCGGTTCAGCTCGATAAAATGGTTAAAAAAAGATAATACTCCTGCCGCCTGTGGCGGCTTAAAATTATCAGTAAATTTGAACATATTAAAACTTAATTCTAAACAATGAGTAAAATTCTTAATCTATTATATGGGAAAAACATTTTATAATTTTGTTGTTGAGATGGAGACGAACTCAATTGGAAAAGCTCCATTTAAACAAATTAGTACATTTAAATTACACCCAAGACTTTTCAGATTTGTTTATTATTTACGGAGAATGTGATAGATAATATCAAGAACATGTAACACATTTGCTACTCGATGCCCACAAGAAGTATCGATTAAAAAGTCGTTTTTTGGTAAATTTACCATCATTTGTCCATACAATATTTCCCAAAAAATAATTGCCATCTTCATCCTATTAAAATAAATTCACAAAAATTTTGTCTAGCCAGGAAATGTGTTTCTTTTAATGATTGAACTATATGAAACGATAATGGATTTGTTTTGATAGGGTTCTGCGAATTGAATTCTTGGATAATCCCGATTCCAAAGTAGGCTGCCTTAATGACAATTGTAAATGTCCGAGAATACCCCAGAATTACTATTTCTATGTTTTCGTTATAAACAATAGACTTCCTCTTTTGAATTCCTACTTTCACAAAGCCAAATATTCTAAAATTATCCAATATGCGCTTTATAGTGTATGGTGATGGTTTCTATTCTTGTGGGTATCGAGTAGCAAATGTGTTACATTTTCTTGATATTACTTTATCACATTCTCCATTAATAATAAACAAATCTAAAAAGTCTACGTTACTAACTCGGTTTTTTTAAATGGGAATTTAATCGTTCACCAACACTTTTAAATACCTCATTTTCATACGAATCTAATGATACCAAAATTTTGAAAATCCGCTCAGAAATATTTGAGATTTCAGCCAAAATACAATGCAACCAAGCTTTTAGAAACATGCGGCTAATAGATAATAGATTAGTGGGCTTTGGAAACTAAAATGGCACATTTCTGTGTAAATCTGGTAACCTAATAACATTGGAAAAATCATAGTAGCCATTGAATGTAATAAAACAATATCAACTGTCAGACAGATACAAAATAAAGCGTTCCGGAAATCTCTTTGAGTAAAAATTAAAGAAAATGAATAATTTTAGTAGAAATGAAAAGGTCGATATGTTACTGATATATGGAGAGTGTCTCAAAAATTCAACTGCAGCTGCAGAACTGTATCAGCAACGATATCCCAACAGACGTCATCCAAGCAGACACTTGTTTGCCAGAGTGGAACAAGAATTAAGAAACGAACCCAATCAACAAGATGACCATCAAACATTTATTGTAAGTGAGGACAAAGAAATTGATGTATTAGGATTTGTGATGGTACACCCAACAGCATCAACAAGGGAATTGTCAATGGAATGCGACATTAGTCAGTCTTCGGTTTGTAGAATTTTAAAGAAACATAAGTTTCGGTCTTATAAATACCAAATACACCATCTTCATGGAGATGATAACGACAGGAGGCTAGTATATTGCAACTGGTTCTTAAATGCAGTACAACAAAACCCAGGTTTTCCTTTTCATATTTTATATTCAGATGAAAGTAGATTTACGAACCGAGGTATGTTTAACAGAAATAATACTAGGTACTGGGCTCAAGAAAATCCGAGGTTGGTAGGGCGGAGGACTATTCAGGAAAGATTTGGGTTTAACTGTTGGCTTGGAGTACTTGATGATCGAATAATTGGACCCATATTTTTTGATGGAACACTTACTGGCGAAAGATATTTATTCTTTTTGCAAAACCAGACAGCAGAATTTCTTGACTTACTTCCTCTTGCCTATTTACAAAATCTGTTTTTCCAACAAGATGGTGCTCCCCCACATAATTCCGGAAAAGTGATGGAATATTTAAACAACTTGCATGGTGAACGCCTTATCGCAAATCAAGGTCATATCAGGTGGCCTCCTAGGTCACCTGACTTAACACCCCTCGACTATTATGTATGGGGCACTGTCAAAAATAAAGTTAATAAAACTTCTTCAAATACCCGTGAAGAGCTGCAAAATAAAGTTGTACGGGCTCTTAATGAAATAACGCCGGCTGAATTGCGTAGAGCCATTCAAGTAACTGTACGCAGAGCAGAATTGTGTATAAAAAAAAATGGTGGACATTTTGAACAATATCTATAAATGTCAATTTATGGTTTAATTATATTAATTATTTTAAAGATACCTACTGTTACCTAGTTTAAGTTTAATTGTTCAAACGGAATTGATTTTTATTTATTTATAGGCCCGATATTTATGTTTATTTAAATAAAACTCTGAAAACCGAACTGATGTCGCATTCTATTGCAAATGTCCTTGTGGATGTAATTGTGTTTACCTTCACATACCTATGCTAAACTTAATTGTGCTCACAATTATTAAATGTTTGATAGCTCAAGATTGCCTATAACTACACGAGTCTGTCTGACAGCTGATATTGTTTTATTACATTCAATGGCTACTATGATTTTTCCAATGTTATTAGGTTACCAGATTTACACAGAAATGTGCCATTTTAGTTTCCAAAGCCCACTAATCTATTATCTATTAGCCGCATGTTTCTAAAAGCTTGGTTGCATTGTATTTTGGCTGAGCGGATGTTCAAAATTTTGGTATCATTAGATTCGTATGAAAATGAGGTATTTAAAAATGTTGGTGAACATTAAATTCCCATTTAAAAAAAACGAGTTAGTGGGTAAAAATCACATTTAAAAATTTTAAACGCCTCTAGAGAATTAAGTAATGCAATCATATTGCTCTTTTTATTTTTATAGTAACGTAGCACACAAACTAAAATATATTTTGAGCACCACAGCACTCTTGATTCAGAAATAGATTTTTTAATAAAATTTTTAATGTTTATCAAAAAGTGACCAAAATGGATGTATTGTATTCTAAATTTCCTCTAGATTCCAAAAATGTAAAAATATATAGGGTGTTCCATTTAAAAATCGAAAGTTGTGGGCATTTCCGGTCAAACCGGATGTGCACCAAACTTGATTTTTTATTGAAAAGATGGCATTTTAGTCGTGTAATAAGGCCTCCAAATTTCAATTTTCTATTCCAAATATTTTAGGAAATATCGGGGCGAGCGCAATTCGTGACTCACCCGGTATAGTTCTGTTGCACCCATATTACGCAGATCTAGTATACAGCGCTTGTTTTTCACAAAAAACAACCGCTTACAAAAATCTGAAAACTTGTGTATACGATATTTTGTAAATGTAGGATGCCCAATATGATAATAATAATAATATTACTTACTCCACACTATCGCGCTTCCAATGTATTAAATACGTGTGAACGAAGATTCATTGTAGACACATCGTAGAATTCATTATTAACGTGTCCGAAACAGTAAAGCCTAATTATTTATTTAACAAAATACAAAAGCGAACTGAAATTTATAGCAGAGGCCGGACATAATCTGAAAATAAAGTTTGTATTCTCTCGTAAAAACTCTTTTTTACGATCGTCCTTCTCTCATAGCAGCATGTGTTATCGATTCATTAATTACTAATTCAATATCACATGTCAGTGGTATTGGTAAAATGCAAATTAAATTAAGGCATTATCTAACCAAGATTTACAAAATTTAGTGTACAAGTTCTAAATTAGAATCATGTATTTATTTGCATCCACCTCATATGCTTACATATTATTTATTGCACGCGTGTGCGTATACATGTTTATATGTGTGTTTATTTCTGTACACGAAAAGATTGAAAAGCAACATTGTAGATAGATACACTTACATTTGGAAAAGTGTTTCAAGTTGTACTGCACATTTTGTCAATAAACATATTCTACTGTATTGTATCATTGATTAATCAATGATTGTATATAGCACGTATATTAAGAGTATATTATTATGTAAAGATCATTTACATTCAATAGCAACAGATTATACAATTAAAATTCACTGTAAATAATATTCAAATTCAAATATTTATTGGTTTTTCTTTGATCATGTACATGACACAAGACAAGTCACACTTGTTAAGTAATATAATATAACATAATATAAGCTTATACTAAGAGTCGAATATAGTGTAAAACGCACAGTTGTATAAGACAAGAACACAGAACACTGAAAAATGTACAGTAAAAACAAAATTTGTAAAGAGTAAAAGAAAAAAAAGAAAAAATGTTAACTTGCTGTGTATTAGTATACTTTAAATGCAGAAAAACTTTAATACAGAATAACAACATTTGTCTGATAAAAACACCTTTAGTTTTTTTTAAAATAAATACTCTCTTGATGTTTTATGTCATCCGATAGACGGTAAAATAATTTAGGGCCTATAAATCTTGGAAAGTTGTGATTTTTAATTTGGCACAAGGTTCATGGAGTTTATTTTTTTGTCTTGTATTGACTTTATGGTAGCCACTATTTAAAATGAAACTATTTCTATTTTTAAAAACATACATACAAACTTCGAAAATATGTATGTTATATGCTAAGTAACTCAATATCTTTATCTGAGATAAGCGATAACAGCTTCCTGGATTTTATTCCATTCCCATGTGAAACGCTTGCATAGCATTAATTTCCAAGAAATGCTTATGCCAGCGTCAGCAAATAGAATGTTATAAATACGACTCACAACGTTATCAGAGTCAGTCTACACATATTATTGTACTCAACTTTATATACCATTGTATAATTAATTCAAATATTTAAAGTTAAATAAAAGTTTTTCAATTGTAACTTTTTGTGAAAATAAAATTTTTTAAAAAGTGAAACAGTAAATAAGTGATATAAAAGTGGCGCAGTCGGTAGGATCTGGAAAAACACCTGGTAGAAAAGCCTAACTGACGAAAACCTCCCCGAAGAACAAGGAGCACCCCAAAAAAGGGCCTAACTTCAGGAAAGGATCGCCGGAACAAGGAGACCTTTGACAACAGGTGGCGGATTCCAATCCCTTAAAGCAGAAAAAGGACCAACGTCTAAATGAAGATTTACGTGTAAGTACTTATTGAATCATTCAAGTGCAAAACTTATTTTAATCATTAATCGTACTATTTCTTGCGTATTATTGTGGTAAAAACAGTTCTGTTGTCTCTGCATTATAACTAAAATAAATAAGTCCTCAAAATTCAAATTAGTTTATGCCAGTAACCACTAGAAATATGGCTCACCAACAGCAGCAACAACAACAACCAAATGAACCTCAACCAGATGTTGTTGAACCATATAAGTTGAGTGAAATATTTTCAATTGTCCCAGAATATGACGGTAATCAAATTAATTTAAATACATTTTTAAATGCATGCAAAATTGCTTACGACATGTCAATTGGCAATCAAACAGTTCTTTTAATCGTTCATGTAAAAAACAAATTAAAAGGTCGTGCAGCTGAACTAGTCAACTCTAGAAATCCCACTACATGGGACGAAATTAAAACACTGTTAGAAATTCATTTCGGAGATAGTAGAGACCTTACTTCACTAATACAGGATTTGCAGAGGATGCGACAGCTCCCCAGTGAATCCCCGCTTACTTTTATTGCACGCCTACAAACCCATGAAGCAAAAATGCATGCTTCTGTTCAAAAACAAAGACTAACGGCGATGCAAAAACAAGCTCAAATACAGTTAACTGAAGGTATGGTTTTGAACACTCTACTCACGGGATTAGAACCTAAAATCGCGCATGTTGTTAGGGCTAGTGATCCCCCAGATATGCTAACGGCAATAGCAAGAGTTCGAAGGGAGCTCCAATTAAATTATTTTGAGACACAAAAAACCAATCGTAACAATAATGCCATTACACCTATGCGCAACCTAAATTCACCTTTAGCAGTAAAGCAATGTTCATTTTGTAAACGTGCGGGACACATCGCAAACGAATGCCGCCAAAGACAACAAAATGTTAGACCTCCAAATTTTGGCGTACCCCAAAATTATCCTAGGCCTAACTATTATAATCAAAATCCTGGAAATTCGCAAAATTTCCAACAACAAAGACCTAACTATTATAACCAAAACCCCGGAAATTCGCAAAACTTTCAGCAACAAAGACCACCGGTTATTACACCAAACCCAAATTTTAATAATGCGAGACCCCCTGCGATTCAACCGAATCGGAACTATTTTAAACCAAATGTAAATAGGAAAACGCTTCATTTCAATCAAAATACTGAATCCGAAAATCCAGAACAAAATCAAATTTATTATTCTGACAATTCGTACGAAAATAGTAATGAGGGATATTATTCGGATAATGACCCCCACGCGAGTCCGAATTATTATACAGCTAATACTTCGGAATATAGCAGCACTAATGAGGATTATTATACTGCTAATAATCCATCCGAGAATTATTACGCAGAGGAACCAACTTTCGACGCAACCCCTGTATACAATCGGGATTTTCGATCAGGCCCTCATGCCCAGTCGGACCCACCGTATCACAAAACCAGGGACTCCAATATGACAGTATTGCAAACCCAGTTTGGCAACATGAACTTGGACAATTTCAACCCGAATCTCAATTTCCCGGAACAACAGTTTCTATAAGCCCCTTGTTGTCTGTCAAATCTAAAAACTTATTTTACATCTATGATGCTACTAACACACATAGACTATTAATTGACTCGGGAGCGGGATTATCTATATTTAAACCAAAAATTTGCCGAAATTATAGTAGGAGATGCCCAGAAAATGTTACGATCCAAGGCATAACCGAACAAAAAATAATTATTAATGAATCTGTTTTTATCCCGTTTGACAACAACGAACCATTCAAAATTTACATATGCGATCTCGACATAGAATTCGATGGACTCCTAGGCTCTGATTTCTTAGAACGCTATGATTGTATGGTGGATATAAAAAACAAAAAACTTATAACAAATTTCAAAACAATTCCGATTCATAAAGTTACAGACCAGGGTCTATCAAATGTACAAATTTACCCAAACCCGGACGCTCAAGATACTATTCGTAACATTTCAAATATAATTTCAGTTGAACCGCGTACGGAAGAAATTACCAAATTCAAATGTCATTTAAAAAACACGGAAGCTATACTGCAAGCTACCGAAGTAGACAAGGTAAGACTTCCGAACGCGATAGTCCAAATAAACGACAAAGGCGAATTTATTACCTCTATATTAAACGCAAACGCAGTACCAAAAACTGTTAATTTTTCAAATATAAAATTAGAACCGATCCAAAATTTCTCATTAAATAATATAGGCGAAGAAAACTCCCAAATTTGCCTCGACAGAGAGTATGAAATAAAAAATCAACTCCGTCTAGACCACCTAAACGAGGAGGAAAACGATTTAATAACCCAACTTTGTTTAGAATTCGCGGACATCTTTTATCTTGAAGGCGACCAACTAACCTTCACTAACGAGATTAAACACGCCATAGATACCAATGACGCGAAACCAATTTTCACGAAATCGTATCGATACCCTCAGATACACAAGGAAGAGGTCAAAACGCAGGTATCCAAAATGCTAGACCAAAATATTATTCGTCCCTCAAATTCCCCCTGGTCATCCCCAGTGTGGGTCGTCCCTAAGAAGCTCGATGCTTCTGGTAAGCAAAAATGGCGTGTAGTCGTGGACTACAGGAAACTCAATGAGGTAACTGTAGGAGACAAATACCCCTTACCAAATATCTCTGATCTCTTGGATCAATTAGGCAAGTGCCAATACTTTACAACATTGGACTTAGCATCTGGGTTTCACCAGATAGAGATAGATCCAAAAGATATACCAAAAAGTGCCTTCAGTGTAGACAATGGACACTACGAATTCGTTCGTATGCCTTTCGGTCTTAAAAACGCCCCTTCTACCTTCCAGAGAGTTATGGATAATATTCTCATGGGTATACAGAACGAGAGATGTCTAGTCTACATGGACGACATTATCGTATATTCTCCAACAGTCCATGAACACATTTCTCGCCTCACAGAAGTGTTCAAACGTCTTCGAAATGCGAACCTAAAAATCCAGCCTGATAAATGCGAATTTCTTCGTAAGGAGGTCGCATATCTAGGTCACCTCATTACCAAAGAAGGAGTGAAACCTAACCCCGATAAGATTCAATGCATCCAAAATTTTCCTCAGCCTACTAACCAGAAGGAAATCAAATCCTTCCTAGGTCTGGCAGGTTATTATCGCAGATTTATAAGTAATTTCGCGAAGTTATCCAAATCTCTTACCAAATTGTTACAAAAAGATGTTCCTTTTGTTTTCGACTCAGAATGCAAGAAATCTTTCGAAGAATTAAAACAAGCCCTCACTTCTACACCAGTTCTTATCTATCCAAACTTCGACGAAACATTTCTACTCACCACTGATGCAAGCGCCTTTGCCATCGGCGCCGTTCTCTCACAAGGCCCCATCGGAAAAGATTTACCGATCGCTTTCGCTTCAAGAACACTTTGCAAAGCTGAGACCAAATACTCAACTATCGAGCGCGAGCTTTTAGCCATCGTATGGGCTGTAAAACACTTCCGTCCATACATCTTTGGTCGAAAATTCAAACTAATAACCGACCATAGACCACTAACGTGGCTTTTCTCAATAAAAGACCCCGGTAGTCGCCTAGCACGTTGGCGCCTGAAACTCGAAGAATACGAGTATGAAATTGAATATAAACCCGGTCGAATTAACAAGAACGCAGACGCCCTTTCCCGCATAAAAATAAATCACATACAAAATTTTTCTAACTTTCAAGCGGAATCCAAATTATTAACGTACCCTATCCAAATGCCCTCGACTTCAGCAGAAGCCGATTCTGATAGTCAAAGTGACGATACAGAAACCAACGAACAAGAGGACACCCTAAGAGAATTCGAAACTTTCATAAAACTATACAAAACAAAGTCGCTTATCGACTATTCCAAAATTGAATTCTTGAACGGGCAACTCCTAGACAAAACTAACAAAAATATCGTGACCTTTTTCCAACAAAACAATCTCAAAGATTTCACTACAAAATCATTGAAGATTTGTTCGAAGAAAACGCAGACTTTCGGAATTTAACAATAAATAAATTATCCAGTAAGTCGGTGCGACATAGAAATTACTTTATCGTAGCTCTACCATACGACCCCGAAACTGTAATTCAAAACCTGTTTATCTCACTGTATAACGGTCGGGAAGAATTCGATGACTCCAAAACGTATCATATTGAAAACAATATCGATCTTCCCATCCTCGAAATTTTGTCATTTCTCCTAGCGGAAAAAGACGTAAAACTCAAAATATGCCAGAACGTTACTAAGACACCTAGTGATGACCAAATTCCGATTATTATCGATCAATACCATACCGGCAAAGCTCATCTTCACCGCGGAATAAATGAGACTATTAGGCGCATTCGACAAAAATACAATTGGCAAGGACTGACAGAGGATGTCGAAAAATTCGTAAAAACTTGCAAATGTTGCCAAGAAACAAAAATCTGTCGAAAAAACCTAGACTCACCCCTAGTAATTACGGAAACGCCTAAGTCCTCTTTTGAACGTATTAACATTGATCTTCTAGAAATTCCTACAAGAAATTACGCGCTTACAATACGCGACGAACTGACAAAATTCAGCCAAGCATATCCCATCAAAGATAAATCAGCGAAGTCGATCGCAAACACTCTACTCGTTTACTTCCAGCACTTCGGAACACCTCTTCGAATTCACTGCGACTTCGGTCGAGAATTCGATAACGCCATTTTAAGAGACTTATGCCTCCTTTATGACATCAAAATAACACATTCTAGTGTAGGACACCCACAATCGAATGGTTCCTTGGAAAGGTTTCATGCTACCTTATTAGAAATGATCCGAATACACATGACGGAGCACCCTGACGAACACCCCTTCAACATATTACCTTACGCGATAATATGCTATAACACCTCCACTAATAAAACTCACGGATTTACACCCTATGAGTTAGTCTTCGGACACACGTCTAGCAGACCGCCCGAGACACTTTATAATCAAGAGGAACTAGTCACGAAATACCTTAGAGACCTAAATAATCGCCTCTCTCACTACTATAAAGTCGCACGCGAAAGGACTGAAAATCAAAAACAAAAAGCAAAGATTCGATTTGACGCCCATGTTTCAAAAGAAACCCCCGAATATCAAATTGGTCAAAAGGTATACGTAAAAGAATCCCAAATTACCGATAAATTAAGTAACAAATTTAACGGGCCATTTGAGATTCTGGAACTTCATAAAAACTCAGCCACCCTCCTTAACAAAAAAACAAAACAAAAAACTAAAGCCAATTTTGACAGGTTAAAACCATATTTTGAAGCCTAAATTGCCTTACAGGTTCACCTTGCTGATCGGAGCAGCCATATCCCAGTACCAAATAACACCGATCAATAACACCGTCGGAGTCTATTACCACGACGAAACAAGGATAGTAATTTCCAATGATAAATGGACCCTGCTAGTCCATAAAAACCTATCAAGCCTTGAAGAAGCCTTCATCAACAACAACAAAATTTTAAAGTCAATTGTCGATATATTTGCCGTTGATACACGCGAAACGAAAGAATTCCTTGTCAAAGTCAAAACGCACATAACGCTTCTAAATCAGATATCGAACTCCCTTAATGTAAAGTTTGAGGAAGTCTTTGTTAACACTAAACGATTCAAACGCGGTATACTAAACGGAGTAGGTAGCGTATTCAAAGCCATTACCGGTAATTTAGATGCTGAAGATGGACAATTCTTCACAGACAGTATCAATAAATTAAATAACGACCAACATCAAATAGAAAACCTTTTAAAAAATCAAATATCCGTTACCTCTACCGTCATAAAGACTTTTAATGAAACATTTCAAGATATGCAAACCAATATCAAAACTTTCAACGAGGACATGAGAAAAATTCAAATTGCATTACATAATGTAAATGACAGAGTTGCACTGGTTCAAGCCGAACTAAAATTTGTCGAAACATGCGAAAAACTAACTGAAAGTTACCTGTACCTTCAGAATAACTTAGATGACATTTTAAATTCAATCACCTTTGCCCGCCTAAAAATAATACACTCTTCAATCATTACACCCGAAAATTTGATTACCGCACTTCAAAAAATCTCTCAAAATCTAGTTAAAAACAATTTACCCCTTCCAGTAAAATATTCAGAAATTCCCCAATACTTGGAAATTATCGAACTGGAAGCCTTTCAGTCAAAATCAGATCTCGTTTTTGTCTTAAGAATACCATTAGTGGAACAACAACTCTATACTTTGTATCATTTATACCCCATCCCGATTCTAGACAATAGAACTGGCCTACACCACGTTTTGTCATTTTCTCAGAAATTCATTGCACGTAACGATGATTCTTTAATGTACATCCCCGTCAAGGATCTGAGCACATGCAAACAACTAGATGCTCGCAAGAAGTTATGCTCTGACCTTTACGCCTACCCGATCGACAGCAGTGCAGCATGCGAGGCCCAGTTACTAAAAAACTTCAGGAAAGTTCCCGAAAATTGTGAAAGTTCTCTCGTGTACGGACAAGGTTATAACGTTCAGAAATTACAAGACAATGTGTGGTTAATAATTGTTTCTGAACCCATTCATATCACCATAAACTGTAACCAAATGGACACAAAAATCACCAGTGTTAATAAGAACTCTATATTAAAACTTCACCCGGACTGTTACGCGTTTGTCGGTATAACGAAAGTGCAAGCAGAAGGCCGTAATACTATCAACATTACAGACAATTCACACCCAGTGGTTATACCCTATGACTGTTGTAGTGACATCCCCGAAAAAATGCAACTACCCAAATTGGAACCTCTTCAATTCGATCATTTAAATGTCGAAAATCTGGATATAGCCAACCACAAACTCGAACAATATTCCAGAGACTTGGATAAATTAATAAACGAGCCATTCATAACTAAACACTTTTCTATGAGCATGTACATAGTTATTGGTCTCGGAATCTGCATTCTCACCTCCTACATCGCCTGGAAGTGCAAAAGAAGATGCTGTTGCTGTAGGAAACCTAACGACGCAACACCCTCCTGAGAAGAAGACCCCATCTACACACAGAAGAAAATGAAATGCCCGATTTTCCCCAAAAAGTCGGCGAATAACACCGACTTTTCAAAAAAAAGGGGAGTTGTTATATGCTAAGTAACTCAATATCTTTATCTGAGATAAGCGATAACAGCTTCCTGGATTTTATTCCATTCCCATGTGAAACGCTTGCATAGCATTAATTTCCAAGAAATGCTTATGCCAGCGTCAGCAAATAGAATGTTATAAATACGACTCACAACGTTATCAGAGTCAGTCTACACATATTATTGTACTCAACTTTATATACCATTGTATAATTAATTCAAATATTTAAAGTTAAATAAAAGTTTTTCAATTGTAACTTTTTGTGAAAATAAAATTTTTTAAAAAGTGAAACAGTAAATAAGTGATATAAAATGTATGCTAGGCAAGGTAAGAATTTTATTTTCTATAAAGATATCCTTGCATGAGTGAGTATTCGGTATACCAAATATACATCGCAAGACACGTTTTTGTGCAATAAACACATTTGAAGCCATGGTGGAGTTTCCCCAAAAACACATCCCATATCTTAAACGTGAATCAACTTGGGCATAATATAAATTAATAAGTTGTTCTCTTGATAAACCTCCCCTAATATTTCGAAACAGGTATACTATAGAGGAGACTTTGGATATCAAAGTTTCGCAATGATGCGTCCAATTTAGGCATTCGTCCAAATATACCCCTAAAAACTTAACATTGTCCTCAGTATTAGAAATATTTTTATTGTCTGTTTTAACATTTAAGTTATCACATTCCTTTCACCTACCGTGAAATCTGATAACTTGAGTTTTTTTGGTATTGAGATACAGGCTATTATGGGAAAACCAATGATTTAATGTGTTTAAAATAACATTACAATTTATTTCCAAAATATTATCAGATGGATTTGATATTATCAATGAAATGTCGTCAGCATACATTGTGAAATGTGCTGTTGATGACAAAAAATCAATATCATTAATAAACGAAACAAAAAGCACAGGGCCCAAAATAAAGCCTTGTGGGACACCTATCGTTAAATTTAAATATTCTGAATTAGCACTACATACGGTGTTATCGTTTTTATGCTTTAAACTTGCATATTGCCTCGAAGATCGGAATCTTCGAGGAATGTGGTGATTCAGTTTAATGACAGCTCCCGTATACCATAATCAAATAATTTAGATATTAATAGACTATGATTAATGCAGTCGAATGCCCTGCTGATATCACAAATATTCAGGATACTCTCCCGCATCAATGAATTTTAAAATTTTATTTAAAAAATAATGCATTGCCGTGCCGGTCGACATGCCACTACAGAAACCATGTTGGTTTTTTGTAATTATTCTAAAAGTTTCTAAGTAATTTAGCCTATCTAAATAACAATATTCGAAAATTGAAAGTCCAAAGGGCACGGTTACAGGCCTGTAATTTTCTAATAGTTGGGCATCCTTTTTTTTAAAGTAGGTGTCACCTTTTCGGTCTTTAGGCTATTCGGAAACGTTCCTGTTTCAAAAGATAAATTATTGATATATGTCAGTGGTTTAATAATATAAGCAATATAATGCATTACTTTTTTTTTATTATA